>VZTD01005504.1:4791-36131 GCA_013397725.1 Rhagologus leucostigma | reverse complement strand
ATCCCATCCCATCCCATCCCATCCCATCCCATCCCTCTCCCGTGTCCCTTCCAGCCACTCTGGGGCCAGCCCTGCTTGCTCACCTCTCCTGAGGGTACCGAGATGCCTCTCCCTGTCTCCTAACTCCCCGTTCCCGAAATTCCAGCGGGCGGGCAGCAAGCAGGCGGGCACCCCTGCGGACAATTACCACCTGGCACGGCGCCGGACGCTGCAGGTGGTGGTCAGCTCGCTGCTCACCGAGGCCGGCTTCGAGAGCGCCGAGAAAGCCGCGGTGGAGACGCTCACCGAGATGATCCAGAGCTGTGAGTGCCCCCAATGGCTCGTCCAAGGATTCCCCCGTGCTTCCAGAGGGGTTTGATCCCGGTTTCGTTGTTGAGGGTGTTGTGAAAAGGAGGAGGTTGGGTTGGTGGCTGGAGCGCGGCGCTGGAGGCGCAGGTTTCTGTGGATTTCTGTTTATCCCAGCTCAGAAATCCTTATTTTTTTACTCAGTGATTATCCATTAGGTACTCCCAGGAGCTCCAAATATTGCTGGAATAAACAGAGAAACAACGAAATTCCAGATATTTGGTTCATGAAGTCTCTCTTGGAGCAGCTCTGCCCCTTCTTCTGTGGGTGCTGATGAAAACCTCACCTACAGGTTGTTCCGAAATCGAGAAATGATCAAATTCTTGGGTTTTTTTTTCATGTTTTAGATGCAGATTTGCATTTTGCCTTTGTGGCAAACCCTGATTTTTTAATCTTTAAACACCCAGCCTGCAAAATGCTCCATTCCAGGGGTTATTTTTCATTCCTGGCTAAATTTGTTGCAAATTCCCATCCCTGGAGCTGCCACAGACGTGATCACCGAAAATTAAACGCGTGCCGGCTTTATCCCGCAGATATTTCGGAAATTGGGAGGAGTGCCAAGTCCTACTGCGAGCACACGGCCAGGACCCAGCCCACGCTCTCGGATATCGTGGTGACCCTCGTGGAAATGGGTGAGCAGCTCCCTCTTCCCACTCTTCCCACCTTTGGATCCAGAGATCTGCCCCCGAGCCTGGGATTTGGGTGGTGCCCGCTGCTATGGACACACACGGCACCTGATTTTCCTTCTCTTGTCATTTGGAGCCCTTGGGAAAATTCTGGAGAAGGGGGAATTTTGACGGGATAAACTCCTGGAGTGATTCCCGTTTTCCTCTTTTGTGTTCCAGGGTTCAATGTGGAAACTCTTCCCGCCTATGCCAAGCGTTCCCAGAGGATGGTGATCACTGCCCGTACGTGGGGAGCTGGGAACGGTTTGGAATTCCTCTCTGCTGCCTTCCAGAGAGCTCCTGATGAGCTTTCTGCGGGATGATTCCGGGAATTCAGGGCTCCTGTGGTGACACCGCAGGAGGTGAAGGGACCTCAGTCACTCGGGAGAACCCTCAGGGTGGTTTTGTTGCAGGACAGAGAGGCCAGGGGATCCTTGAACCTTCCAGAATGCCGATCCCAAGCTCGTGGGATGTGCTCCATGCTTGGATGGGGTCTGGGATGGAGTCACAGCTCGGCAGCAGAGCTTTGGGGTGAGCCTGGGCGGGAGGAACTCCCTGATTCCCGCGTTTTCCCCTTGCAGCTCCGGTGACAAACCAGCCCGTGACTCCCAAAGCCCTGACAGCCGGGCAGAACAAGCCTCATCCGCCCCACATTCCCGGCCATTTCCCGGAGTTCCCAGATCCTCACACGTACATCAAGACCCCGGTGAGTGAAAACAACGTTCTTGTGCTGTTTGGGGTCTGTTTGAAGTCCAGGAGTGGGGTGGTTTTACTGCAGTGCTGGGACCTTTTATCCAAAGTATTGCTTCTCCTGGCTTAGAATATTCCTTCTTTGTGGGTTGCGGACATCCCTTGCCATCCAGAAATCAGGCAGAATCCCAGGATTTCTGGCTGGTTTTTGTGCCAGTTGGGATCTGTTTGAAGTCCGGAACTCCAGGAGTGGTGCTTTTTTACTGCAGTGCTGGTGCCATTTATCCAAAGTATTGCTCTTCCTGGCTTAGAATATTCCTTGTTTGTGGGCTGTGGCCATCCCCTTGGGATGGGATCCTTCCCATTACCTCCTCCCAGACCCTTCCCAGTTCAGAATCCCTGGCCCATCCCATTTATCCACTCCCTGCCCCATCCATTACCCGCTCCCAAACCCTTCCCAGCACAAAATCCCTGCATTTCTGGCTGCTGGACCTCTGTAACTCTCCAAAAACCCGTGGATACTGAAGAGCGGAGCCTGCAGCTCCTCCATCCGTGTGATATTTGGAAGTGGAGCTGTTCCATCCCTTTCTTTCCCTGCTCCAGACCTACCGGGAGCCGGTGTCCGACTACCAGGTGCTGCGGGAAAAGGCGGCTTCCCAACGGAGGGACGTGGAAAGGGCCCTCACGCGGTTCATGGCCAAGACTGGAGAGACCCAGAGCCTCTTCAAGGATGATGTCAGCACATTCCCACGTCAGTGATTCCATCGTTTTGCATCCCTGCTCCCCCCTCCCCTTTAGGGTTTTGGAATCGTCCCGGGGTGTTTGCCCTGCTGAGGTGCTGGAAGGTTGGGAAAGGAGGGATTTGGGGGTTAAAATGGGGAGGAAAACCAGAAAGCTGCTCCTAAACTCCTCGAAGCTCCCTTTTTTCTCCTGGTGAAGGCTAAGAGGGGCTGATTCCAAAGCTCATCCCAATCCTGGCTCTACCCCCTGTAACCTGACCAAGGAATTTCTTCTCCCTGCCATTTCCCTGCTGCTGGAAATTTTCCTGTCTCTCTGCCTGCAGAGCAGTGATGAGAATTCCCACTTTCCCGAGGCTCTCTGCCAGCTTCGTTTAAGGGGAACCCAACTTCCCAGATAACTGGGATTTTATGGTGGAGCTCAGGAAGGATTTTTTGTGTTGGAGCACTGCCGTGTCCTTGGCTGGAAACACAAAGAGGCTTCAGAAAATTGGGAAGCAGGCACTGCCATCTTTTAGGGATCAGGATTTCCTTCCTGATCCTTGGGAGCAGCAGGAAAAGGAAGCGTGTGTCCAAACCCAGAACCGGCAAAATGTTTGTTCTCTATAACTTTGGGTTTCATTTTTGAGGGGAGGAGTTTTCTCCCGGCTTCCTGACCTTGTGTCCTCTTCTCCCTGATCCCAGTGATTGCTGCCAGGCCTTTCACTGTGCCCTACCTGACAGCTCTGCTCCCCTCCGAGCTGGAGATGCAGCAGATGGAGGAGACGGATTCCTCGGAGCAGGACGAGCAGACGGACACCGAGAACCTCCCGCTGCACATGAGCACGGTAGGGCCACCCTGGGGGGGGCTCCTGGGGGCCATTCCTGCAGCTGGGAAACCCTGCTGGTGCCAAATGGGAAATGGGAAATGGGACTGAACATTGACAGGGTTCTTTGGGCTTGGAATTCTGGCTTTGTTTCCTGGGAAATGGGAAACGGGACTGAACATTGATGGGGTCCTTCAGCTTGGAATTCTCGCTCTGTTTCCTGGGAAATGGGAAACGGGACTGAACATTGACAGGGTTTCTGAGCTTGGAAAACCTGGCTGTGCCTCCTGGGAAATGGGAAACGGGACTGAACATTGACAGGGTTTCTGAGCTTGGAAAACCTGGCTGTGCCTCCTGGGAAATGGGAAACGGGACTGAACATTGACAGGGTTTCTGAGCTTGGAAAACCTGGCTGTGCCTCCTGGGAAATGGGAAACGGGACTGAACATTGACAGGGTTTCTGAGCTTGGAAAACCTGGCTGTGCCTCCTGGGAAATGGGAAACGGGACTGAACATTGACAGGGTTTCTGAGCTTGGAAAACCTGGCTGTGCCTCCTGGGAAATGGGAAACGGGACTGAACATTGACAGGGTTTCTGAGCTTGGAAAACCTGGCTGTGCCTCCTGGGAAATGGGAAACGGGACTGAACATTGACAGGGTTTCTGAGCTTGGAAAACCTGGCTCGGTTTCCTGGGAAATGAGAAATGGGAAATGGGACTGAACATTGTCAGGGTTCTTCAGCTTAGGAAAACGTCTCTGTTTCCTGGGAAATGGGAAATGAAATTGAACATTGACAGGGTTTCTGAGCTTGGAAAACCTGGCTGTGCCTCCTGGGAAATGGGAAATGGAACTGAACATTGTCAGGGTTATTGAGCTTGGAAAACCTGGCTGTGCCTCCTGGGAAATGGGAAATGGAACTGAACATTGTCAGGGTTCTTTGGGCTTGGAATCCTGGCTCTGTCTCCTGGGAAATGGGCAGAGTGGGTGGGAAAAGGCAACTAAATAACGTTGTGGTTCTTCAGTTTAGGAAACCTGGCCTTGTTTCCTGGGAAATGGGAAATGGGAAATGGATCTAAACATTGTCCTGGCTCTTCAGCCCCCTGCGGAGTTCAGTGCAGAACGAGGCTGGAGCAGGAGCTTTCAGTACATCCCAAATTTCAGTGTCAGGGAAGAGGATTCTCCTTGGATCCCAGTTTCCCAAGGGATTTTCTTGTCTTACAAACCAGGAGGCCTGGCCTTTAGTGCAGCTCCTCGTGTGCTCGGCTGTTGATTCTCCCTCCTGCCCACAGGTTCTGTGGTTTGAACTTGGAATCCTGGAATGCTTTGGGGCGAGAGGGACCATAAAAACCTTGTCCCACGGGCAAGGACACCTTCCCTTATCCCAGGTTGCTCCAACCTGGCCTCAAACACTTCCAGGGATGGGGCAGCCACGGCTTCTGTGGGCAGAAGGATTTCTAAGCCTGACTTTGGTTTTTTATTGTTGTTTTTGACTGTGCCAGGATGACTCCGGACCCGAGAAGGAGAACACCTCAGTGCTGCAGCAGAACAGCTCCCTGGCAGGCAGCAGGAACGGGGAGGAGAACGTGATCGACAATCCCTACCTGCGGCCCGTGAAGAAACCCAAAATCCGCAGGAAGAAGTGAGGGGGGAGCTGGAATTCCTGCGGCTGCTCAGAGGAACACCGAGGGGTCAGGAGAAGCAATCCAGCTGAGGAAGGGTCTCTCTGCATGGTGAACTCCTCTCCCATCCTGCTTCCCAGGGCTCCCTCTTCCCTCTGCTCGCTGGGATGGTCCAGGAAAGCCACCTGGGAATTATCTGGGGGACTTTGGTTTCCACTGTGGGGAGGATTTGTTTTCTGAAGAGCTGGAGGATACAGGGCTTGGAGGGACACAGGGGTTGGATCTGGAGGACACAAGGCTTGGAGCTGTGGGACGCAGGGAATTTCCCTGCTCCCACTTCCCAGCAGAACACAAAGGCATCGTTGGTGTGTTGGTGCCTGGCAGGCTGGAAAAGGAGCTTCCATCAACCCCTCAACCCTAGGAATGTGCATTAACAAAGAGAAAACTCCCAGGGAGGTTCCTCCTTTTGCATTCTTGGCAGGTAAAAGCAAACAAATCTTTTCTTTTATAACCTGAACGTGTCTGGTGCGTTGGTAAAGGAGTGAAGTGTAAACACAGAGCTCCAAGGACATTTTATTCCCACTTTGCAGCTGCTCTGGGGACTGAAAACCTCTCAAGTGTGGTGGTGTTTCCCCTGCCCTGCTTTGAGATCGTTTTCCTGTCACAGCTGCTTCGGGCTCGTTTGCAGTTCCACTGTTGTTTTCCACACAGCTCAAATCCTTGGAGAGTTCCCAGTTGCTTTGGAAGTTGGAAAATGGAACAAAGCTGCATTGATGGCAGCAGTGATCACACTTCTTGCATTTTATCTGCTCTCAGATATGTGCTTTTATCAGCAGAAGTTGATGTTTTTCCCTGCTTTATTTCACTCTTTTATTTCCTTTATTTTTATGGGAGTTTTTTGTTATTGGCTGGTTCCGGAGGGCTTTGCTATCATTTTCCTTCAGCATTTTTTTAGGCAAAATATGGGTTAAATTTCCTTGAGAAAAGACTCCTGTGGTTTGGTCCACTCTTCCAAGAATCCCAAGTTCCCCTCCATGCAGTTAAAAAGATCCTCCCTCTTCCCCAGGGAGGAAGAAAATAAAAAGAAGTTATTTTTTTGCAATGAAAATGGAGATGTTCCTGCCAAAAAACCCGAAATTAAATCTCAAAAAAAACCCCCTGTGTGTGCCATTGTCACTTCTGCTGGTGCCTTGCTTGTACAGAATGACAAATGTACAGACACACCCTGTATATGTTTGTATATATCCAAAAGTTTTATCTTTTTTTAACTTTTTTTTTTCTGCAAGGAGAAAAATCCCTCGCTGGGTAGGGGAAAAAAAAGTGGAATGAAAATTGTAATTTTTATGTTCATAATAAAAGAAATTTTATCTCCTACGAGCAAGACTGAATCTTTCACGTTTCAGGAGGGGGAAAGCACCTCACAGATCGTTTTTTTCTCAGATTAGAAAGAATTAGGTGGAGGTGAACCACGGTGTCAGCCAGGAATATGAAAGTGAAGCCTTAAACAGCCTAAAACCCCCAGTTTTTAGGACAAGAAAAATTCCAGGGAGCCAAATCTTGCTTCAAAATCTTGCACCAAAAAGGGACAGCTGTGACTTAAAAAGTCAGGCTGGGAGCAGCTGTCGTACAGCTGTGCGAGCTCCTGAAAGTGGGAATTGGAAGAATAAGTGTTGGTTTTGGGGCTAAAATTGGGCTGCAGGTGAAATTTGCTGCAGAAACAGGTAAATAAATACAGGAAATTGGAAGAGGAGTGGAGCTGGGATTACACCCAGAGGGATTTTGCCTCTCCAAGGTCTCTCTGGGACTGGGATCAGACACATCCGTGTGAGGGTTTGGAAGCAGAGAATTCTCAGAGGTCTGAGGGGGAAACAGCTGCCCCAACACTAAGAACTTTCTGTTTCAGGCCGCGTTTATTTTTGTGGCCAGATTCTCAGTTCAAGCATTTGTCTTGTTTGCTTGAGAATATTTTTGTGTCGGCATGGTGGGAGCCAAAATGCAAAAATCCACCTGGTGAGGCCTGGTGGGGCCCGGCGGGGCCTGTCCCAACCCGGCCTCTTTCCCTCAGAAGTTTTCAGGGTGTTATTTTGGGCACAAAGGCATTAAACACCCTCTGAGGGTATCAAAACCACCTCGATATTCCTGTTTTTTCCTCAGGTTGTGGGGAAGCCCCCTGGATATGAGGAGAAAGTGGCGGGAAGCAGCAGGAAAAGCTGAGGGGAAGGTGGGGATGTTCATTCCCGGTGCTGAGGAAATGGAGGAGCTGCTCTTTGGCTGTGGTTATTTGGCTCCTTTCCTGCCTCAGGAAAAGCTGGATTTTGAGGGCAAAGTGAGGAAATTCATGGAAGGAGGGGGATGAGCTGAGAAGGGGCCTGGGGTTGTGGTTTCCAAGCCCCTCACAGCCGCTCGCTCCCCCTCCAAAGGGATCATGGAGAGGGTTTTTTTTTTTCCAGTGGAATTAGGGAGAGAGCTTTTTCCCAGCAGGATTTGTGAGAGATGTGTGAGGGGAAAAGCTGGAAAACTCGCGGGTTGAGACAAAGATGGTTTAATAGGGAAAGCAAAGGAAAACAAAGAGTCAATTCCCTGCTTCCCACAGGCACCTCCAGGAGAGCAAGGCCTCATCCAACCAAGGGGGTCATGGAATGACTGGAAAATCATGGAATGGTTTGCAGCCTGTCACTTGTCCAAATATCCCCCAATTCCTGCCTTTTTCCCCACGTTCTATATCCTGAGCATGATGTCCCATGGTCTGGAATATCCCTTGGGTCAGTTTATGTCTCCCTCACAACTTCCCGACTTCTCCCCTTGGAAAAGCAGGAAAGGCCTCGGCTCTGTGGAAGCCCCGTCCAGCAATGACCAAAAATATCCCAATATTAACCAAAATATCCCAATAGTAACCAAAATATCCTAGTATTATTGACCCCGTGTTCAGCACAAATACAAAATACAGCCCTATTCCGGACACCAGGAAGGAAATCCCTCTGTTTGAAAAGATTTTATTTGGATTTTATTGTACTATTTTATTATTTTATCTTATTTTGCTTTCGTTTATTTGGATTTTATTTCGGTTCATTATTTTAAAATATTTTTTAAAATCTCTGCAATACATTTAAAATATATATTAAAATATTTTAAAACACCTTTAAACTATTTTAAAACAAATTCTGGAGTTAACTTTCTTCCCAAGTGGCTGGAATGGGGCTGGTTTTGCACTTGTGCTGAGCACAGGGTTGGAAATACTGAGCTGTTTTTGTCACAGCTGAGCAGAGCTATTTTAAAACATTTAAAACATTTAAGATATTTGATTTATTAAGCCCGGTGGTGCAGGTGAGTGTTTCCAAAGGAAGGAGGATGTGGCACAGTTGGAATCCTCAGCCGTGGTACAGCTTCAGGTAGGCTTGTCTGGCCTGATTTTTCCGGAATTTTTTATCCAGAGTCATCTAAAAAAACCCCCAACTTTTCATTAATAACAATGAAAATGCTCCAGAAAAGGTAGGGCTGAGACCTCAACCTGTGCTTTAATTGAGATTTTCTTTCCAGCAGAGCCACACAAGGCAGTGGAGGCCCCGCTTTGCTCCCTTCAGGGGTGGAAAGTTCCGGAGGAAATTTCTGAATAAAAGGGGTTTTTTGGAAGGGTTTTGCAAACAGGCTTTATCTGAGAGAAAATCACTTTGTCTCTTGTGACCCAGGCAGGAAAGGATAACAAAAAACAGTGAAAACATACAGCGAAAAGGAAATTTCCTCTCTCAGAAGCTTTGCGGCAGGAAAGGATAAACAGCGAAAACACGAAGTGAAAAGGAAACTTTCTCTCTCAGAAGCAGGATAACAAAACACGGTGAAAATGGGAAGCGAAAAGGAAATTTCCTTTCTCAGGAGCTTTGAGGCAGGAACAACATCCCCTCATCCCCGTCCTTACCTTCTGGATTTGCAGTTTCACCATCCTCTGGGGTAGCGCTGCCACCGCGGCCCAGTCTGGAGCCCCAAACTTCATCGGCCAAGTGACTTTCCTGGTTAAAGGCTGTTGTATGTTGTAAGTTCCAGGCCTAAAGGAAACAGGCACCAAATATCTCCATTTTGGAGCTGGTTTTGGTGTCTGTAATTCCGGAATTTACCTCCGTGGTCGGCTAAAATACAATTATTCATTGACAGCAACAATAATGCCTCAGAAAAGGGAGATGTGAGACAGCATCGAGAGCCTCCACCTGGGTTTTGAAGCAGTTTTTGTTTTCAGCAGAGCCCCTCAGGGCAGATCCATGGGAATTCCGTGCTGTGGTGTCCCAGTCATCGTCCTAATCTAGAGCCTAAAGCAAGGGGAGCTTTTTGGAGATAAAAAGCTGGGTTTGGAGATAAAAAGTATTTTTTGGCGATCAAAAGCTTTACTGAGAACTCCATCCCCATCTCCCATTTGTGCATTTCTCCCTGCCAGGATTCCTGCTTATTGTGAGAAAACGAGTTAAATTACCCGGGGTAAAGTTCCTTATCTGGAATCCGGGCTGGGAATCGTGGGGTGCTGGAGAAAAAGGGAACGCGGGCAGGCTGGCACTTCCTCTCGTCCCCCGGGAAGGGCCGGTACGCGCCGGGGCCGGGGGTCATCGTCTGCAGGGAAAAAAACCCCTCAGGATGGAGGATTTTGTGCCAAACATTCCCACATTCCCAGAGCAGCAGCCAGGTGGATGTCACAGCCTTGCTGGGGAATATTTTGGCTGCTTTTTCCTCCTTTTTTGGCCCTTTCCTTACCCGAGCCCTCATCTGGAAGCGCGGGGCTGTCCTGGCTCCCATCACGTATCCCCGGCTGCTCATGGGTCGGGTGCTCATGGAGGATTTGAGGATGTTCTTCTGCAATTGGAAACCCAAAATGATTTATTGACGTTTGAAAGACACCGTTTGCAGGGCAGAATTACCTGAGCAGCAAATGTTATTCCTATTAAAGTTATTCCTGATAATTCCCCTAATTTCTCACTCCTGCAGAGCCTCGAGGGTTGGTTGGGAAGGGAGGGAATTCCTTTTTCCAGGTGGATGTGGAGACATCCTGCAGCAGGTTTGCAGGGCAGGAGTGCACGAGCAGCAAATGTTGTTCCTATTAAAGTTATTCCTAATAATTCCCCTAATTTCTCACTCCTGCAGAGCCTCGAGGGTTGGTTGGGAAGGGAGGGAATTCCTTTTTCCAGGTGGATGTGGAGACATCCTGCAGAGGGTCAGGAGTGCATGAGCAGCAGACGTTATTCCTATTGAAGTTATTCCTATTAATTCCCCTAATTTCTCACCGCTGCAGAGCCTCGAGGGTTGGTTGGGAAGGGAGGGAATTCCTTTTTCCAGGTGGATGTGGGGACATCCTGCAGCAGGTTTGCAGGGTAGAATTACCTGAGCGGCAGATNGTTATTCCTGTTGAAGTTATTCCTATTAATTCCCCTAATTTCTCACCGCTGCAGAGCCTCGAGGGTTGGTTGGGAAAGGAGATAATTCCTTTTTCCAGGTGGATGTGGGGACATCCTGCAGCAGGTTTGCAGGGTAGAATTACCTGAGCGGCAGATGTTATTCCTATTAATTCCCCTAATTTCTCACTGCTGCAGAGCCTCGAGGATTGGTTGGGAAAGGAAGTAATTCCTTTTTCCAGGTGGATGTGAGACATCCTGCCGAGGGTTTGCGGGGCAGCTGTGGCCCTGTTGCTCCTGTGCCTTCCGTGAAGGAGCCCAGAATGAAAGAACAACTCACCTCTGGCCCCAGGTAACAGCCCGGCCCCAGCAGAGGGTTTCCCCGCACCGCCGTCACCTCGATTCCCAGCCTGTCTGGGGCGTAGTAGTAGGGGAACATTTTCCGTTCTTGGGTTGTCCCGAAGGAGATGCGCTTCTGCACGGCTGTGGGACGAGCAGAGGGAAATGCCAGCAGCGGGATGAGCGAAAAAAGAGAGGGAAAAGATAGAGAAGAGTGACCACTTGCTGCTCTCTGCCTTCTTCTCCCAGGTGGGAACCTCCCTTGACCCTGGATATTTGGGAGGGATCTGCCCTTCGGCTCTGCCTGATCCCTGCTTCCACAAGGGGCTGCTTTTCCCCAGCCTGAGCAAGGAATTGGGATCAGCCCCGTGGTGGGGAGGTCGCTGGGGAAGCCGATGCCACCGGGGAGGCGAAGGAGAAGAAAACACAGCCCCGCTGGGTGCCCGCAGCTCGCCCAGCTCTCACCTTTTGGGTCGTGCCCCGCTGCCATCCTGCCGTGCCAGATCTTCCCGGGATGTGCTTGGCGTGTTCCAGTTGTTATAGCCTTGGAGCGGGGGGATGGCAGCCCATGGAGGGAGCAGGGAAAAGCCGAGGATTCACCATTTCCCTGAGGAATGTGCTGGGCTGGCTCAGGAGAGCAGCCTGAGGTTGTGATGTCACAGCCTTGGGGATGTGACAACAGTTCCTCTCTCGGTTTCCAAGTGGCTGCCAGGGTAGGGCAGCAAAAAAGCCGTGGCAAATGCCAGGCTGGGATTAAATCCAAGCCTTTCCCCGAGCACAAGTGTGAACGTCCTGAGAGAATCAGGAAGCAGCAAAATACAAAGGACTGAATGAGTTGAAATAGGAAGTTGTTGGTTTTGCAGAAAGCTTTATTTAATCATTCTGACTGCATGCAGTTGGATCAGAGGGATCGGCGGGCTGGAACGGGATCGGGATCTCCGTGGCCAGTCCCCGCCATCGGCACTGCGGCTCCTCCTGCGCTCCCACTCCCGCCTGCGCCTTCAGCAGCTGCGGGGACGTGAGGACGGCACTGGGCAGAGCTCCTGCAGCCTGAAAAGAAAGCAGGATTTTCCTTGCGGAAGGGATGATGTTGAAATGCCCCCTCCTCCCTGCCTCCCTCCACGGCCCCACGGCGCTCCCAGCCCCGCGGCCTTTGGAGCCCATGGAAGGGGCGCAAACCCCGTGCCTCTCCCGGGTCACTCACGGTGTGTTCACAGCCCCAGGCCCTTCTTCAGGGTGGAGATCAGGGGGTATTTGCCCTTGTGGCAGAAGGTGCCGGTGAAGTCATCCAGGTCGATGGTCCAGACCATGGCCCCGCCAAAGTTGTTCTTCTTCAGCCAATCCACCTGTGGGGTGCCAAGGAGAGATCCTGGTGAGCCCCAGGAACTGGTCCCACAGAAGGCTCCGGCCTCGCCCCAGCACAGCCCCGCTGCCCCCAGACCTTGAGGTCGAAGCTCTTGATGTCGTCGTAGCCGATCCATTCGCTGGCCTTGTAGGTGTAGGGCACGTCCTGGGGTTCATCCCAAGCCTGGGTGGCTCCGGAGTTCAGGAAGGTGCAGATCTGGGAAAAAGGGCAGTGCGAATGTGGGCCGGCTTAGGAATTCCATGCTGGGAAGTCCCAGCAGCGTCCGCGCTGCCCTCGCAATGCCAGGGCGGGTCCCACACGCACCTCGTAGTAAGCCAAGAGCCCGGCCTCCCTGGTGTAGGGTCCTGCGGGGCCAGGGCCGGAGGCTGGGGCCCCGATGGCCGTGTTGGAGGGGTTCTGCAGGGTGAAGGTTTTCCCGTAGGTTGGGAATCCCACCAGGAGCTTCTGAGCTGGGGCGCCGTTGTTCCTCCAGTAGTTCATGGCGTATTCCTGCAAAAGCCGGCATGGGTCAGGGCCGGGCCGGGAGGGGCCGGCAGGAACAGGAGCCCTGGGAAGAGGCCCCAAAGGCACTCACGACGCTGAGGGTGCCGCTGCTGAACAGGGGGCTGTTCTCGCCCGTGGAGCCATCCCAGGAGCTGTGGAAGTCGTAGGTCATGACGTGGATGTAATCCAGGTACCTGCGGGGAGCAGGGGCTGTGTCCTGACCTGAGGCACCAGAGCTCAGGGTGCCTGGTCACCCCCCCAGCCCCGGCCACGGCCCTTCCTCCTGCACGCGGGGCTCCCTCGGGGGCTCTCTGGAGCTTTCCCTTGCAGAAACCCACCCCGGTCCCACCGGCGAGCCCAGGTTCGCCACTCACTTGCCCAGCTCAGCAATCTCGTAGCCAGCCTGGATGGTGGAAAGTCCGGCAGCAACAGCGGCGGTGACCATGAGCCGGGGCCGGTTGGTCTGTCTGGCTTCCTGCTCGAAGGCTGCCAGCAGTTCCTGAGGGATCCCAGGCACAGGAATCACCTGGGGGCTCTGGGATGGGGCTTTGCATCCACCCAGAGCTCACAGGCCTGGAGCCAAGCCCACCTTAACCAGGACGGTGAAGAGAGCCTTGTCCTGGGCTGGGCTGCCCCTGGAGCCGGGGTATTCCCAGTCCAGGTCCAGCCCGTCGAATCCGTACTGGCGCAGGAACCTGACCACGGAGTTGACGAAGGTCTGGCGGTTCTGGGGTGTGGAGACCATGGTGGTGAACCTGGGCAAGCAGAGCGGGGCACGGTTGGGGTTGGAATCGAGCCTCTTCCTCCTTTCCCTCCCTTTCCTGGGAGTCATTCTTGGAAAGAGCTGGATTGAACTCACTTGGCTGTGCCGAAATTCCATCCTCCAATGGCCAGCAGGGTCTTCAGATTCCTGTTCCTGCAAGGAAGGGACAGGAAGCGGAGTGACCCCAAGGGTTTGGTGTCACCGTGGCCTCTGCAGGCCGGGTCCTTTTGGTGGGAAAGGCCAAGCGCCAATGGGCAGCACCCAGAGCCGCTGTCCCTGAGCTCAGGGGACGGGGCTGTCCCCCTGCCCTGCCCTGTCCGGCCCCAGAGGGAGCAGCAGCCCCACCCGAGGCTCCCAGCACTCACTGGTTCTTGAGGCCGTTGAAGGCCTTGTACAGGGTCTCGTCGTTCCACTCGTAGGTGGTGATCTCGTTGTTGTTCATGCCGGCGAAGGCGTAGATCAGGTGGCTGCACAGGTTGGGGTCGATGTTCTCAGGGGTGTATTTGCCCTCGCCAGGCCTGTACTGGGCCCAGTTGGTGAAGTAACAGGTCAGCACGTAGGCAGTGCCTGCGGGGAGACACAGGGCGTGGAGGGGCCTGCAGTGCCCTGGGCACGGCCCGGCCCCTGCGGGCACAGCGTCCCCGCGGCGCCGCGGGAAGGGCCGGGCACGGGCTCCCTGTGCGGGGCAGGAGCTCAGGGCAAGGGCAGCGGGGCCGGGGATCCCTCGGACACTGCCGGGCTCCCCGGGACGGCCCCGGCGTCGGCGCCTTCCTCCTCTGGCCCTGGGCGCGGCTCGGTCCCGCAGCCCCTGGTGCCCTTCGGCTCCTGGCTCGGGGTCTGTGCCCCAGACGGGCCCTTCGTGCCCGGGAGGCAGCGGGGAGGCAGCCGGGAGCTCTCGGAGGAGCTGCTGGAGGGAAGGAGCACCTACCGACGTGGGCGTTCAGCAGCAGGGCCAGGCCTGGCAGGGCACAAGGAAACAACAAAGGGGTCACTGTTTGCTCTTAGAAATGCAAAGCTCTTGTGCAAGGCTCTGCTCCCAAGCTGAGGCAGAGCAGTTTTTCTAGAGAACAGGCTAACATTTCTCCAAGCATCTCCAGTAAAACTGGACAAATGACTTCAGCTAAAAGCACAGAAAAGGACCCAAACAGCTGCCAAAGCAGTCACTGGATTTTTAGATTTATATTTCAAAGCACATTTCAGTTCCAGCCTGTGCTGAACTCTGTCCATGTTCAAAGCAGAACAGATCCCCAACAGCAGCAGCAGCAGCAGGAAAGAAAGGAAGTCTCCCTCCCGAGTGGAAATTGTGAAATCTTTGACAGAAAAGAGAGAGCAGCATTTTTATCCCTCCAGGCCCCTGCACAGGCAGCAGAGTGACAGTGCCAGAGCCACCAGCCCTGGGCAGGAAGGCAGAGAGCTGCAGTTGGCAGCGGCACTCACCGGTGAGCAGAGTGAGCTTGGCCATCTCGGACCAGGACTGATGTGCTCAGGCTCTCTCCCACTTTTATACCTTTCTCCAGTCTCCTGCCAGTCTTACATCAAACAGGGACAAACAAATATTATGAAACTTGGCAAAGATCCCCACCACCAAACCGACACCAGCACAACGGGCCTGAGCAGCCCAGCTGGAGGGGTCACTGCTGTGGGGCCGTGCCATGTCCTGGTGCTGCAAGAGCAGATAAAGAATGGGATTAGGTTTCTCTGATTGTTCAAATGTTGTTTTTAACGACAGCTTTGTGTCCCCGCTGGCGACCGCGCAGGGACCGATGGCTGAAGGGCGTGACCTTGGGCTGTCCTTGAGCCCTTCCCCAGGGGGTGGCACTGCCAGACCCAAGCTTTGGGCTTGGCCAGGGTTGGGTGTCCTTGGTGGGCCCGTCCCAAGGCAGGACTGAGCGGGGCTCTGGCTCCCAGCACTGGCAATGTTGGAGGCTGTGGGATCTGGGCTCACTCGCTGTGGGCAGCGTTGGGACAGAGGGACCTTCGTGGTCTGAGCTGTGTCCTGCCCACCCAGCTGAGGTGGGGTCTCTCAGGGAAGCAGACAGGGTGGCTCCCATCACAAAAGAAAAACCAAATCAGTTTTTACTGAGTCATTCTCCACCTGATAAACACAAGTTCTTCTGTAAGAAGCATTGGTTTTGTTCCCTTCTTTCTCCAGTCTCCTGACACCCATGGTCACAAGAACACGTGGGAGGACAACGCAGCAGAAGCTGATTCTGATTCACTTTGTTTCCATCAACCCAAGGAGACCAAATCCTTGTGCAACACCTTTGTTTTGGTAGTTCCACCATGTCGGGAAGGACTCAAGGACAGCACAAGGTCACGCCCTTCAGCCATCGGTCCCTGCGCGGTCGCCAGCGGGGACACAAAGCTGTCGTTAAAAACAACATTTGAACAATCAGAGAAACCTAATCCCATTCTTTATCTGCTCTTGCAGCACCAGGACATGGCACGGCCCCACAGCAGTGACCCCTCCAGCTGGGCTGCTCAGGCCCGTTGTGCTGGTGTCGGTTTGGTGGTGGGGATCTTTGCCAAGTTTCATAATATTTGTTTGTCCCTGTTTGATGTAAGACTGGCAGGAGACTGGGGAAGGTATAAAAGTGGGAGAGAGCCTGAGCACATCAGTCCTGGTCCGAGATGGCCAACTCCCCAGCCCTGGTGCTCTGGCTCAGAGGCAGCTGCAGCAATTCCTCCCTTCAGAAATGGTTCAGCTGAGCACATCCCGACCCACCACAGGCTCCTGATGTGTCCTGGAACCCCAGAAGTCCAGTCCTGTCCCAGTCCAGCAGCCTGAGGGTGGAATTGCAGAGCTGGGGGCTTCAAAATGCCAACGAGTGGCTTCTGCTCTTACCTGGCTGGGCAGGAGCCTCAGACAATCCCTGCAAAAGCCACCACAGAGCAGGGACCGCTTCGTGACAGCAGCAGCAGCAACCCAGGGGTTCCCACCGGGAGGAAAAGCAGCAAAGCCAGAGGCTGTTCCCAGCACAGATTCCCAGTTCCCATCCCAGGTGCAGCATTCCAGCCCCACGGGTCCCTCCAGGTGCCACGGAGAGGCAGAGCTGAGATGCCACAGCCGCCCCTCGGGGACCTGTCCCGGGGCCCTGGGGCGCAGCCAGCTCCCAGCTCAGCTCCTGGGAGCTGCAGGAAAATCCCTCGGGAATCTCCCAGCTCAGCTGCCCCACCTTGGATGGTTTTTTCCAGGAGCAGGGAGAGAGCTGGGAATGCTGGAGGCTTTGAGGTGCCCGTGGCGTTGGCACACAGGGAAACACGGATCTGTCTCCAGGGTAATCCCGGAGCTCCCTGCTCCCAGCCACGGGCAGGGAAGTCCTGGAGCTGAGCCTGGGGCCTCGTGGCTCCTAAATATAAAATCCAGAAATATATATGGATGTGGATAAATTTAAATAAATATATATGGATGTGGATAAATTTAAATAAATTTATTTTATATATCCATATATCCATATATCCATATTTATCCATCTCCATTTATGGAGATGGATAAATTGAAATAAATCTGTACATGCAGATAAATAGAAATAAATATATATGCAGAGAAATAGAAATATATATATATGCAGAGAAATAGAAATAAATATATGCAGAGAAATAGAAATATACATGTGCAGAGAANAATATAAAACATATGCAGAGAAATAGAAATAAATATGTATAGAAATAGAAATAATTATGTTTATGCATATAAATAGAAATAAATATATATGTATACGAAGATAAATAAATAAATAAATAAATATGCAGACATTTTTGGGATAACTCCCTCCAGGAAAATTCCCAAGAATGCCACTCCAGAATAAAAAAAAAAAAAAATCCATCCTGGGAACAGATTGTCCCCGTGGTGGTTGGGTTCTTCTGCCTGCACTGAGGAGCACCAGACCAGCAGCCCAAAGCAGGCCTGGCTTTCCCAAAGTTTTCCTCGGAAAACTCATCCAGCTCCTCACATCCGAACCCAACGGCACCTTTGCTCCACGTGGGAATCCCAAGCTGGATCTCGGCTATCCCAAGGGCCCATCTACCTCCCTGCCTTGGGCACAAATCCCTCTGGGAGCTGCCAGCTCCAGTGTCCGTGTTCCAGGAGCCCGGTCCTGCATCCTGATGAGGGACGGGACACAGTGCCGTTCCAAGGGACACAGCGCCGTCCCAGTGACCTTCCCATTTGTCCCCGTGGAGTTTTCCATGGTGACCTCCCCAGCAAGGGCAGGGAAAGCCAAACACTCTCCCTGAAGGAATGGCTGGGGCACAGCGAGGTCAGCTGGGCTGGGATGGACGAGGTTTTGAGGGAAAACAGCAGGTTTTGGGGATTTTTCCCATCAGACTCATCTCTGGCTATCCCGGTGCCATCCCTGAATCTGCCAAACCTCCAGGACAAAAAGGAGGAGAAAGTTCAAGGAATCATCCTGGAAGGAGCACCTGGGCACTGCTGAGCTTGGATACCACCAAATATCAGGGTCTGCTCTCCGTGAGCCATCAGGGAAGAGCGGAAGGACAGACGGACGCGATCCCAACGGCCGTGGAATCAGTGGGATGGCAGTTTTAGAGGGAAGATGCAGCAGGAACAGCCCAGAGTGGTGGAATCTCTCTGCAACCCAACACTGGAACAGCTTGAAGGTCCCCACCTGCTCTTTTTAACCAGAATTCTTCCAGCGAGGACCAATTCTTGTGCCCACAGCAAAGCACCTTTGTTAGAGCAGAAAAAAGCAGGAAAAGTCCCGAAGGAAAACTCCAGGATTCGCCCGACTCCCGTTTGTTACCCCCACACGAGGACAAGCGTCCTTGAGCCTGCCTCAAACGCTCTCCTTCCCACACCAAAACACCTTCCGCGGATAACAGAGCTGAAAAGGCTCCAGGGGTCACCGAGGGTGGGATTTTCCACCTGAATTCGTACCCTGTGACTTTATCAACCAAGGAAAACACTGGAAAAATACACCTCGAGGATGTTGCCCTGTTATCAGCCGTATCCCGCCCCGTCCCTGCACGAAATCCCGAAGGCGCAGGCTGGCACATTTTAATCTGCAGGTCAGCCAGCATCTGATACCGGGCTGTTTTCCAGGCTCCCGTTCATCCAAGGCTGGGTGACCTCCTGGAAAGTCACCTTCATATCACCCCAAAAGGAATTAAGCAACGTCCCGCTCCTGAGTGGGGAAAAGGGAAGAAATCCTCGGTCTCCTTGCACAGGGGGAGAGCTTGGAGTCTCCACCTGGGCAGAAGATGAGAGAAAAATGCGGAAAGGAGATTTTGGAGGCGTTCAGCTGGTGGAAATTCACTTAAGGAAAAACAAGAATGCTCGGAAACACGGGGGGGTCTCAGTTTGGGAAAGAGCTGAGCAGGAAGAGGAGGGGATAAATGTGGGAGGAAAATTAACCTGCCCCATCTTCTGGGGTCTCCCTTGTAGAGTTTGACCCCCAAGAAATAAAGGAACCTCCTCTGCTTCCCTGAGAGACCCCACCTCAGCTGGGTGGGCAGGACACAGCTCAGACCACGAAGGTCCCTCTGTCCCAACGCTGCCCACAGCGAGTGAGCCCAGATCCCACAGCCTCCAACATTGCCAGTGCTGGGAGCCAGAGCCCCGCTCAGTCCTGCCTTGGGACGGGCCCACCAAGGACACCCAACCCTGGCCAGGCCCAAAGCTTGGGTCTGGCAGTGCCACCCCCTGGGGAAGGGCTCAAGGACAGCCCAAGGTCACGCCCTTCAGCCATCGGTCCCTGCGCGGTCGCCAGCGGGGACACAAAGCTGTCGTTAAAAACAACATTTGAACAATCAGAGAAACCTAATCCCATTCTTTATCTGCTCTTGCAGCACCAGGACATGGCATGGCCCCACAGCAGTGACCCCTCCAGCTGGGCTGCTCAGGCCCGTTGTGCTGGTGTCGGTTTGGTGGTGGGGATCTTTGCCAAGTTTCATAATATTTGTTTGTCCCTGTTTGATGTAAGACTGGCAGGAGACTGGAGAAAGGTATAAAAGTGGGAGAGAGCCTGAGCACATCAGTCCTGGTCCGAGATGGCCAAGCTCACTCTGCTCACCGGTGAGTGCCGCTGCCAACTGCAGCTCTCTGCCTTCCTGCCCAGGGCTGGTGGCTCTGGCACTGTCACTCTGCTGCCTGTGCAGGGGCCTGGAGGGATAAAAATGCTGCTCTCTCTTTTCTGTCAAAGATTTCACAATTTCCACTCGGGAGGGAGACTTCCTTTCTTTCCTGCTGCTGCTGCTGCTGTTGGGGATCTGTTCTGCTTTGAACATGGACAGAGTTCAGCACAGGCTGGAACTGAAATGTGCTTTGAAATATAAATCTAAAAATCCAGTGACTGCTTTGGCAGCTGTTTGGGTCCTTTTCTGTGCTTTTAGCTGAAGTCATTTGTCCAGTTTTACTGGAGATGCTTGGAGAAATGTTAGCCTGTTCTCTAGAAAAACTGCTCTGCCTCAGCTTGGGAGCAGAGCCTTGCACAAGAGCTTTGCATTTCTAAGAGCAAACAGTGACCCCTTTGTTGTTTCCTTGTGCCCTGCCAGGCCTGGCCCTGCTGCTGAACGCCCACGTCGGTAGGTGCTCCTTCCCTCCAGCAGCTCCTCCGAGAGCTCCCGGCTGCCTCCCCGCTGCCTCCCGGGCACGAAGGGCCCGTCTGGGGCACAGACCCCGAGCCAGGAGCCGAAGGGCACCAGGGGCTGCGGGACCGAGCCGCGCCCAGGGCCAGAGGAGGAAGGCGCCGACGCCGGGGCCGTCCCGGGGAGCCCGGCAGTGTCCGAGGGATCCCCGGCCCCGCTGCCCTTGCCCTGAGCTCCTGCCCCGCACAGGGAGCCCGTGCCCGGCCCTTCCCGCGGCGCCGCGGGGACGCTGTGCCCGCAGGGGCCGGGCCGTGCCCAGGGCACTGCAGGCCCCTCCATGCCCTGTGTCTCCCCGCAGGCACTGCCTACGTGCTGACCTGTTACTTCACCAACTGGGCCCAGTACAGGCCTGGCGAGGGCAAATACACCCCTGAGAACATCGACCCCAACCTGTGCAGCCACCTGATCTACGCCTTCGCCGGCATGAACAACAACGAGATCACCACCTACGAGTGGAACGACGAGACCCTGTACAAGGCCTTCAACGGCCTCAAGAACCAGTGAGTGCTGGGAGCCTCGGGCAGGGCTGCTGCCCCCTCCCAGTCCTGCCCTGTGCTTCAGCCTCTGCACGGTGACAGCGGCTCCGAGCGAGGGATGCTGAGAGAAGAGGGAGAGAGACACGGGCAGGGCAGGGTAGGGCACGGGGACACCCCATCCCCTGAGCTCGGGGACAGCGGATCTGGGTGCTGTGGACTTGCAGTAACTCAGGTTCCTGCCTCTTCCTTTGCAGGAACAAAGATCTGAAGACCCTGCTGGCCATTGGAGGATGGAATTTCGGCACAGCCAAGTGAGTTCAAACCATGTCCTGCCCTAAACGGCAGCGTGGAAAAGAAAGGAGAGGAGGAAGATGCTCGATTCCAACCCCAACTGTGCCCCGCTCTGCTTGCCCGGGTTCACCACCATGGTCTCCACACCCCAGAACCGCCAGACCTTCGTCAACTCCGTGGTCAGGTTCCTGCGCCAGTACGGATTCGACGGGCTGGACCTGGACTGGGAATACCCCGGCTCCAGGGGCAGCCCAGCCCAGGACAAGGCTCTCTTCACCGTCCTGGTTAAGGTGGGCTTGGCTCCAGGCCTGTGAGCTCTGGGTGGATGCAAAGCCCCATCCCAGAGCCCCCAGGTGATTCCTGTGCCTGGGATCCCTCAGGAACTGCTGGCAGCCTTCGAGCAGGAAGCCAGACAGACCAACCGGCCCCGGCTCATGGTCACCGCCGCTGTGGCCGGAGGACTTTCCACCATCCAGGCTGGCTACGAGATTGCTGAGCTGGGCAAGTGAGTGGCAAACCTGGGCTCGCCGGTGGGACCGGGGTGTGTTCCTGCAAGGGAAAGCTCCAGAGAGCCCCCGAGGGAGCCCCGCGTGCAGGAGGAAGGGCCGTGGCCAGGGCTGGGGGGGTGACCAGGCACCCTGAGCTCTGGTGCCTCAGGTCAGGACACAGCCCCTGCTCCCCGCAGGTACCTGGATTACATCCACGTCATGACCTACGACTTCCATGGCTCCTGGGAGAGGAACACTGGTGAGAACAGCCCCCTGTTCGCCGGCCCTGCCGACGCCGGGGACTACAAATACTTCAACGTTGTGAGTGCTTCTGTGGGACACTCGCAGGCCTCAGATCCCTGGTGGCTCCCCCGAGGGGATTTTGAGGAATCCATCCCACAAAATCCCGGCAAAGACTTGAGCAGGACTGGTTTCTTGCAGGAATACGCCATGAATTATTGGAAGAGCAACGGCGCCCCAGCTCAGAAGCTCCTGGTGGGATTCCCAACCTACGGAAAGAGCTTCACCCTGCAGAGCCCATCCGACACCTCCGTTGGAGCTCCAGCGTCCGGCCCCGGCCCAGCTGGGCCCTACACCAGGGAGGCCGGAACCCTGGCGTACTACGAGGTATGGATGTTCCCATCACATTCCTCTCCCAAATCATTTGAAGGAATTTATCAGGAAGCTCCCATGGAGTTTTCTGCATGGCTCAGACACAAAGCTCTCCGTGGAATCGCTAGGAAAAAGTTAAATCCTCAGGGGCCAGGGAAACGGCACAAAACCGCAGGATAAAGCCAAGACAAGGGCAGAGCCCGGGCTTTTCCTTTCTTGTGGTAACATTCCTGCTTCCTTCTCCCAGATCTGCACTCTCCTGAGCTCCGGAGCCACCCAGGCTTGGGATGAACCCCAGGACGTGCCCTACACCTACAAGGGCAGCGAATGGATTGGCTATGACAACATCAAGAGCTTCGGCCTCAAGGTCTGGGGGCAGCGAGGCTGTGCTGGGGCAAGGCCGGAGCCTTCCTTGGCATCATTTCCTGGAGCTCAGCAGGATTTTCCTCCCCGCAGGTGGACTGGCTGAAGAAGAACAACTTTGGAGGTGCCATGGTCTGGGCCCTGGACATGGATGACTTCACTGGGGATTTCTGCAAGGAAGGCAAATACCCGCTGATCTCCACGCTGAAGAAGGGCCTGGGGCTGGAGAGCGGCGGTGAGTGGCTCCGGGAGAGCGGGAGCAGCTCCTTGATGGAGACTCCCAAGCTCCCTATGGAGGGACGGGGAGGGAAGAAACACTTCCAACCCTTTCCTGCCTGAATTCCAGACTGTGCTCCCCCCTCTTCCCATCAGAGGCTCCCACCCCCAGCAGCGGGAGCAGCTCCTTCATGGAGACTCCCAAGCTCCCCATGGAGGCGTGGGAGGGATGAAACACTGGGAACATGAAAATAAACCTTATCCTGCTCGAATTCTTGAATCCCAGACCACGTTCCCCCCACTGAGACCCTGCCCCCCATCACCGAGGCTCCCGCCACCACCAGCGGCAGCTCCGTAAAATACGGCAGCTCCGGCGGCTCCAGCGGCAGCGGCTTCTGCACCGGGAAACCCAACGGGATCTACGCAGACCCCAACAACAACAGGAACTTCTACAACTGCGTGAACAGCCAGACCTTCGTGCAGAGCTGCGAGCAGGGGCTGGTCTTCGACCCTGTCTGCTCCTGCTGCAACTGGCCCCAGTGATCCCAACCCTTTTCCAGCCCATCCACCCCTCCGATCCAAACGTTTGCAATAGCGGTGATAAAGCTTGCTGTAAACAATAAAGCTTAAATAAAGCTTGCTGTAAACAATCCTCCTTGTCTCAACTCTTTTTTTTTAGGGCTGTTTTCATGCTCTTGGCTCTTCGGGAATCCTGGAGTGCGTGGCTGTTAGAATTCCCGACAGCAGGTGTCGATGTTGCCTGCTCTTCTTCCCAGCCGTGCGGGGCTGCAGGGATTTTCCAGGAGTCTTCCGGCAGCATTTGGAGAAGAAAAGTGGTTGCAGGCCAGAAAGCTGAGTTGTTGTTCCTCTTTGTTCAGCCACAGATCGAGAACTGAGGTGAAGAGGAGTTTTTCAGCAGTTCTGTGTAGAAATGGAGCGCATTGTCCTCGCCATGGGTTAAAAAAATCCAGGATAAAGGCAGTTTGTTTCTCCAGGGTTTCAAAGCCTGTGTAAGGCATGGAATCATGGAATCCCGGACTGGTTTGGGTTACAAGGGACCTTAAAGCTCATCCCGTTCCATCCCCTGCCATGGGCAGGGACACCTTCCACCATCCCAGGGTGCTCCAGCCTGGCCTTGGGCACTTCCAGGGATCCACGGGCAGCCACAGCTTCTCTGGGAATTCCATCCCAGCCCCTCTCCACCCTCACAGGGAAGAATTCCTTCCCAATATCCCATCTAGCCCTGCCGTCCTTCATCCTAAGGCCATTCCCCCTTTTCCTGTCACGCCAGGCCCAAAGTCCCTCTCCAAGCCATGACCGGTTTAGGGTTAAAGAGAATTTACAAAACACATCCACCCCAAACCTCACCCAGCCCTGCCAGGACGCCTGCTAAGGCATTAATCCATTTATTTCCACGCCCAGGAATCCCATCCCCTACAGCAGAGCACCCCGGAGCCTTGGCACAGATAAATCCATCCTTTCTGCCCGTCTCAAATGTCCCATCACGTCATCCCTGCGCGTGTCCGTCCTTCCCCGGGCGCACACGGAGCTGCCCAAGCTGCTGGAAGAGGGGCAAGGATGTGGCTGGAATGCTGGCAGGGCTGGCACCTGCTCAGCTGCCTCAGAAGAGGGATTTGGGAGCTGGCCCGGTCCGAATTTCTTCTCGTTCTTCCAAACAGAACCTTTGGGGTCGCTGCAGGATGGAGGTCGCAGCTGCCATGAGATCCACCCCGTGGACGAAGCTCCAGCATCGTTACCTGAGGTGCAGCCACAGAATCCCGGAATCCCTGAGGCTGGAAAAGCCCTCCGGGACCATCGAGTCCAAGCTGTGCCTGATCCCCACCTTGTCAGCGGCCCGGGAGTGCCTTGGACACCTCCAGGAGTGCCTTGGACACCTCCAGGAGTTCCTTGGACACCTCCAGGGACAGAGATTCCACCCCGGCACGGTCTCTCCAGGGGCCCAGCAAATATCCAGCAGCTGCTTTGGGTCAGATCCACAGCAAGAAAAGTTTAAAACTCCTCGAATTCCCTCCTCCCAAAGGTAACAGGTCTTGGTCAGGACTCCCGAAAGTCTTGGTCAGGAGATCCATGAAGCTCAGGGCATTCCTCCTGTTCGGGACAGCCAGGAACGCTCCTCTCTCCCCGAGTCCCACCAGCTCAGCGCAAAGTTTTCGAGCCGTTTTCCCCAATCCCGGCTCCTGATTCCTCTGTTCCCATCTTCCCCCGGCGTTCCATTTCCCTTCTCTCCACAGCTCGTGGCAGAAGCGCTGATTTTCGGGCACCAGCCCTCCCCTGCTCCCGGGGGAGGCTCCTGCCTCGCTCCCTCGTCCCCAGAAACGCCAGCTCTGGCTCACCCTGATTACGAAATGCTGCAGCCGTTCCCCCCCTGCCTGTTCACCTCTTGTCCCCAGAGATGTTTCAGGAGGACTCCGGAGAGTTTTTCCATGCGGATTCCATGCGGTGCTGCCATCTCCCGTCGTCCGGCCCTCCCTTCCAGCGAATCTTTCATCCGTCATCCCTCATTTCCCCCCCGGCGCTCAGCTGCTGCCGTCAGGCCCTGTAAATAAACCTCGAGCCCCTGTGATGTTGCGAAACGGCTCCCACTCGATTTCTGACCGTCCTGTTCCCCAAATAGCCCTGACTCTGCTCCGCTGGCATCTCCCTGACGTTCCCCGGAGCTCGGCATCGCCCGTCCCTGCGCTGCTGAACTCCAGGCAGCTCCGTGTGCCTGGGAATGGGCTGCAGCTCTTTCCACCTATCCCAAAATCAATCCTGACATCATTTCCTGCCTTTCCAGGCCTTCTGACACGTTCCCAAATCCCTTCCCTGCACATAAACGTATCCATGCCGAGCCCAGGTGGGGAAAAGAACTCCAGAAATGCTGGATTGACACGAGTGAGCAGGCACGTGGGTGTTGTTTTGGCTCAGGAAATATCTCATGGATAATTGGAGCTTCGTTTCAGCCTCTCTGGATTTCCCTTTATTTACTTTTTTTTATTATTTTTATGGCTCTTACGTTGCACGAAATTTTTTATTTTTGTATTTTTTTTATTAAGCCTGATCTTTGAAAAATTGGATTTATTAAAGCGCGTAATCTCCCCAAATCCATTTAGGGTCGGTAACGCATCTCCCAGCCCGAACTGCTATCAGCTGGTATTTCAGGGAAAAATATCAGCACCGGGCAGATCCCGAACTCCTCCCAGCCAGGATTCCAAGCGGCAGCTCCCAGCACGGAGCGGGACCTGTTTTCCTCATCCCAATCCCCGTCACCCACCAGGGAAGCACCGGATGCCCTGAACTGGGAGCTGAGACAAACTGGGAGAAGCTGGGGGTTTACCCATCCCCCAGCACGGGCACGTGGGGACAATATCCTGCATTTCATCCCGGCTTTTTTGGAGGTTCGGACCTCGCCAGGAGCTCAGGAAGCGTCACCCTCGTCGCCCTGAACCCTTCCTGCCCCCACGGCCCCATCGCGGCTCATCTGATTAGGGTCTGAGCCCTCCTGGTGAGGCAGCATCTGCCCGTTCCCGATTAATCCGCGTTCCCGAGCTCCACAACCTGAGCCATCTGGGCAGGGAGGGCGGATGAGCTTCCCATTAAACATTTACAGCAGCATCGAGGCAACTGTTGCTGAGACAACCCAGCTGATCCCGCATTTCCAACATCCACGCTGCCCGAAAAACCCTGGGAAAAGAAAATGAAGGGGTCTAAAAAACAAAGGGATCGTCACATCCCCCCCTCCCCCGCCAGGGTATGAACTCCTCTCATTGCCATCCACAAATTCCTGCTTTAAAATAAAGGATTTTTAATAATTTAATGACATTTTGGGCTCTGCTTGAGCAACCAAATCGCCTTTAAATAAAACATTCCCTGCTGGAGCTGGTGCCCTTCAACCTCCCCGGGCTTAAAATAGCTCCGGAGTCAGGCTGAGCCCCCAGTTCAGCTTTCCTGAGCGGGGTTTAATGTGACCTTAGTGCCGGGCAGGGACGTTATCTCTGTCCCCACGCTGCGGCAGCCACTCGGCCTTGTTTGGAAATAACAAAAATTTCCCTTCCAAATCTTGCTGGACGGGGTTTATCTCCCATCCTTTTTTCCCACTCGAGGTTTTTTGGGACAGAATATCCCGTTCCATCACCACGGTTAGGTCAGCAGAGGGGGGAGAGCCTAAAAACCTGAGTGAAAATGAAGGAATGAAGCCAGAAATTGGGAATATTTCCAGGGGGAGGGTTGGGGGATTACGGCTTTTAAGGGTGTGAGGAGTTTCTGGGGTCACGAAATTCCACAGCTCCAATCCTGCGCTCAGTGCTGGGCCCCTCAAGGGAACGGAGCTGGAGAGGGATCTGGAAAGGATCCAAAGGCTCTTTCCTTCCGTGAGCTCACGGGTACAGGAGCTTCCCGTCCCGAGACCTTTGAGTCCCTTTCAGCCCAGCCCAGTCTGGGATTCCCGGTGTCACCCGGAGCAGATTCAGCAAAAAAACCTCTGGAATATTGCAGCCGGAGAGAGAGAAAACCCCGGCAGGCCGAGGACTGGAGAGGAATAAAAGTGAAATTCCTCCAAGAAGCTGCCAATTACCGCCGGCACCGCGGGCTGAGCTGGGAGCAGCGGGATCGGGGTGTGCGAATCCGGCTGGGATCAGAGTTGGTGGGAGTGGGGAAAGCCGGAGAGAGGGAATTGCCCTGGGTTTTGTCTGTAATTCCTGGTTTTCGCTGCCGGGCCTCTCCTGGAGCTTCCAGGGAGGCTCCCAGGGTTTGGGGGGGGAGAGGAGGAAGTGGAAGTGGAAGTGGAATTGTCTGTATAATAATTTCTTGGATCAGCCAACATTTTCCCTCATGGATCAGACCCAGAGAAGGGGCTTCCCTTCTGTTTCCTGCTCCTTTATTTCACCCACAAGGAAGGGAACTCCCCGTGGTCCCATCCATAACCAGGACACGGAACAGGCCCTGTTTTCCCCCTGACAATTCCCATTATCCACCAGGAAAGATCCAGACACCCTGGATTGGGTCTCTCCCATTCCTTCCTCACTTCCAGCCTGGATTCATCCTCCTCTTCCAGGCATCCCTGATGTTCCTCTCTCCTCTTCTGTTTCCTGCTCCTTTATTTCACCCACAGAGCAGCGAACTCCCCCGGTCCCATCCATAACCGGGACACGGAACAGGCCCTGTTTTCCTGACAATTCCCATTATCCGCCAGGAAAAACCCAGACTCCCTGGACTGGATGTTTCCCATTCCTTCCTCCCTTCCAGGCTGGATTCAGCCCCTTTTTTCCTATCCCCCCTTTCCCCACCTGGAACACTGAACGCACAGGCACACATGGGTGTCGTTCGGCAGAACCCCCGGCATTCCTGGTTCTCCAGAGGCTCTCCCAGCGCCAGAATCCCGGCGGGATCTCCATCTTTGGAAGCGTGGCTGTGCTCCGGAGCCCTCCGTGGGAGGCTTTGGCTCCCACGTCACTTGTTTTGGAGCGGGCCCTGGCAGCTTCCTGCTGCTCCTCTGACGTCCGTGGGGCCACGTCAGGCGCCGGGAAGGGAAGCGCGGCCCTTTTTTGGGAGCAGAGGCTGCGGGATCGAGGATTCGGGAACAGCAGGGCTCTGTCAGGAATTCAGCACTCCAAGCTCCAGGGATAAACACTCCAGGCCTGGCAGAGCTGCCTTTTTTTTTTCCCCTCTCTGCTCAGCACAATATTTTCCTTTCTCTTCGGGAAGTGTTTCGCTCTGATCGTTGATTTGGGTGGAATTCTTTGCCAGAATCGCTTTTAAATTTGCTTTTTTCCCCCCATTCCAGCCTCTCCAAGGCAGCTGTGGCCCCTTTGGAATTGGGGAAGGATCCTTTGGCTCCCGCAGAATTTGGGAGTTTCGCGTCCTGAGGCAGAACTGGGGCACTTTTAGGGGGTTTTGTGGAGGAAAACAGGCGGAGGAGGGAAGGAGAATTGGGGATTTCAAATGCCTGGGAAAGGGGGATNAAATAAAGGGGGATAAAAAATAAAGGGGGATAAAAAATAAAGGGGGATAAAAATGGGGGTGTAAAAAAGGGAGATTGAAAAGGGAGATAAAAAATAAAGGGGGGTAAAAAGGGGGGATAAAAAGGGATAAAAAAGGGGGTTAAAAAAGGGGGGTAAAAACACAGGGGGGTTAAAAGGGGGTAAAAAGTAAATGGGAGTAAAAAATAAATGGGGCTAAAAAATGGGGGATAAAAAAGGGGTAAAAATAACGGTGGATAAAAAAGGGGAATTAAAAAGAGGGGGATAAAAATAAAGGGGGATTTAAAAGGGGTAAAAAACAAAGGGAACAAAAAAGGAGGGATAAAAAAAGGGGGATAGAAAGAAAAAGGAGGATAGAAAAAAGGGGAGTAAAATCAAACCACGCTGACAGCGGTGTGTTACCCCAAACAAATTTGATATAAATGCACAAATATCTGGAAACCTGAACACTTCACAACAAACCTTTCAGCCAGGCTGAAGTCAAATCCCCACCTGAGTCCTCCTCAGCTCCTGGAAAAACCCCAAATCCACGGCAAAGCACCTTTTCCCTGGCACAGACGCCCTGCCGCGGCTGCAGAGTCCCTCCTTTCATGTGGGTGGCAGGGAGATAAGGCAGGCCCTGCTCTTAAAAAGAAATAAATCAGCAAAAAAATAAAGAAATCAGCGGGAAATAAAGAAATCAGTGGGCGAAAAATCAGATTACAGAGCCAGGAGGAGGAGTTGGCTCACCTGGGACAGCCCCAGCTGGAGGACAGTGACACTGGGAGATGCTGCCTGCCTGGAAAAATCCCTTTATCCCGAGCTGGAGAGATCCAAAAGTGAGGATCACACCCAGGGCTTTCATCTTATCTGCGAGCTGGGAACCTGCTGGGCAGGGGGGGAGCAGGAGTGGGTCCAGCAGGAGCTTCTCACGTTGGGCCAGATGCGGTCAGAGCCTTTTTCATCCCACGTGTGCTGCCTTTCTTGGCATAGCCCGAGCGTCATTAGGGCTAATTAAGGCAATTATGCCGAATTTTAGCAGCCCACAGAGTAATTGGGGGCAATTTTTAGCATCCCCGGGGGCATTTGGGGAGGCCAAGGTGGCCCTGCAGATGATTTTCCTGCTCGAGGCCTCAGCTCAGGTGCGGCTCAGGGGACACCTTTGAAGTGGACGTTGCGGTGCTGCTGCTGCTGCTGGGATGGGGCTGGAGGAGAACAACTCCAATTCTCCAATCTTTCCTTTCCTTCTTGCTAAATAAAACAGGAATTTTGTCTCTTGCTGCAGCTCCGAGGCAAACGAAACCTGAGGCTCTGGGTGGGAGAGATCCCGGTTCGGGTGGGACACAAGGGAGGAGGGATGGACTTGGAGCTGTCACCCCGCCAGGGGACAATCTGAGGCTCATTTTGTCCTCCCTCCCTCGCTTTGGATGAGAAATTCCAGCCCGGCTCTGAGGAACTTTCCCAAAAAAAAATGGGGAAAAAACCTCCTTGAAGTGTTTTGTTTGCAGCAGGAGGATCTGGCAGTTCTGCAGATCCCTCCCTCAGATCCTGCTCTCGGGAGACAAAAGGCCGCTCCCTGGTTTTTCCCAGCTTTTTCCAGGTTCCTTCCAAGGAATTTTATCCCTTCGCTGCCTGAGGAGCGACCTCTGCTCAGCAGCAAAATTCCTGGGGCCACTCAGATCCTCATTTCAGCTCCAAATCCGGCTCCGGCCTCATCCACAGAAATCTGAGCCCCTCTCTGGCCGTCACTGAACGTCAGCACCTGATCCGGAGTCACCTGAGCTCCGGGAAGGGCAAAATCCCGAGGGTGGGTTGGGAAAAAATTGCATCGGGAGGGAGGAAAAGCCTTCCTGGGTGTGCTTGGAGCAGGGGGGAAAAAGGGGACCCAGCTCCGGGGTGAGGAAATTCTGAGCATCACCCTCTGCTCCCAATCCAGGTGTCCACATGGAAAACCAGGGATTTAATGGCTTCTAAAATCCTTAAAATCCCAGTGGTTTTACTCCGGGTGTGCTTGGAGCAGGAGGAGCAGAGGGGACCCAGCTCTGGGGTGAGGAAATTCCGGGCATCACCCTCTGCTCCCAATCCAGGTGTCCACATGGAAAACCAGGGATTTAATGGCTTCTAAAATCCTTAAAATCCCAGTGGTTTTACTCTGCGTGTACTTGGAGCAGGGGGAAAAACGGGGACGCAGCTCGGGGGTGAGGAAATTCTGAGCATCTCCCTCTGCTCCCAATCCAGGGTGTCCACAGGGAAAATCCGGGAATTTAATGGCTTCTAAAATCCTTAAAATCCCAGTGGTTTTTCTCTACCCTCTCCCCACCAGCCCAAAGGGAAGTTTGGGGTTATTCCTCGTTCCCTGCTTCCCTCAGCTGGCTCCCGCATTTCAGGCCTTCCCGTGGATCAGCAGCGCCAGTTCCCATTCCCAGATTTTTCCTCAGCCGTAATTAAAGCCTCGCCCCTCTAGAGAGGCAAGAAAAGCCTCAGACAGGCGGAGATTTGAGGAGCTCGGAGCTGGAATTGCCGACGGCGGAGCAGAGCAGAGCTCTTGGAGCACGACGCGGCCTTGCTGGAAAGAGGGGGAAAAAAAAACCCCATTTATGGCTGACAAACGTGGCCAGAGGCCAAGGAAAACCCTCCTGGGCTCTGGATCCGGCAGGGAGAGGGGGTGGGAGTTATTTTTAGCTGCTTTTTGTGCTCCAGAGGCCTTGGGTTGCCTCGAGCCCTGCGAGAGCTGGCGGGCTCAGGAGCTCTCCTGAGGAGGAGGAGGAGGAGGAGGGAGTGGAAAAGCTGGAATTCGAGACCCTTTTAAGGTCTGTTTACTCTTCCAGCCTCCGCAGGTTCCAAGGGCACGGCCGTGAGGGATCCGGAGCGGGAATCTCGGGAAGGGCTGCGGGCACAGGAGGGAGGGGAGAGCCTTGGAGCAATCCCGGGGGATTTTTTTCCCTGCTCCGCCGGGCCATTCCCATCCCAAATGTCCCCGATCCCGGCTGGGAACGACCCCTCTGCAGGGACCATAGGGAAAAAAGCCTGGGCTGTGTTTTCCCGTGGTTTGCTGCTCCAAGGAAAATGGATTTTTCCCTCCCAGGATATCGAGGCTATTCCCAGGATATCGAGGCTATTCCCAGGATATCGAGGCTGTTCCCAGGATAT
>VZTD01005503.1:3098-15887 GCA_013397725.1 Rhagologus leucostigma | reverse complement strand
TTTTTTTAGTGTTGTGGGGGTTTTTTTGCCCCCTTCTCCATCTCCCCCTTTCCCCACCCCGGGCTCCTCCCGCCGCGCTCTTCATCTTCTTCTTCATCTTCTTCTTCTTCTTCTTCCTCACTGCCTAAAAAAATAAATTAAATTAAAGATCGTGGAATAACCCAGCAGCGAGGGGAGCCCGCTCCATTTTCCCGGAGAAATCCATTCCTGCGGCGGAGCCCCGATTTCGGAGCCTTTTGGTGGGAAAGGGGGAGGGAATCCGCCCCCAGGACTTCTCCTGGAGGGCCGAAAGAAAGGGGGGAATTCGCCAAATCCGCCAAAACCTCCAAAATCCCGGCCCGCGTTCCCTGAAGCGAGGGATTGAACATTCCCGAGGAACATTGTCCAGGGCCACCACTCCCACCCGCAGCCAGGCTCGCGTGCGGTGCAAACGCACTTGCGAAGGAGCCGGGTGATGGATTCGGTGGAATTTGGGTGAATTCGGGGAGGTTTCCCGGGATAATTCCTGTTTATCCCGAGTATTTTTTTTTTTTGCAATCCCGGATTTTCAAACCCAGGCACGTTTTGTTTTTTAGGAAAAGTGGAGCTTCACGGGAAGCAGCTCGAGATCGAACACTCGGTCCCCAAAAAGCAAAGGTAACGGCGGCGTTTCCGTTGATTTCTAATTGTTATCACGGTAATTATTAATTACCATTAATTTCTGTTGGGGCGGGGGGAATCCGAGAGAAAAGAGGCAAAAATTCACACCTAAAAACGTGTAAAATGGAGAGGTGTCGGCGACTTGGGCTCGGATTTGTCCCCAGAGGGGCGAGTTTAATGAATTCATTCAACGTTTCACGGATTCGTTCAATTTTTTTTTTTAAAAAAAGAAAACTTCCTCCGAGAGTTTTTTTATTGCAAAAAAAAAGGAAAAAAAAAGAAGAAAAAAGGTGAAATAAATAATTCCCCACCCGCCGGCCCAAGGTGATGGATGGCTCTGGCTTGGGATTTTCAAACTTGTGGCTCTGGAAGAATTTCCCGGCTCCTCTTGGCTCCCGGGCTGAGAAATGGGAGGAAATCCTTTGTTTTGGAAGAAGTAAGATTTTAAAAAAATTAATTAAAAAAAAAAGAGAGANAAAAAAATTAATTAAAAAAAAAAAAAGAGATATTAAAAAAAAAGTGAATTTTGCTGGGGACGGATGGCGAGAAAAGAATAAAAACCCCACGCGGCCGCTGGGGCCGCGCAGGGATTTCAAGCCTGGCTGAATTCCTTGGATTTCGGGGCGAAAAGCGCCGTTTTTGGGGTTTNCCCAGGAATTCCTCTCCCCCCTTTTCCCTTCCCCCCCGAACTCCGTGAGTCCCCGATCCCGAGGAGCCCACGCCGGAGCCGGATCCATCGCCACGTGACGGGAGGCGCCTTTTCCAGAGGGGAAGGAGGGAGGGGACGACGCCAACTCTTCCCATCCCCGAACTTCCCCGGATCCCTCCTTTCCCGGCCCTTCCCGGCCCTTTCCTGCCCCGTTTTGGGATCGCCGCCTTCGGCCTCGCCCCGAGCTCCGCGAGGAGCGTGGGGAGCCGATCCCAAAGCGCCCATCCCAAAGCGCCGATCCCAAAGCGCCGATCCCAAACCCGGCCGGGAGTTCTCAGCGCGTTTTCCCGGCCCGGATTCCCCGATTTTAGTGGGATAATTATGATTTTGGTTAATTTTTTTCTGCCTCCCCCCCGGCCCGGCGCCCCGCGATCGATGGTTTTCGTTCCCGTGACTCGGCGCGGTATCCAGGGATTGAGGAGGGGGTGTGGATATCGGGATGGAATTCCAGGAAAAGTAACAAAATATCCCTGCAAAACACCAGGAAAATCCTATTTTTTTCCCTCCCCTTCGGATAATCAATAATTTGGGGAGGGAGGAGCAGATTTCCCCCCCCTTTTTCCCCAAAAGGAGATTCCCTGAAAATGGGAATATTCCTCTGGGCTCCGGGATTTTGAGGAGCGCTGGGAAAAGAGCCGGGGGGGGAAAACTTTTCCAATGTTTTGGGATTTGGGGTTTGTTTTGCTCCCGGGTGTCCCTAAAAACGCCGAGCCTTGGGTTGGGCTGGAAAAAAATCCCTTTTTTGGGATATTTCGGGGTTAAAATGAGCGCTCCCCACAAGCCGGGGCTGCTCTTAAAGGGCCAGCGCCGCTTTTCCCGCTTTTCCCCCCGGGGGCGTTTTGGGGGAATTTTGGGGGATTTCGGGAGCGTCCCGGGCACTTCTGTGCCACTTTCGGGACGGCTGCGGTGGTTTTGGGTGTGGAAAAGGCGATTTTGGGGCCGTTCCGCCGAGCTGGGCGGGCTGGGTGCCGCAGAGGGAATTCCTGGCGGGAATTTGGGGGATTTTGGTTCCCCAGCCCCGGGGAAAAGAGGGAGACGCTGCCTCAAAAACGAATTTTTTTGGGGGGGGTTTGTTTGGGTTTTTTTTTTTAAATCTTTCTCTCCTTTCTCGTTTTTCCAGACTGGAATTTCCAGTTTGGAGGAGCAGGAAATGGTTAAAGAGGGGAGGATCCGAGGTGGGATCGAAAGCGAAGAAATTCNGGTTTATTTCAAAAAAGAGAGAGAAAAAAAAAAAAAAAACAACCCCAAAAGTTGTGTTTTTCTTTAGGTTGAGGCGGAAAAAAGCGTTAAAACCCCTCAGTTCGGGTGCTTTTTGATTCATTCACGCCGAAAAATTCCAAGGAATTCCTTCCCTGGTTTATTCCCCCTTTTTAAAACCTCTCCTAAACACGGCGTTAAAAAATAACTTTAAAAAAAACCAACCCAAAATGGGTTAAAATGGCACCGAAAAGGGGATTTGGGGGAGAGCGGCTCCGAGAGGAATAAATCGATTTATTGTGGATGAATTCCTGGGATTCTCCCAAGGATTTTAAGGATCGGGAATGGTTTCAGCGGGATCGTCCGGAAGCGTTAAACTGTGAGGAAATATTGGTAGAAATGCGATTTTAGGAACAAAAATGAGTTTTAGGGTTAATTTAGGGTCATTCCGAGCGTTTTGTTGCTGCTGGGGAGCTGCTTTTCCTCGGATTTTGTTGAGGGGAAAACTTGGAATTTTCATCCCAAAAATCTTCCGGATTCTTCTTGTTTGAGTCACCGGGAAAGTTTAAAAAACAAAGATTCTTTGAGGGGAAAAAACAAATTTAAAAATTCTGGGGTTTCGGTTGGGATTTGGGGATTGGGGTTGGGTTTGGGATCGGTTTTCCCCCCAAAAAAAGGGAATTAAAAGGGAATTTTCACCCCCAGCGCCTCACGGGGTTCTGCTCTGGGCGTTAATTGTAATTATAATTACAAAATTAACGTTATTAATTACTGTGGTGGCATCAAAGCTCAGTGCAGGGCAGAGAAAAGCGGGAAAACTCCTAAAATCAGCTTTTTTCCCTCGGATTTTCCTTGAAATCCGGCGTTTCCCACCGGAAAAATCCCAGTTTTACCCAGGGAAAATCCTGGAATTAATTGTTCCTAACGAAAAATGCTGAACTTTAGGGTAAGGGAGAGCGGGGTTCCTTTTTTTTGGTCACTTTTCACCCCAAAATTTGCTTTTTTTTCCCCTGGCGGGGTTGGATTTGCTGGGAAATGAACCCAAAATGAGCGGAAATAACCCAAAAACGAACCCACAAAATCTGGATAATCCTTTTCCGTGTGAAATAAAAACACGGATGGATTTTTGGGCTAAAATTCTGCTTTTAATCCAGTCCTAAAATCCTTATTTTCCCCTTAAAACGAGGCTGGGTCGGGAGTTTTAATCGGATTTTAAGGAATCAGCAGCAGCAGGGCCGGAAAATCGGAATTTCGGGGAGCAAAAAGAGGAAAAAAGTTAAAAATTTAAATTCTTTTACTTCTTTGAGCCCCCAGTTTCCAGCTGCTCCCGGTTTTGCGCCTCTGGGAACGGAAATAATTTGGGAATTCCGAGGTTTCGACGATTTTTAGCCCCCAGAAAATGAACGAATGAAATGAATTTGGAATGATTTTTCCATAAATTTCGCTCCTGAGGGCGAAAACCGAGGGAATTCCGTTGAATTTAGGAGATCGAGGAGAGAAAAAGAAATTCAGGAACGGCCAAAAGCGAGGGAAATTCCTTTATTTCCCTCTTTTTTTGCGGGAAACGCGGGGAAAATGTCCCCAAAAAATGGAGATTTCACCAAAAACTCGGGAATTTTGAAGGCAAGGGGGAGGGATTTGGGGGATTTGGGGTCAGAGAAGGGGAAATCATCGAATTCCCGGGATTTCAGTGGGAACTGCAGGGACCGAGCCGAGTTTTCCGATGGAGTTCATGAGGAAATTTGGGTTAAAACTCAGGCGAACAAATCCCAGGCGGAAGTCCCTCCCTTTGGGAATTGGGACCTTTCGGGATTCCAAGAAAAAATTCCCCAAAAAAAAGGAGATTTCGGCCCCTCCCAGCCCAACTTCCCGGCGGTGCTGAAGTTTTCCAGGGATTTTGGGAGGGATTTTGGGGAGAACTCCGGTGCGGGGAGGGATCCCGGCTCCTTTTCCTGACTTTTCCCGGGGTTTTCCCGCCGCCTTTCCGGGTTTGCTGGGTTTGGGAGCGGGAGGCGCCTCTGACCCAGGCGGAATTCGGGATTTTTCCGCCTCTTTCACCCGTTCTGCTGATTTTTCTGGAGAAAAAGGGGGAAGCTGGGCAGAATTTCCCTGAAGAAGAATCCCGGCGGGGCTGGAGCTGCCCCTTCCCGAAAAAATGAGGGAGAAAACGAAGAAAATGAGGAGGTGAAACCTGGGAATTCCAGGTTTTTGTTGGAAAAGAAGCTTTGTGGAGAGGTTTGAGGAGCTTTTCCAAGGGTTCTGTTCCGGGTGTTTCGGCTCCACAGGGAATTTTGGGGAAGGTTTTAGGGGGAAATTCCCATTTTCACCGAGACTGGAGGAATCTCAAAGCCTAAAGCGGGATGCGAATTCCCAAATCCCCCATTCCTGGTGGATCTGGGGACGGGAAGAGTTCCCAGCTGCCAAACTGGGGGACGCTGGGAAGCAACCGGGATGAGGAAATTCCAAGGTTTCCGCATCCTTGGAGTCCCTGAGCAGCTGGGAATTCCCATCCCGCCCCGCTGGAAGCGTGGGATAGATCCGGGAGGATCCGGAGCGGGAACAAAAAACTCTTCCCAGAAAAACCTAAAAAATTCGGGAAAACCGGAGAAAATTCCCTGAGGGACGGGGCTGAGCTCCTGCCTCGCCCCGGATCTGTCGGGATGGAGTTGGGTGGGAAGCACCGGGAGCGGCTTGGGAATCGTCTCCTCCCCAGGAACGGGGATTTTTTGGGATGAAAACCTGAATTCGAGGGAAGGAGAATCCCGATCCCAATCCCGATCCCGATCCCGATGCGGGGGGTGTTCCCGTGGCTGCGTTCCCATGGAACGTGGGGATCCCTCAGGGAATTCCGCCTGGAAATCCTTGCTGGGGGCTGCTTCCAGGTTACCCCGGGGGTTTTAGGGCTGGGAGGTTTTCCCGGTTCCTGCGGGAATCCCGGAATAAAGAGGGAAGTTTGGGAAGTTTGGCTCCGTGCGGGTTTCCCGGGAATCGGTGGGAAAGGGAATTTCAGGCGTTGGTTGGGGCTGGTTTCCCTGAAAGCCTGGCGAGTTTCCATGGAACAACCTCGGCAGTGGGAGCCGATCCCGCTCCGGTTCCGGTCCAGCCTCCGGAGAATTGTCCCGGGTCGGAACCGATGGATTTAACAGAAAAATCGGGATTTAAATGGAAAACGGCTGGATCGTTTTCCTCTGGAAAGGGGCTTGGGAAGGTTGGGGTCCTGCAGCCGTTCCTGGCTCATTCCCATCGGGAACAGCACATTCCCCGTGTTCCATTCCCATCGGGAACAGGGAATCCCTGGTGTCCCATTCCCATCGGGAACAGCGCATTCCCCATGTTCCATTCCTGTCGGGAACAGGGAATCCCTGCTGTCCCATTCCCATCAGGAACAGCTCATTCCCCGTGTTCCATTCCCGCCGGGAACAGGGAATCCCTGGTGTCTCATTCCTGTCGGGAACAGGGAATTCCTCGTGTCCCATTCCCACCGGGAACTTCACATCCCTGGTGTCCCATTCCTGTCGGGAACAGGGAATTCCTTGGGTTCCATTCCCATCGGAAACAGGGAATTCCCCGTGTCCCATTCCCGTTGGGAACAGGGAATTCCTCGTGTCCCATTCCCGCAGGAACAGCCCATTCCTCATGTCCCGTTCCCGTCGGGAACACTGAATTCCCCCGTCCCATTCCCGTCGGGAATTCCCTGGCTCGTGTCCCTTCCCTGGGCTTGGCTCTGTTCTGGGATCATCCCAGGAGATTCCAGCCGAGCTTTGCATCCCGGAGCCTTTTCCCAGGGGGGATTTGGGATATCCGGGTGGTGCCGGTGCCTTGGGAAGCGCTTTGGGAATCATCGTCCATCGTCCATCCCGGGCTGATCCCGCTCCCGCCGCCGTTCCCTGGAGAAACTTCCCCGCGGGAGCCGTAATTCCATAAAACCCGAGGGGCGGGGGGAGCTCGCCGGGAACGCGGCCGGGACTGAGGGGGCGGGAGCTGGGAATGCGCTGGGAACGCGACGGGAGCAGCCCCGGAGCGGGAAGGTCCCGGCTCCGGGGCTGGGGGAGCAGAATTCCCGCCCGGAAAAGGAAAAATAGGGAGGAACTGAAGCAACCTAAAAAATTCCGGCTGCGGATCCCTCGGATCCGTCGGGAACGGTTCAGGTGTTTCATCGGGACGGACGCTCGGGAGCGCAGCTGGAATTCCAAACTTTCCCTGGCCACCGGAACGCTCCGGAGCAAACCCGGCCGGGAAAACGCCCCTGGATCCGTGGGGAGAGCTCCGGGTGTGGATTTCGGGATGAAGCACCGGGATGGGGTCGGGATGCTCGGGAATGCTCCCGGATCCGTGGGGAGAGCTCCGGGTGTGGATTTTCGGGATAAAGCACCGGGATGGGGTCGGGATGCTCGGGAACGCCCGGATCCGTGGGGAGAGCTCGCTCCGGGTGTGGATTTTCGGGATAAAGCACCGGGATGGGGTCGGGATGCTGAGGATGGGCTCCGGGAAGCGCCGGGAGCTGGCCGGGATCCATGGAGCCGGCTGGATCCATCCCGCGCTCCGCTCTCCGGGGCTTTTCCATGGGCAAACCGTGCCGGAGACGCCCGGGAAACGGATTTGAGGAAAAAAGTTTGGGGAGTTTGGGCAAATTTCCCAGGAAATGGATTTGTGTGGAAAAAAGGGGAAGTTTGGGCTCCCCCGCCGCCGTTCCGGGGTTTTTCCAAGGTTCAGGGAGATCCCGAGGGAGCGGCTTCCGGGACCGGAGTGTGGGGGAGACGGGAACTGGGAACGAGAGCCAAGAAAAGGGAACAGAATCCCAAAAAAAAGGGAACAGAATTCCCCAAAAAAAGGGAACGGAATTCCCAGGAGAGGTGCCCAGGGCCGGGTTCTCCCCCCAGTTGGAGCCGGGATGTTCCAGCTGGGATCGGAGCGGAGCCAGAGCTCCTCGTTCCCATCGGTGCCCGGCTCCGAGCACTCCCGGACAACCCAGACTGTCGGGATTCCCTCGGATTCCCGGAGATTTGGGATCCACCTGTTCCCACAGGGAAATTCCGGCTCTTCCCGGCGCCCCCAGCTCCCGCTCCGTCGCCCCGCGCTGCCGAGGGGGCGGATCCGAGGGAATTCCCGACTTTTCCCTCCTCGCCACGGTGGGAAATGCTGTGTTCGGCGCTGAAAGGTTTTCCAAACCTCGGGAATTCCGGGATTTCGTGTGGATGAGGAGCAGAGCGGAGCGCGGAGAGGCTCCGTTCTCCATCCCAGCTCCACGTTTTTCCCGGAATTTCACCAGCAAAACTCCGGCTTTGCCTCGATTCCCGCAGAGTTCCGGAGCCGTGGGATCAGCCCTGGCTGCGCAGGGAATTCCCTGCCATTCCATAATCCTAATTATCAATCCTAATTCATCCATCCTAATTAACCAATCCTAATTATCAATCCTAATTCATCCATCCTAATTAACCAATCCCAAGAACTCCTGGCTGGAGGGACCCCAAGCTCCCGGAGCCTTCGCCTGCCGGGGATTGGGAAAAGGGGGTGGAATTTGGGGTTTTCCCTTTTATCCAGGGCTGTCAATCCTTATCCTAAACATTCCTTGGAAATCATGGATCGCGTCCAGCCCGGATCCCCCCCGGGGCGATTCCCGTTCCCTCCTGCGGGCGGAATGCCAGGGATCGTAAATATTCCCTGGGAACGCGCGGCGGGTGAGTGACAGCTGTCAGTCTCCCGGATAATGAGCCCCCACGAGCCGGGAATTCCGGCCTTTTGGGAGGCGCCCAGGAGCGGGAGCGGAACGGACGGGATTCGGGATCCCCGGGCGAGGTGGTTCCCGCAGGGATCCGCGTTTGGGATTTCTCCTGCTCCAGGGGAGCCCGGCTGCTCCCGACCGGCCGGAATCCCCCGAAACGTGGAATATTCCCGGCGGAGGAGGCTCCAATCCCGGGTTTTATCCAGGAATCGAGGGCGGGAGGGGAAATCCCGGCGCTTTGGGATGAGCTGGGAAGCGCCTCGGGATCGGTGCTGGGATGAGGAACTGCTCCGGAAGAAGCTTTGCCTTTAAACCTCCCATTTTTCGGGATTTTCGCGGGCGTTCGTGGAATGTTTTCCCGGATGTTCGTGCTCCGGGCAGCGCCGGCTCCGGGGTCGGTTCGGGAGCCGGAATTCGGGATTTTCCTGCCGGAATGGGAATGGGAATCCCTCAGCGAGGGGGGAGCAGGGGAACCCCCTGGGCTCGGCTTTGGGGCGGGTTGGGAGCATCGGGAAGAGCCTCCCGATCCGTCGGCGAACCGGAGTGGGAACAGGATGGGAAAAGGTCGGATTTTCCCAAACTCGTCCCTTTTCCCTCTCTGTTTCCGGGAAGTTCGTCCCGGCTGCAGACGCCGGCTTCGGCACGGGTGGATTTCGGGAATCCGGGGGATGGCTGGAATCGTCCTCGGGGCAGCAGGAGGAGAAGGGTGGGTTTGGAGAGTTCCGTGGGAATTCCGTGGGATTCCTGTGATTTCCCGGATTCCACCGGCTCAGAGCGCAAATCACAGCTGGGAGCTGTGACCAAAGCTTTTTTTGGGAAGAGGTGGCGGGACATCCCTCGGGAGCACCCCCGGGTGCGATCCGGCAGGGACGGGCGCTGGCCCTCAAAGGGAAAATTCCCAGTGGGAAAGGGCAGGGAACGCTCCGGGATGCGCCGGAGCCGCTTTTCCGTCGGCGCCGCTGGATCCCGGCCAGGCCCCTGCTCCGGCTGCTGCCCCCGTGCCGGGGCGCTCCGGGGAATTCCCGGCGGGTTCCCGACGAAGGAGATCCCTGGGGATGCAGCCGGGGGGGATCCCGAGTTCCGGAGCTTCCCCGGGGAGGTTTCGGAACGGAAAACCCGGAACGCAACGACCCCAAGCCCGACCCGGGCTTCAGCGGGATTCTGCCTCCCTGGGATCCGGGGCTTTTTGGGATGCCGATCCCTGTCCGTTGGAGCCGCTCCGGGGTGGGCCGCGAGGGATTTTGGGGAAATTTGGGATTTGGGGAAATTTGGGATTTGGGGAAAACGTGGATTCAAAGATCTCCTATTTTTGGGCGCCTTAAGGCTCCGCTCCCTTTCCGTAGGAATTTGGGGTTCCGGAGGCTCCGGACGATCCCAGGGCTGCTCCCAGCTGTCCCCGGCAGCTGCTCGGATCAGGATCCGGGGAAATTCGGGCTCGGGATTGAACCAGGAGCTGCTGTTTTGGGGAAAGGGAGGCGGGAAGAGCCAGAATCGGGAGCGGAGGAGCAGCCGGGGTCGGGAGCAGCGCCGGAGAAAACCTGGAAACGGGAACGCCGATCCCGGCATCCCGAGGGGCGTCTCCTCCTCCCTCGCTGCTCCCTTCCCGATCCTTCCATTCGATCTGGGAAAAGTCACGCCAGCCCCGGGGATCTGAGCGGTGCCGGAGCGATTCCAGAATTTCGCTCCTGGCATGATTCCGGCCCCGTCGGGAGCCGAGAGCCATCAGGAATCGCCGGGAATCGCCGGGAGCGCGCGGAGTTCTGAGGCTCGCTGGGATCCACGGGTGTGCCCCAGCTCCACCCCAAAAGTCCCTCTCTTAACCCTTCCAGGAGCCGGAAAATCCAGATCCGGAACATCCCGCCGCAGCTGCGATGGGAGGTAAGGGGAGCGGGCCCGACTCCTAATTCCCTAATTCCCTAATTCCCTCTCTCCGGGATTCCAGCCTCGGGATCGGAGTCGCTTTTCCCTCCTCTTTGTCATTAATTGGCTCTTAATTACCCAGTTCCTCTCCCGAAATCCCGGGACAGGGGCGAGGAAGGCGCCGCCGCCCGGAATCCCCATTAATTCGTTCCCGAATCCCCATTAATTCGTTCCCGAATCCCCATTAATGCCGGGGGGTTTGTGATTCCCCCATTGTACCGGGAATAAAACGGATCCTTGCTTCCCGCTGGGATTTTCCCCCGGCTCTGTCGTCCCCCCCGCTGGCTCCGAGCTTGGTCCGGCAGCGTCCCGGAGCTTCCCGGCCTTAATTGCTCGGGAATTCTTAACGATCCTAATGACGGCAGCGCTGCCTCTAGAGACGGGGGGGGGGGGGGCATGCCNNNACGTCGAAGAGGGGGTGGGGGGGGGGGGGGATTTCCCCGGATATCCCAGGGTAAATCGGGATTGTTTTTCCGCTTTTCCCAGGTTTTGGATGGGCTGCTGGCACAGTACGGCACCGTGGAAAACTGCGAGCAAGGTAGGACGGGAATAACATCTGGATTTAGGGAATTCCTGCCCCGGTTCAGGGGGAGGAGGGAATAGAATCTGGATTCAGGGAATTCCTGCCCTGTTTCAGGGGGAAGAGGGAATAAAATCCGGATTTAAGGAATTCCTGCCCCGTGTCAGTGGGAGGAGGGAATAAAATCCACACCCAGGAAAAACCCGCTTGGGAATTCCTGGGGAGATCCCGAGGGGATTCATCCCTCATCCCAGGGGTTTTTGGGGGGTTGGATCCGAGGTCTCTGGGCTAATTCCCGATTCCTTTTCCCGAATTCCCGATTCCTTTTCCCTAATTCCCACCTCTTTTCCCGGATTCCCGCAGTGAACACGGACAGTGAGACCGCCGTGGTCAACGTCACCTATGCCAACCGGGAGCAGACCCGGCAGTGAGTGCCCCGGGAATCCGGGAATTCGGGATCTCCTCCCTCCCCCACCTGCAGGAACAAGGATTTCCAGCGCTGGGATCCCATCACTCCCAAATCCCGAAATTTTGGCTAAAAAAGCGGGAAATCCTTGAGGACACCCCTTAAATCCGGTTGATTTTCCTTCGCCTCCGGACGGAATTCCAAGGTTTTGGGGTTTTCTCGGCAGCTCAGGGAGTAAAACTTGAACTTTGTGCTGGAGCAGAAGTGGGGATTTCCTCGCGCTTCCATGATTTCGGGAATTCTGCCTCCAGAAAAAGTAACAGTGGCGGGGGGGTAACCGTGCCGGGAGCCGTCAGTGGGAGACCCGGAGATCATTCCCGGCTTTTCCTTCCTCCAGCGCCTTTCCCTGCTCCCTTCACCAGGGAAAACCCCGGTGCTGCCACTCGTAGGGAATTTTTGGCTTAGTTCAGGGAATTTTCTTTGCCGGAACGGAGCCGCTGCCCGATTCCCGGAGCCGGGAACGTCGGAGGGAACGCGGGAATGAGCGGAGAGCGAATCCTCGCTCTTGCTGCCAGCCCCATCTACCGACAGCTCCCGGCTCCTGCAGCCCGGCATTCCCGCGGGACAGGGATCCGGGATCCCGCTCGGGCCCCCGGAGATCCGGGAATCACTCCCTGCACGGGAATTTTGGGAGGGACATTCGGGATCTCTGCCTCAGTTCCTCAGAGGTGATGTGGGAATCCCTCCCTCACAGGAATGCCGGGACAGGGATTCGGGATCTCTCACTCGATCCCTCAGAGAAGATTTGGGAATCGTGGGAATGCAGGGAGAGGGATTTAGGATCTCACTCAATCCCTCAGGAGGGAGGGGAGATTTGGGAATCATTCCCTGTAGGGGAATTTCAGGACAGAGATTCGGGATCTTCCTCAATCCCTCAGAGGAGCTTTGGGAATGGGGAGGGATTCGGGATCTCTCCCTCAATCCCCTCAGAGGAGGTTTGGGAATGGAGAGGGATTTGGGATCTCTCCCTCAATCCCTCAGAGGAGGTTTGGGAATGGGGAAGGATTCGGGATCTCTCCCTCAATCCCTCAGAGGAGGTTTGGGAATGGGGAGGGATTCGGGATCTCTCCCTCAATCCCTCAGAGGAGCTTTGGGAATGGGGAAGGATTCGGGATCTCTCCCTCAATCCCTCAGAGGAGGTTTGGGAATGGGGAAGGATTCGGGATCTCTCCCTCAATCCCTCAGAGGAGGTTTGGGGATGGAGAGGGATTCGGGATCTCTCCCTCAATCCCTCAGAGGAGCTTTGGGAATCCCGTCCCTGCACGGGAACGCCGGGAGAGGCTCCCCTTAAAATATTTTTGGGAATTCCCGCCAGATCCTGCTGTCGCTTTTCCCTTGTCCCGAAAAATTCCCTTCCCGTGGGAAAACTCGTCTTTCTTGCGATCCCAAAAGCCCCAATCCCGAGCGTTGCCCCTCTCCCCAGAGCCATCACGAAGCTGAACGGGCACCAGCTGGAGAACCACGCGCTGAAGGTCTCCTACATCCCGGACGAGCAGCCGGGGCCGGACAACGGCCGGAGGGGCTTCGGGGCCAGGGCGGGCGCCCGGCCCGGCTCCCCCGCGCCCGCCGGGGCTCCCCCCAAGCAGCCCCCCCTGGACGGGGCGCTGCGGCTGCTC
>VZTD01005500.1:0-110717 GCA_013397725.1 Rhagologus leucostigma | reverse complement strand
AAATAAAAATAAAAATAAAAATCCACCCTAAGGCAAAACTGGAAAACCACGGTGTATTTGGGCACAAACTGCACACAGCTTGGAGCAGAAAGAAGCCATTCAGACAAGCAGTCAGTTTAGGCGACTTTTAAAGTTTGTTACTCCCAACTCTACAACTCTGGAACATTTTTTAAATTTCATGCAGTTGTGCTAAATATGAAGGCAAAGCACATGACATGGGAGCTAGAAACACCCAGAACAAGCAGACAGTGTCTGTCCACAGAACAATTTCAGCACCTTATACACATGCCTTTCAAACCTGTGCTTAGGAATTGTTTCTTAAAGTTCCCACATGATTCAAATGGGGATTTGCTCTTTGTGCAGCTCAGGTGACACAGTGATTCCTGGAGTTCTGCTGGAGCACCCGCAGCATTGTGGTGATGGTTCTCTGTTCCATCTCTGTAGAAACTGCTGATTTCTCAATATCCTGAAAGTCAGGCCAAGTCTTCCGCTGCCTGTAGACTACAGCAAAGCTCTGGTTTCATACTAATGCAGAACCAGAACTGAGAAATGCATGCAGGAAAACTGACAGGGGCAGCTGACTGCCCCACAGCATTTTAGCTGGGGATACTTATTGAGGCTGTTCAGCCAAGGAAGGGTTCGAAGGTGGCTAGAAATCTCTTTACTTTGTGAACTATTTCCACAGTTTGTCAAAGACGGGGACAGAAAACGGACAGGAGCAATGTGTTAAGGGCATGTTGTGCATCCCGCACCTGCACAAAGCCCTTTCCCATCTTGCCCTCTGTTTTCCCTCTGTGTTCCATACACGGTGGGTATGATATGAACAACAGATGTTTATCCCAAATCCAGTCATTTATTTTATTATTTCCCCTAAGAAGTGGTTTGTTCTGAATGAGATGACAGATTAAATTTTTTTCCTTTTGAAGAGTTTGCTGAATGGGAGTGAAAGAGGCAGCTTTACATTCCAAGTAGTTTCATGTTTCTACTTTTTTTTTTTCTGCTGTTATGTAACTAATAGATGTTGTAATGGTTGCTACAGTCATGGCTGAAAAGTCCCTTTGCACAAGCTCTTTGTATATAGATAAGTGAATTGTATGGCTTAAAGAAAAAGCCTTGCTGAGTTCAGCTATTGCTGACAGCAGCAGTCTCCACCTCTGGGATGGTCACTCACTAAAGTTACCCAGTCCTCACTTTCCACATGTGCCTCAGAGAAGCTGCATGACAAAGTCTTAATGCCAGTAGCTAGTATTGCCCCTTTTCTTGATGTTGCTTTTCTCTATTTTCCTGTAAAAAATCTTCTAAGGATTCATTTCTGTGATTTGACTGCCTTAAGGGATCAATACATGTTAGAAATTTTTGTGCCCAAATATGCACCATAGCAGCAAAGTTAGAAGATACCATTTTTATGTCCAAGGTAATTTATAAGAGAATCTCTTGCTTGTACCTACTTAAAAACTTAGATATTTCAAGTATTTTACATTCTAAATGAGGAAGAGGAACAGCAAAATTAAGTGTGTAAACAGCAGCTAAGAATGGAAATCATCATTTGCAAAGCCAGAGGACTAAACAGTAGTCAATACATGTGGAAAGGAGAGAGGGTGAAGAGGGGATAGTGGGAATTTGTTTCTGAGCAGGGTGCAGGCGGTGAGCTTTCAAAGAAGGTATGAAAACTGCTGCCAGTTAGAGCACTAGGACACTATTTTAGCAGCACTCTTCAAGTTGTAGTTCCTCATATGGACCTTTCACATCAATTTGCTGCCTTTGTCAAGGTGAATTGGAGTCATGCACATACTGTGGAAGGAATGGACAAGAACATCCTGACTTTCTTTGTCTTTCTCACTTTGCAAGAACTTCTGCTTAGCAGCTTTGAAGGCAGTTGGAAAGGGGGAAGGGTGCAAAAAGCAATTTTCACTTGTTTATCAACAACAATTAAAACCAGGAATTTTTGCCACAAAATTAGATGATCCCCAGAGAAGCAAGTTGCTAAAAGGCAGTTAGAAGAAAGGTAATTCAGAAAACAGCAGTAAAACTATTTTGGTCTCAGTGCTTTGAAGTGAGCTGTACAGCTCCATAGGTCCGTTGCTTCCATAAGGTTAAGATGTACAAATAACACCATAAAATAAGTAGGAGTTCCTGCCATAGGCTGTGGGTGTCCCTGCAGGCTTCTGCCCAAACACACATGTTCCCTGTCTGCTGCTGCCTCTCATTTGTTGCCTTCCTGCTTCTGGTGGCCCCACAAAGCCAAGGTCTGGGTTTTCAGGAGAGTCAGTGACAACTTGCTTTTGGTCAATGCACACCGTGCTGTAACTTCTGTCCTTGGTCTCTGCTGTTCCGTGTCGATGCCAGTAGCAAGGTCCCTGGGTCTGTGGCACCAGCACCACACTGCACAGTGCCCTCCCTCGCTGCTGTCACAGGTACAAGTCCAGAGACTTTCGCTCAGTATGGTGCAGAAAAAGCTGCTGGGCTTCTTCTCCATGAAAGACAAATGGACAGGCAAAATGTAGAGAAAATGAAAGACAGGCTTGTCCTTCTGTGCCGAGAGGAGCACGAGGTGCAAGGAAACCCAGTGGTACTTAGCAGACTCCTGCTGCAGTTTGTGCCACAGCACGACAGCAGATACGTAGGCAACCAGTGTAGTGTGTCATCAGATTACCCGAACATTGCTGCACCGTGTTATTAGATATGCTGAAAACTGCACTCTATCTAGTTTCAAAGGCACAGTCCATCTTCTGAGAGGGCAGTGGTTTGTTCGGAGCAGTCTCAGAACAACATGCAATACCATGCCACTCATGTGGATGGGCTCTTATAGCAAGGCTGGCCTGACATTTGTCCAACTGGGCAGAGACAGAAGGAAATTCTCCTGTCATGATGCAGTGCCAGACATAAAAACTAGAGCCAGCAGAGCTAGGTAACCTTGGCAGATCAACCTGGTAATGCAGCTGCACAGCTTCCAGTACCTAACCAGCTACCTTGCTTTATGGAGGCATACCCACTTTCAGCAAAGTGGGGGATCAGATTGCAGGAGTGCATGACAAGTTAGTCAGTCATTCCGCAAACATGATTCAATCAAGGCAAGAGGGGAGGTCAGCCTCAGAGCTAAAGAACAAACCAGGCATCCTGGGCTACTAGTTTTGCTGCCTCTTATTCTATACCAGAAAAACTACTTGGGAAATCTGTAGGTGTTGTATAGACACTGTACTGTGCACTCTCCAGGTAGCTGGGGGATAGGTGAGGGTGAATGGAGAAAGAAAGTGAGGCAAAGAATGTGACATGGGGAACAATGCTGCTGTCATCACTTCTAGGAAATTAATCTTTTAGCGTGTGAGGACCTTAGCTGCAGTAGAGAGTCCACTGTATTTTCAGAGAACGAGGTGTTGTCTTGTGCCATTGGATTGCATTACTGGAGTTAGAGGTGTCCTAAGATGAATCCATGCTGCCAGTGAAACAAGGTCTGCAACGTGCCTACCACAGCTAGAACCAGGAGGAAATACAGGGAAGGTGCACAGGCAAACGTGGGGGTGAATTCCCACCCACAGTGGTATTGTAGGTGTCAGACCAGCTCAGAAGCCTGAGAAACTCCATTGTGTTCCTTCTCCTGGAGGAGATACAATAGCAAGGACAGACAAAACTTATAAGAAGGGAGATTTTCTCAAGCCGATCTTGAGAAAGAAGTATCTCAGATGTGCACTAGTGTGATAGATGAAAATCGAATGAGAAAAGAGCATGCTGGCCACAATATTGACAAAGAAAGATGCAATAATTATCACCTGATCAGTACAGGCAGAGACTGCCCACGTGGGTGGACATATCTGTCTGGATTTGGCTTGTTACCAGTTTCCATAAGGCAGAAGTGCAGCTGGCCTTCACAAGTTTTGCTAAGGAACTACAGAAATAGTTCCTGGGAGCTGCTATGAACACCAAGAAGAAAATTTTTGAATAGAGGGTACTGGAGCAGCTTTTGTTGGGTTGCAGCAGAAGAGACCAATGGCGTGGAGCAAGCTGAGAAATTCCAAGGTGTGACAAACAACGTCAGGAAGCTGGACTGCCAAACCTAGGCTTATAGCTGGGATTCTTCTCTCCTAAAACCAACAGAGGCAGAACCTGAAATCAAATAGATAATCAAGTGTAATCTGGCACTCCTCAAACTGTAAAAGATCTGATCTTGTGTCACAGTTTAAATTTCCACCAACCTGCTGGATACTGAGCCCAGCCCCATAGGAAGAGTAGCTATGATTTCTCAGGAGTAAAGCAAGCTATGCTCTGTCGCAAAGCAGGTGACCAGAACAAAGCCTCGTTTCCCCCACACAGTGCTCCTTTCAGCGCCCAGGCTGTGGAAAAGTTCCTCTCATTCTTGAAAGTATGGCAGACCAAATTAGTTCAAGTTTTACAGTTCTGCCTGAACACTTGAATCTGTGAGATATCACAGTCTGCAGAAAGAGGAACACATACAGGATCTCCACAGCAGCTGATTATACCAGAAACTGGCTGTTCGAAGCTAGGGCATGGTTAACTGATAGGAATTTATTTCGGAATTACCTGCAGCCGAGGATGGATTCTGTAGATATGATATTCCACCTGACCACGGAGAAAAGCAGAGCATGCTGTCAGAGATATCAGGAATGAGTCACTTCCAACAACACAAAAATTAGAATGCATATTGCAGCAACAGAGTGGGAACAAGGAAAACAGCAATCACAGTAACATACCAAATTCCTGTTCTGAGGCAGAGGGACATGAAAGACAACTCATTTAGCAATTACACATTCTTTAAATCACAAAAGGGAAAAACACAGAATTGTAAGGAAAAGAAAAGAACCACATTAAATACATGAGTGTCAATCCATGAAATGAGACTTTGCATGCACGTGATGTTCATGCCAGGCAGAACTGCAAAATTATATGTATTTGTACCAGATGCAAAGGCGAGATGAGAAATGGAATATCAAGAGAAAAAAGGATCAAGAGAAAAAAGGAGTGAATGCCTTAGGCTTTGAAAACTAGTAAAATAAGAAAGCAGAATGGCCATAAACTAATTTTTAAATTGCGTCATAATACTGTCACTAAGAGATTGTAATTTTTAAACATGACAAACAAAAAGCATTCCAACTAAAATTTCAGATAATCCATAGAAACCAGTGATTCCAGCTAAAGCATGTGAATTTATGATCTTAGTGAAAAAAGCCACAAAAACAAACAAACAAACCAACCAACCAACAAACCCCATGAAACAGGACGGATAGTTTATACGGTCAGAAAGACAAACAAGTTAAACCAAAATTAAACCAGACCTAAGTTTTTTACAGCATCACAACATTAATGCTGTTATATTGCCATGGTGGTTTTGCCTCTGTGGAACAACTACCATGAATTTTACCCCAGGAAGTTAATACGATGTGTAGAACATCACATGTTTTGCAGAGTGTCTGATAGGTTAAGACAAAAAAATTAAAGGGGTCAGTAAAGTGAATAAAAAACCTAGACTTCACTGCCAAAGAATTACAGCTCACAGCTTTAATAAAGAGATACCAAGAAATAAAGTGAAATATGTATTTGCATACACTCAAGCATTCCAAACAATGATTAAAATGAGCTCAGGCCTCAAAATTTTCACTTGGACTATGTTCTTCATGTGGCAGAAAAAGACACATTCCTAGCATTTGATACTAAAACACCGTCCTGGAGAAAAGGAAAAAAAACTTTAACAGGTTACTGATACTATTCTGTTCAATAGTAAATCATTCAACTGCCAGGCTGTCAGCTGAGAACACTGCTTGTGAGCTAATCCATATGCTCACATGAATATCAGTTTTCTCAAGAAGGACTGAGAGGCCTGGCAAGAATATTTACTGCATGCGATACAAGTGTGTGGACATGAACCTCATGTGGCAGAGCCTCTGAAAAGCCATGCCCACAACTGCATCTCTCTGCTGGAAATAGCCAGAAAAGTAAAATAGAAAATGAAAAATGATAATACTGCAGCCAAATGACTGTTCCACTGACACAGAGGAAAAACTGAGATGGTTGCAGGCTATTGAGTAAGAGTAGTTCAAGACATTACCATCCCAACAGCAGGATTTGAATATCCCCTCAGCAAGGTGCGACGATGGTCTGTGTGTCCACCCCTGGTCTGTGCAGTACAGGCAGGAATACACAGCACCTCCCAGGCGCTCTGGCAGAGACACCCTGAGTGTCCGTACTGAGTAGTGGCCTGAGCCCATGAGGGCAGGAGTGATGCAAGATACATATTTGTAGCCTGAGAAAAAAACGGGCCAAAACATTAATCAGTGTTTGAGCTTTGATGTGAACTCTGTGCTAATCTGTCTGGTTTACAATCTATGGTGTAGATACGTCTGTGTTACATGGTGTGACCACCAGAGAAGCCTGCTGACTATGTTGCTTGAGATAGCGCTCTAGAAAGAGGATGTTTGGAAAACCAAAACTTCTTTTAAAAAGCATTTTTTAAAAATTGTTCAATGAATGTGACTGAAGCAGCAAAGCCAGGAGAGCTACACCACCTGCAACTGACTTCTTATCCAGAGCAGTCCAGAATTCAGAAGGATGGTAACTGAACAAAAATAGGAGCTCATCAGCTGGTTCAGATCTCAAGGGATATTAAAATAAGTTTTGAGAAAAGAATTAAAGAGAAACAAAGGATAAGAAAAACCAACCAAGAATTTAAAAGTACTTCCATCTCAGAATATGTCCATCTTCCTTCTAAGACCCAGACCACAGGGGAGAAGCTTCCACTTTTGGATACTGAAAGGTGAAGACCTCATAAGTATTTCGAATTATGTTGAATATAGACGCTGCCAACTTAAGGATATGTCAGGACAATCTGAGAACAAAAGCTTGTCTCATTGCTTATTGAAAATAAGTGGCATCCCCAGTGCATTTTTCCACAGGCGGAAACTGTTTTCTCATTATAAATGACATGTCTATTTATTTTTACTCACGGAGCAGTGAGTTTATGCTCCGCATCTGGAAGATAACCATATTGCTTCATCCTACTGCCACGGTTATCAAATAGAAAGGCTGAACTGGAAGAGAAAGTTGTTATTTTTAAGTTTACAGAATGTATTTGGAAAAAAAAAGGCAGGCCGATCTGGCCAATATTCCTCAAGGAGAATCAGTAGCATCTTGGTATAAGCATGCACTTTCCTTGCTTCCTGTGGAGCAGCACCATGAAACTCTGCAGTAATAAAAGTGGGACAAGAAGCATGCAAAGGCAAACAGCTGCAGTGGAGGAGAGACAGGAGAGCTCCCACCACCAGGGTGAAACTTTCAGTGTCAGAGAAAATCATGGACTTGAGGCAAGGCACGAAGGCAGCCATGGAAGATAGTGCAACACAGGCCGTTGGTGGGACGGGTAACTCAGCCCGCGGAAAGCTCCACTGACTGCACCCGACATCACTTGAAGGTTGTCATCACTGAAAGATGACACCAAAGAGCAAAAGGAATACTAAAGCACGGACTAAAGCACCTTCTTTGCGTGCTGGTGGAACAGTACAAGAAAGGAGCCTGCCCTGGTGACTGCTCTGTGACAGGCGACACCCACGTGTTCCTGCTGCCAGCCACCGCCCGGCAGCCGGGCAGCGGTGGGCAGCCCCTGCAGGGACAGCTGCTTTCCTCGGCGCTGCTCTGCAAGGTTCGCTCGGCCCTCTCCAGAGAGGGAGCCTGAATGCGAGGTTCAGGCTTTTACAACTCCAGGCCTTTTCCCAGTCCTCAGTCTCTTGTTGTAGACGGCTGCTGAAGAACTGCCGAACTATATCTGTGGTTATGGTCTGCCAGACTGTCCTCCCAAATAAGATCTCACAGATGATGTTGAATTAATTTAACCTATAGGCTCATGTAAATTGGTAATATACGTAATTTCTTTTAAAATTCGTAATCCTTTTCCTAAGTGGTAGACACCAAGTAGTTGTAAGGAAAATTGAAGAAATCTTCCAAATCCTTGCTAGTTAAGTCATAAAATATACGGCTTAATATATCTTTCTAAATGCATTGTAACACATGTCAGATGTTATATAGAAATAAGAATTAAATAGCAGATCTTGAAATATTATTTCTTTACTCTGTTTTTGATTTTGTCTTGCCTAGTGTTCAACTTTCATGACATATCACAGCAACACTCTTGTAGCACAATATAGAAATAAGTAGTGCAAAGCTTTGCCTGCAAGTAGTTAAATGCGTGATTCTCTCGAACTTCATTTTTTGCATGAATTATTATGAAATTATCTGTGTCTTTCGTTAATCTTTATGTTAATATTTAATTATTGTTTTAGCTCTATTAATATAGTATAGAAAATAAATACTCCATTTTCTCTAATGAAGAAAATTAAAATCAGTTTCCAAGCCATCTCATTTAGAAAAGTAATTTTAAAAGCAATGAGACCATAATTTTGAATTGTGTGACAAATCATTTCATGTTTTAGAGCACACAGCAGTCAAGGGTGATTTGTTTAGCAAATTCAACTCAGTTTTCTAATGCAGCTCGTATTTCGTTTGTCCTGACGTTACCATCTCCATTTTCATTGTAGCACAGTAGAAAAATACATGAAGACCTGACCTTTCTTGCAGATGTTTTTATTTCTGATTTACTGTGTTCCCTTCTCCTCTGGTCTAACATCTCATTCAAACCTGTTGGTTGCCCTCTCAGTACAGTGCCCTCAGTTCAGATTCCTGAAAGCACTGGTGCTGACTTCCAGGCACCCCTCTGTGGGGGTGTTTTTCCACGGAGGACGTTTTGCTTCTTTCTCCCCCACAATCTGAGTCACACCATGGGGCAGTGGGGCTCTGACTATGCTGCCAGAGCATCACACACCAAATGTCTCAAGTGCTCTGCAAATATCCACAAACTCTTCCTTTAGAGGTGAAAATATAACATGAGAAATTCAGATCACAGGTATTTTATAAATAAGTAAACTAAGGATATGGGGGCTAAATCACTTGACAAGGGCCATACATATATGTAGAGCCAGAAATAACAATAAAATATATTATGCTTTTGAAAGTCTATGAAATAGACTATCAGGTAGATTTTACTTCTCTCACTACTCAGTAGTCTTTAATAAATCCTTAACTGGCATTACTACAGTGCCCTTCCTGAAGCCATTGAAATTTTCGCAGTTTCCAGAAAGAGAAAACTGATTCACCTTCTCTCTCCTTAGCAAAGGGAACGAAGTTTTCATGCATGGGATCCTTGAGGGTCAAACCCAAAAACATCTCTATATTATCAACCCTGTGTTCAGAACAAATCCGAAACAGCCCCATACCAGCCACTGTGAAGAAAACGAACTCTACCCCAGACAAAACCAACACAATATTTTATTAAGCTTGGCTGGTACTGAAATTCAGAGTAGGGCAGCCACATACTTTAGAAGATTTCAGGGCAAACCTGTTGGTTTTAACAAACATACCTTGGTGGGTCTTTTTTCTTCAGTCTGCCATTGAGATAGGAAAATGCAGATAGCCCAGCCTCCTTTTCTATACTGCCCTGGTGCAACTGGTAAGCTCTCAGAGATGCCAGCAATATTTGAAATGGTTGAGCACCGTTTCTCCTGAAGTGATGGAGCAGACCCCTCTTTTGCTCACCCCTTAACAGCTGCTGAGCTGTTCAATCAGTGTGGCTCTGGGAATATAGAGCCAGAGTTGCATCAGATGTACAAAGAGCCTGTGAGCAGAGTTACATGGCTATAAACTTGGTATGAGAGGAGATTGAGCAAAGCAAATCAGACGCCACAAGCACGATTTGCTTGCTGTTAGAGCTGTCTCTGTAACATCACAGGCTATCTCTAAGCTATATTTTCTTCTGCCTTGCTGGCTTGCAAAACTTCTAATGGAACAAGTTTTTCTGGCAGAAGAACACTGATTTTTATCTTTAATGAGCGGCCTCTCTATCATTTGGCTTCAGGAAACAGCTTCCTGGTTGTAAACTGCTTGAGACTGCTGACAGCCAGGCAACTTCAAAAGCAGCCAGGAGCGACTTTCTTGCTAACTTTGGGAAGGAACTCAAAAATGCTGAAAGGTGCAGATGATTCTGTTACGGAGCAGGAGGACTCTGCTTCCCGACATGGAGAAATGACGAGTTGGGATATCAATGACATCAAACTTCCCCAGGTATGTGTCTGTGTCTTAGAAATTTATTTAGTTCAGACCAGTCATCTCCACCACTGATCTTAAATGCTTTCTCAGTCATCTATGCCTCATTGCCTTTATTCTCTTTGTCACCTCAAGGTATGGGGGAGTGTTTTGCTAGAAAATCTTGAGAAAATATTGACATTTCCATGCATTTCTCCGTGCATTTCCATACATTATTGAAAGAGCTGTTGATGCATGAAAAATAGCAATGCTGCAGAAGCATTGTTTTCACTGGTGAGTTACATGCAGAGAAAACAGAGGGAAAAAAGGTGCCTCCTGCTGTGGGCACTTAATTAGAGCTGTCCAGGACTTGCTTTTTGCCCTGGGTAGTGCTTTATGAGAGGGGAGCACAGCACCCACAGCTGCCTTGCAGCTGCGGGTGCTCAGTCTTGCTGCAGATTGGGCTCCAGCTCCAGGGCTGTCTTCCTGCATGGAGGCAAGTCTTTTCACGAGCACCTGGGGAAACCTTGCTTCATGTTTGCAGATTTGCTGAGAAACACAATAGTGATCTTCCCCTCCCTCTGTCCTTTTCTAGTTCTCTTAGCTAGAGGTTTCAACCACGCTCTCCACTGAAAACCCACACACCCTGCACAACAATGTCACCTCCCTGTCCCTCACCTCTGCATATTTCTGCCAGATTCCTCCTGCTGCAGTCCTTCAGCCTCCGGCTCTGCCTTTCACCTCCCAACCCTGCCTTCTTACTGGATCTCAGCCTCTTCCTTACTATGACAGTGCTGTTTCTCCAAAGCCTCCATGTTCCAGGATGTCCCCTTCCCTGCCCTTCACCCCACGGTCACCTTCACCCACATTTCAGTCTGGAGGCTTCACTGACACTCTTCCCTACACTATCCAGTGGCTACCAGGGGAGCATGGGAGTTTTTCTCTTCTTGTTTGATGTTCTTACGGCTGTCATGGCTCTCAGTCCTGGGATTAGCAATTTAAGGAAATTTATACTGACCTTTTGTATGCCTTACAAGAACTTTTCCCTCAAAACCATCATCAGGTGTGGTAGATGCTTTATAGCTTATTGCATTTTACTGTATTGACTGTACCCACTGATGTATGCTGATATATTGACGTGATGTGTGTTTGGGCCTTTGGGGTTTTTTTCCAAGTTTTATTTTTTTTGCTCCTTACTGCTTTGTCCTTGAGGTTTAGTGTTTAGAGGGAGGGGGTTTTGGTGGTTTTTATTCTCTCTGTTTGGTTGGTTGGGTGAGTGAGAACAAGCTCCTGGCCAGGCCTTCCTGATGCTCTGGTGCTCATGGGGAGCTGCAGAGATCTGGGTTTTTCCTGCCTTATCTCCATTCCTCCCTCCTGACAACCAGCATCACCTGCTGGGGTGCTGGAGTCACCTAGGCTAGAGGACACCCAGCAGAGGTCCAGCTCTGCTCAGCTCCTGGACAAGCTCTTCTCTTCCTCAGCCTAAATTGTGGCTTGCTTTGTTCTTTCCACAGCATGTAAGCCAGACAGACTGGTTTCAAGAATGGCCAGATTCCTACGTAAAACATATCTATAGCTCAGAGGATAAAAATGCTCAGAGGCACCACAGCAGCTGGGCAATGAGAAACACCAACAACCACAACTCTCGCATCTTAAAAAAGTCCTGCCTTGGGGTGGTGGTTTGTGGTAACGACTGCTCGACCTTGGATGGGAGGAAGATCTACCTAAGACCAGCCATATGTGACAAAGCCAGGCAGAAACAACAGCGTGAGTACGAACACAGCAGTTCATTACATGGCAGTGCATAAGTGAACACACCAGAGCAGAAACCAAAGTATATAACCCTTTAGGTTATCCAGCCTTCCTTCTGCCATTCCTTATATTCCAAAGCAATTCTTGATTTGGAGCAATGCATTTTACACTTCTTACTGTTGGGGCGCAGTCATCTGCTTGTTTATTTTCTTTTTTTTTTCTAATCATTTTTTAATCTCTATTTCTGCTGGTTAGGGATGGGTTCCCAGCCTTCTCAGGCCCATGAATGAGGGCACTGAGAAAGCTGTGCAGTGCAGGCAGCTTCCTGCCCTGCTGTTCCTGCTCACCTGAATGTTGGCTTCACTATTGCACTGGCCCAAGAGTAACTTGGGAGGCAAGTCTTGCAGGAAAGAAGTTGCTCATAAACTGTGATGACTGGAAAACAGGCCTCACAGTCACGTCACTGGAGCAAGACAATGCAAATAGAGAACATGAGCTGCACGCACATTTTTAACGAGACCATTCCAAACAATTGTGATTGCTCAGTAGAGCAAGCACATACTGATTTCTGGATCTGATGTACATTCTGGCTAAAGAAAGGTATTACTCAGGCGCTCACTGAGGCCAGAACAATGTTCTCTAGAAAAGTCAAGACAACTACACATATGACATTCCAAACACTGACAAGAGAAAAGTTAAAACTGATTGTGATAATAAATGATAAAATTGTAATAATATTGTAATAGAAATAATTTTTGAAAGTTTTTTTAATAATGGACAGAATAAAGGCAGCGATTAGTTTGTTTATATTGAATTTGCTTATGTTTGGAAGTTTTTTGCATAGTTTCTCTTTGTGTAGTTTCTGAGCACCAAACCAGAAGTGGCAATCTGCCACCAATGAACCATGGTATCACATGGGATTCATCTAATCGGTGTTGTATAGAAAATGTTTCCCTCTGTCTTTGCTCTAGGGAAATGCTGTCCAAACTGCAATGGACCTCTGCGACTCCTTTCCTGCCGAGGCCATGGTGGTTACCCAGTTACCAACTTCTGGAGGCATGAAGGCCAGTTCATATTTTTCCAGGTTGGTATAAAATTACATAACATTATGCGAGTTAATTTTAAAGACTGGTATTTCAAGTTTTATTCAGCAATTTTTTTTCTTCCAACAAATAGGGGTTATTGAATATGACAAGGTCAAATGACCGTAAGGAGAAAAATTTTCACAAGGTCCTAGCAATCTGATCTAACTCTGAAGTTAGTCCTGCTTCAGCAGGAGGTTGAGCTAGAAGGCCCTTCCAGCCTAAATTAGCCTATGCTTCTATGATTTTACAGCATAGTATAATTTTTATTTAGGCTTCTGTGAAAACCTATTGATTTTGAAGAGTTTTGCCTCGGGTACATAGGAACCAACAAATCCTCAGAAGTCAGAAATACCATGTTATCTCTTCTCCTTCTCCAAGGCACCACACATAATCATGAGGCAGTCTTGGAGCAGGAAATGGTTGTACCCAAGGGACTGTCTATGGAAAATGCCATCTGTGTATTATATGTAACTTGTGTCTGGAACACAGTGTATGCAAGTGTTTAAATAATGGGCACTACTTCTGGAAGCTGTAGTCCTAGTTTAGTAACATAACCACTTTCCTGCTTTCACGTCTTTCACTTACATGCAGGCTAAATAAAATTAATTCTCTGTGGAAGCTAATGGAAATTAATGTTCTGATAAACATGTTCAAACTGTGAGAAGAATGAAAGTGACCGCAGGGACACTGTAGCCAAACTGCAGAAGACCTCATGGCTTCAGCTGGGGCTCTCTTGTGGGGACCGTCTTCTACAAATAAATGTGGTGCACTGATTTTATAATTTCAGAGAGTTCCTACCCCATCCCACTTCATCTGGGATATGTTTATTATTTGATCTCACAGTAACTAAATCCTATTAAATACAAAGCATTGCATTAGGCTATAATGTGTGGTTTTGGCCTGTGCTATAAATTCTGCTCCCTTAAGATTATTAACAAGGTTGCCTCTACCTTTAACATATCATAATTCTTTCTAAAGTCCAAAGGAGCTCATGACCACCCACGTCCAGAAACAAAACTAGAAGCAGAAGCAAGAAGATCAATCCAAAAAGCCAAGACAGCTTTTTCTCCATCTTCTCTAAGATTAAAAAGAATCCAGGAGATTGAGGTAACTCTTGCTATTGGTCAGTGAAATTTTGGTCAAGCGATCTATAGTTCAAGGCATGGTGGAGGCTATCTGGGTTTTGGGTCTGGGTGGGAGCAGGCTTTACATCTCCACATTCTGCATGCCCATGATCAGGCCAAGAAGAACCAGCGCTGTTCTCAGCATCCTGCTCTCCTTAGTGCTGTCATCCACTGCCAGCACCCCTCTCTAGGGCAAATTTGTGCCTGGTGGCAGCAGGAGATTACATCCACACTAGTAAACAAAGCAGGGCTGCAGGGCAGGCTAAGTTTCATCACCATGAACATGGAACTCCATGTGCATCAATTTCTGCCCATTGCCTCTTGTCCTATTTCTTGGCACCACCGAGAAAAGCAAAGGCATCCTCCACCTCTGCTTGTTCCCCTTGAGTTTTGCCAAGGTTAAGAAGGGGAAGGTGCATCACCTGTACCTGGTTTGCCTTCTTTGCTCCCTGGGTGTCCAGTAGGGCTTTGAAGGCAGAAGAGTGCTTTGAACGATTTCCTGAAGCATTGATGTTAAAACATCAGCTCTGATGGGTGTGGAAACACTTTTGAAAGCATCTCCAGAGATCCCTGGACTGCTGCATGGAGGGAATCAGGCTGAGCGGTGAGGCTGTCTCCAGTGACCTTCCATGCAAAGGCTGTGTTACACTCAATTGTCATCACCAGTATTCACATGCAGTTTGTCTTTTGTTATGTTAGAGGTGCTGCATTCCCTAAACCTGGTGTTAGGGATAGTAATCCACACCCCTTCAGCCACAGACAGAAGGGATAATTGGTCTGGGTGGGGACAGATTTCTTAAATGGACGACATGGAGAAGCAAAGGGATCCCAAGAAGTAGATAAAAAGTGCGCACAGGAAGTTAAACCCATTTGAATAGAATGTGAATTTAGAAACTGCAGCTATTTCTACTGGAAATACTCAGGAGGACACTAAAAACCAGAACCTCTTGACACAAGTGCCTGGGAACAAAAGTATAAGAAAAAACAGCAGAGCTGTCTAAATGTCCAACAAATATAGCAACAATGCTTTTGCTATCACTGGTTTAGTTCTGTCTCCATGAACACTGAAATAGTTTTCACCTAGGAAATATTACTGAGCCACTGGCTTGCTTTCTTTTGTAACTGAGCCTACTGGTCAGCCTACTTGCTTAGGTCAAGTTCCCTGTAGACATGCCTTCATCTTTCCCTTCCTGAAACATCTTCCTGAGGCTTTCACTTTCAATTGTGTGGGAGTAGAAACAGACTAAAGATGTCACAAATGTCTAATAGCAGAGCCTGCTCTTTGACTGTTCTGACTCTGTACAGTCAGACTTAGATCATTTAGCCTCAGCTGGCTTTCCAGTTCATGGCTCTCCAGCAGGTTTTCCTTGGGAATAACCGATCATATTTGTGTTTTGCCAAACTGGCTATGATACGACTAACTCAGGAGTCTGGTTTGTCACACAGAACCTGTGTCGCTCAATCTGCAAAAATATATTCTGAAAAGATTCAGTTTTAATGTGCTCACAAGAGATGAGGGAGGAGAACTTTAGAAAAAGGTAGGAGCCCAAAACAGAGAAAGTGATATATAGGATGTTCTCTCTATAGCATCAGCAGGTCTGTAGCTGAAGGTGGGCTGGGTCCTACACCATATTGTTGGACTTTTTTCTCATAGTGAGTGGAGAACAGCTGAAAGGAGGTTTGCTGCTCCAGCAGTCCGCAAAATCACTATAATTAAATGGATGAAAGTGCAGAATTATAAAGAAGAGAGACCTGCAGGTACTCATCAGAAATGAGTGTTCTGAAAGGAATTAAAGTTTCCATAATTATAATCCAATAATTGGGGCAATTAAAGAAGTTGTGAAATATCCAGAACAAAAGACTCAGAAGAATAATTCTTGTGTGCTGATCCCTCCCTGACTGAAATTTCTGTGTGTGGGGTAAAAAAATGTAAAGATAGGAAAGTTTGTTAGTTAGAAATAGACTCTAGAAAAGCTGAAGCAGAATATTATTGTAGTGAAAAGATCATTTCAAAACAATCGGTTTAAAAAATCATACTTAGCTTTTCCAAACTCCATAGAAAAAACATAAATTCTGTGGTGTCAAATGTATTAGCATAATTTCATTTTTAGGTCCTTCTTGAGTATATGCTGGCAGTGGACCCCAAGGACTGTGAGTGCAAGGTCTAAACAACTCTTTCAGTGTAAAACAGGCTTTGGGCAAAAACTGGTGAAACAAATGCAGAGCCATGAGCTGGGAGCCTTGTTTAGTTTGCCCCTGCAGCCCATGGCCACCCCCGCTATGGTGGAGGAGGCTCTGCTATGCCATCTGCTTAGTTACCTGTGTTCATAGAACCGCGGCATGGTCAAGGTTGGAAGAAGCCTGTAAGATCATCAAATCCAACCATCGCATTAGTTGAGTGCCTTTGTAAGCATCTCACAGAGAAGAGGTGCTACACCATGTCTTGTTTTACTAACCCGTGCCTTGCTTTCCCAAGTCTCTGACAGGTGCAATGCCGGCACAGGAGGCTTTGCCTTTGCTTCGTTCCAGGCCAGATGCTCACGCACCACCTGCTAATTTCAGGGGACATTTAAGCAAAAGTTCCCAGGAGCCAACGCTGAGCAGCTGCTCTGGGCGTCTGCCATACCCAAGGACAGCCGGGGAGGATGGGGCCTCCGGAGAGGCACCGACATGGAGCCGAAGCCTGTCCCTCAGGAGGACTCCCAGAGCCGAGAGGCTGTGCAGTGTCCCTGCTGTGCCCTGCACAGCCCCTTCCCCTCAGCAGTGTGCCCACCTCAGCACCCAGCACATCCTGCCCGTGACAAAGGGTGGCCACGAGCCCTTCAGGTCTAACGCGGACCCTTTGGGAGATGGATCCTGTGGGGAGAAATCCCCACTGACCTACAGTGGCAGCTGCCTCTCTCTGCCGTCCTACCCCGTGCCTCAGGGCAGCCCCTGCCCCATGGCGAGCGGGGCACAACCCCACCGACAGCTCTCACTGCCTCCAAGGGGAAGCGAAGGAGACAGAGGCGGGGGAGGGCACCAAATGTGTCTCAACTACTGCAACAATGACATGTTTTTTCACCTGTACCCATTACGGTGACTGGGTTCAAAAGTCCCTGCACGCCCCTCCTCTGGCAATGGGTCCAATTCTCCATCCCTGTGGCAACACAGACGTGAAAGTGCTACAACGACAGGTCTCGCTTTAGCTCCTCTTGCAGGCCACAGGAGAGGCTTTCATACCTGAAGGCTTGTCTTTGTTCCTTTTTATTGAACAGTCATATTCCCCCCCACTGTTTCATGGAACTAATAAAAGGAATCAGCTCCTCTTACAGACTGCCTCGGTGCCATTCTGGTTTGGTGGCATTTCAACCCTCCTCGATACGCAGCTTGTTCAAGCCTCTGGGACTGTGGAAGGTGTAGATGGATGACCTCAAGGACCACAGCTCTCGTGTGCAACCTTCATCACTCTTTCAGGTTCTTCAGGCAGTCCCTCTTCAGACCTAAGTCGCTCCACTGCACCAGCCTTGCACACGTGTTGTATAGAGCTGCATGCAGAACTTCACATGAGATCTCATGAGAATAGAGTAGATGGGAAGAATTGTCTTCCTCAACCTGCTGGCCACATTTCTTTTGATGCAGCCCAGGATACAGTTGGCCTTTTAAGCTGCATATGCACACTGCCAGATTGTGTCCAATACACCAATTGCCCTAAGTCCTTGTCTGCATGGCTGGACCCAGTTTCATATATGTATATATTCAAGGTGCCCTGCTACTTTTTCCAGGCACTTTTTATTTCTTCCATTGCAGACTGTAAAGAAAACTTCAGCATCCATCCCATACATCAACCGCTTTGCTGACCACTACCATAAGCTGTATTTCAGCAGGACCCATCAGTTCTCTACATTTGTTTAAAAAACTAGGGCGCCAAATAGGAATTTTCTTGCCTGAACTTAGTGGCCAGCTCAGACACCTTTGGCAAAGATTCCTTTACCTTTTCCCATAAATGACATCTGCATGACTTTCCTGCATGACTGGCAGCTGCACAGCTGCTCTCTGCACTGGGTTTCAGGGGCCACCAACACATTTCTTTTGGGCAGGCACTGCAGAGGCAGGCACTGACACATATCCCTGCTGCTACCTCTGCAGGGAAGAGCTGAAGGATGTCATGTATGGAGACACATGTAAGGGCTGTTTGCTTTAACCACCAAAGGTAGAGAGCCTCAGCTCCAGCGGCTGCCCAGCTCTCGGTAACCATGCCCTGCCTTGCCTGGGAGCAAGTCATGCCCCAGAGATCCGAAGAGAAACAAACCGTTCAGTGGCATGAGTCTGGGAGGACAGTATCACAAAACAAGTGGCAATAAAAACTTCACAGTACCTCAGAATAGGATGTATCTTGTGTTCATCAAATAGGTTCAGTCTTATCATGCTTTTTTTTTTTTTTTTGTTAGTTTTTTTTCTTTTTAGTTTCTTTTTTTTTTTTTTTTTAAGACTTTGGAATATATTAGTTGCTAGGGAAACAACTCTCCTGGTGAAGGGTGTAGTTCAGAGACATTTACAAGACAAGAGCGAATTGTATTTATAGAGTGTTTCAAAATGTTTATTGGAATTCATGAAATGGGATGCACAGTGATTTCTTTTAAGCGGAAAAAAAATCTAAATTTAGATCAGAAAGTAACAGTGTACTATTGTACACTAAGGTCAACTCACCAAACTTTTTTAAGGCAGTGAGTTACTCCCACACTAATTCCAAACTCGGCAGGTTTTATGATGATTTTTCAGATCATTAACTCAAAAAAGGAAACTTTGATCAACATTTGTAACAACCTCCACCTCTACGACAGAAAAAGAGAACTTAATAGGAGCCATGAACCCTTGTGCTTCAGGAGGTGAGCTGCAGGATGAGGCACAGGCAGGGCCCCCAGGGCTGGTGTCCCATAGCCGAGATTCCTCTGCAACTGCCAAACCGGCCACACCGGTGAGGGACCGCACAGGGCATGGCCCTGCCGCTGCCATCTGGCTCTGTCTCACCTTGTCTCTCCTCTGCATTCCTTGCCTCTCCACTGCAATGCTGCCAGCGTCACCTCTCAGCAATGGTGCCATACAGATGTGTGGCTGGGAGGCTCCTTGGTAATTGTTCCCACACCAAAGTTCTGTCAGTTCCCTTTACACTCACCAAACACTTCCTCTGTTTTTAGAGACTTCCAGCAAAGGGGATTTGATAACCGGTCCTGTTCCACGGCTTCTCTGTTCCAATCCCAGCTGTTCACATTTTTTCACTCATCTGATTTTCTTTCCTGCAAATCAACCATTCCTTCAAGTCTTTTAAGATGAGTAGCATCCAGTTACTAAGTTTCACAGGCTTCCTAAAAGACTATTACAACCAAACCCCCCTAGAAGATAATTACTACCAACGTTTCTCCCTGCCTGAGAAGGAAGAACCTTTTTGTTGGTTTGCCTTGTTGGATTCTGAATCAAAAGGTTTCCAAAATGAAACCTATTCCTGTGATCTCAGCTCCCCTCAGTAGCTCCCTGCCATAGAAGAGCCATGCCTTCTTGCAGCTTCCATGCTTGTAATCCTGCACAAGCAGGACTGTCCTGCAGTTTTGGGGGATCCCCAGCCCCTGTTCATGCAGCGTTCGTCACATCCAGCATGTTTCTGAGAGAAACACATTCCAGGCTCAAGGAGGGCAGGTTATTAATTTTTTAAAAGGAGGAAACTAAACTTTTATGATTTTTCTGAGGTTAAACACAGAAAGGCTTTCCAGATTTATAACCTGCCAGGGTCATTTTGACCTTTCCAAGCTCTTGAAGCGACTTCTGTGCTGGAAGCTGGCACCCCCTCCACTTTAGGTACATTCAGCACGGTGGGTCAATATAGCACCAAATTTATCTCTGTTTGGCTTGAAATACAAAGACACCAATCCCATCTCTGACCTTCACAAAAATTAATTTTTCAGTGTGTTTGAGATATGTGAAAAGAAACATATATGTATCACTGCTTTAAGCCTCTTTTAACCGGCTCTAAGGTATTGTGCCCAACCGGTCAGTGATAAGAATAGTAAAATCATAGAATGGTTTGTGTTGGAAGGGACCTTAAAGATCATTTAGCTCCGAACACCACTGCTATGGGCTGGGACACCTTCCACTGGAGCAGATTACTTAGAGCCCCATCCAGGCCCCCTCTAGGTACTGGTAGGTGCTATAAGGTTCTAGAGCTTCCTCTACTCCAGGCTGAACAGCCCCAACTCTCTCAGGCTGTCTTCACAGAAGAGGAGTTCCAGCCCTGTGATCAACTTGGCGGCCTCCTCTGGACTCGTTCCAACAGGTCCATTTTTCTTGTGTTGGGGGTTCCAGACCCGGATGCAGCACTCCACTCTAGGTGTAGTCTCACAAGAGCGGAGTAGAGAGGGAGAATCAGAGGTGAAAGAGCACTGGATGCATTATCCTCTGCATTTTTAAGAAAATATAATGAAAGCTCAGGTCATTCAGATTAGCTTCAGGAAGAAACACGAATTGATCTGTGAGGATCTACCCACAGGTAACCCTGTAACCTTGTTGTCTTCTGCAGAAAATGGTTTTCTGCAAGGCACAGCTGCAGCAAAGCATTAGGAAGCCAGCAGAGATGCAAGGAGGTCAGGATGTGGGTGATTACACAGGCAAAATGGTTTGTTCTGGCTTATTGCTGTTTCTGGTGGCTGTAGCTACTGCCAAAGATAATACAAATCCCCATACATGGCATGGATGACCTACACTACTTTTGTGAGGTCTTAGCTCTGAAAGCACTGGCCTCAGTATTTAAGGGCTAATTCTTTGGGAGCAGTCTGTGCTTGCTCTGAAGCAAGTACTTTTATATGTAAGGGCTCTTTTGAGGCCATCAGAGAACTACAGCAATGTTCCTCAGAATCCTACATTAGCCAGGCTGTATCTTACAGAAACACAATCTTTTATGTTTGGGGGGTTTTGACTCATGCAGCATTTAGAGGTGAAATACAGGCATATAATGATAAGGAACTACCTAAATAGTACAAGGCAGTGACTGGACACCTCCATTTATTAGTGTATTTATCCTGAGAATATCAGTTTGAGAAAGGGAAGTGTTTTTGTATCAGTCACACCAAAGGGGAAATGAGAAGGCAGAACAGGGATTTGACCCACATCTCTCCAGCCCTGGGAACATACACTGTGTTTCTTCCGGCCTTCCTCTCCCCAGGGCCTCTGCCTTTGCATGTGAAAAGAATTGCAGGTCAGACTGAGCAAAGACAGATATTTTCCTTTTCAACCCCTTATACAAAGCTCCTGCCCCTGGGGAGATTGGCAAAGCCATGGACTGTTTTCTAAAGTATGGTCCTAAATGCATTCTCTATATTTTTAAATGAAACAAGGCTGTCAAACTTCCGGTGGTAGAAAGGACTCCAGCTGAGGAAGCTTTAGAGGATACACCTCAATTCACTGTAGAGAGCTTTTCTTTCCTTGTGGTCTTTGGGATGTTTAGTAATCTGTGTGTCTGGTACTCCTGGCAATTTTGCTCTGCTTTTCCTCAGGGTAATAATTTGGGGATTTTTAAGAGTTATGGTCAAGTAGTCAGTGTTTTACTTCATTGCAGGCAATATGTAAAAGTGGCCCCTGTGGTGGATCTCAGCAGGGATATGGCCAGGAAGAGGCCCTGTACTGAATCAGGGTCAGCCAGCATAGATTGCACGAGTCAGGTTCAACTGCTTCGGGTGTTTGGATGTGCAGTTTCAATATGCTATTCATGCTCTGCTTTGATTACTGATTGCATCTATTTTTACTCTGGCACCAGCAGTCTTCCTTAATTTTTCTTTTTAGATGAACTGCATCATTTTCCCATCCTTATCTGCCTCTCCTGGGTCCCCATGCCATGTAAGGCCTCTTCCTCCCTGAGCTGCTGCAGTCCCCGGGCACTAAGGGGTTTTTGTCTCTCAGAAGGCGAACTTCCCCAGCATTGTTCGTCTCCCGAAGCAAGGAAGACTCACCATCAATGTGGGGAAACAGGTTAGGGAACGCTTAAACAAACCCGACATAAGTAAGTCCATGGGCCCTGATGGGATGCACCCATGAGCACAGAGGAAGCTGGCAGGTATTATTGTGAGGTCACTCTCAATAATCTTTGAAAAGTCATGGTGATTGGGAGAGTCGGAAGACTCGAAAAAAGCAGCGTAACTTTTGTCTTCAAGGAGAACAAGAAGGAAGATCTGGGAAACTACACACTGCCCAGCTACACCTTGAAATGTGCAAAGGTAATGGAAAAATCCTCTTCATAACACTTTGCAAACACATGGAAGACTAAAAAGTGATTAAGGCCAGTCAGCATGGATNTGCCCAGCTACACCTTGAAATGTGCAAAGGTAATGGAAAAATCCTCTTCATAACACTTTGCAAACACATGGAAGACTAAAAAGTGATTAAGGCCAGTCAGCATGGATTTATGAAAGGGAAATTGTGCTTAACCAACCTCAGAGCAGTCTACAGTGAGAAGATTGGCTTAGTGGATGAGGGGGAAGCAGTGGATATTTTTTATCTTGATGATAAAAACAACAAGCTTTCAACACAGTCTTCCAAAGTATCCTCAGAGACAAGCTGATGAAGTATGGGATTGTTAAGTGGACACTGAGGTGGACTTAAACCTCTGCTGTTTTGTGATTCTGGTAACACTTAGGATCAGCCAAAACTCTTCTCATACAGAGAGCTGCAGTTTCCAGATGTTTCTATTTGAATTAGCCGCTTGCAGTGTGGCATATCCGGAAAGTCATCTGAAATCTGGCATATGAGAGACACCCTCATATGACACCTGGGGCAGCAGGACATAGCCTTTGTGGCTCTGAAGACAGCAGCATCAGCAATGTGAATGCCACAAGCACGTTTGCTCTCCTTGTTGAATTATTTGATTTCTGTGAGCAATGTGAGACGATCTCCTGTACGGCACAGATGGTCTCTTAGGAGACAGGGCAAGCCAGGAAGGTCTTTGGCCAGCTTTTCACTCTGAGCTCATTTCTGCAGTTTCCAGTTAGTAAGTGAGGAAGGAGAACTGTCTTGGAGGGCATGTCTCAGGCAAGTGTTTTTCATGTCTCAAAATCAGTTGTGTCGAGATTTAAACTTCACATCATTTGGCAATTGTATCATCAGTGATGTGGCTTAAGTATTCTGTTTCCAAGGCATTCTGTTGCCCAATCTATCTGTTCTTCTGAAGACAGACAGTCATAAATAATACAAACCAGAGCACAAGTGTCCTCTTTGCTCAGTGCTTTCTGTGCCTGGTTGAAACTGTTAAGCAAAGGTCAAAGCCACATGGCAACTGGGCATCCACCTCCTTTTTGCTTCTACAGGAGATCGCAATTGCCTGTGGCAGGACCAGGTCCCTCGCTCATTGATCCTCAGCAGAATGTCCCTACCAGGACACAGCATGGACCAGTTGGTGGGGCCTTCTCCTGCCCCAAACATCAGGTGGGGAGTGGAGGCACATGGACATGCTGCTGACCTTGTGTCTGCAGCCTCTCCTCTGGCACCTGCAGGCGGCAAGGTGAGATGGTGGCAGCCTTGTACTGGACCCTGGCACCTACAGCAATGTAATGACTGCCACATGAACAGCTGTGACCAACCTAATGTCTGTCGATACTATAAGCATTTGATGTCATGAAAAGCTGTTTGCCAAACATCCAAATTTCCTCTGCTCAAGTCTCAGCAAGGATGGGAGGTAACAACCACGATCTTCAGCGCAGACAGCAGTGGCTGTGGGCAGAGCAGGATCCCTGGAGGCAGCACCCTCCAAGCTGACAGCAAAAGCAGCAGTACATTTTAGGGCAGAGAAGGGCTAGTTCATGTTCATTGCCTCTAGGCTTCCCTGTTTCCCCACAAAGAGGAGTGGGATTGCCTGTCTGAGAGGCTGGAGTAGGTAGGACAAGGTGGTACACATGGCATGACTGGAGACTCACTGACTCCTGCACTCAAGAGGAAAGTTAGGGGCAGGAGGAGAGCAGGAGAAAAAAGAATGAATGTCTAGTCTCGGGATGGGTGAATACAGGATGAACAAACAGATCTTGGCCAAAGTGAGTTAAAATATAAGTAAATGGATGGTGTCTTGCCAGTTTACTCCACTGAAGTCAATGATACATATTGGTCACTGTACGCACAGGAGAAAACTTCAGGTCAGACTGTAATCCTGCCCTGACCTTCTTGTACTTCAATGCACTTAATCACCTCATCAAGAAGGACCGAACTTTCCAGAAGCCCCAGTTACCTGCCAAGAGCCACCTCTGGAGAAATGAAAACCAAAAACTGTTCCTCTTTGCACAGATGGGTTCGTGCTTGGTGCTCCAAGGCAGTGAGCCTCAGCCAGCAGAGCAGGTATGGCAGTTTCTTGCTGATGGGGATTCGTGGCAGGGTGCAGGATTACCTGCACAGACCACCATCATGCCATTAGCATTACGGAGAGTGAGAGATCAAAGCAGTGAAACACACAAAGCTCACCTGAAGAGCATCACCCAGCAGGTTACTGGGCTGCTGGTAACCTGCTCTCATCTCTTCCTCTTGCTTAACACACAACACACCACTGGGAATGGGCAGAGGGCAGAGTTCAAGCAAGGTATGTTCTGGGGTTTTATTATTTTATAGCTCAATAGTCAATAATAGCTGTGTAGCTAATTTAACAGGGGTTCTAGTGTTACTTGACTTGCTCTAACCTAACTGAGGCACTTAGACAAGGCACTCACTGAGTACTTCATTGCAATATTAGTAAAACTTGTCATGCACCAGCCTCCTCTTGTGAATTTCCAGAAAATGCTCCTGCAAAGATACTGAATTATTTACAGCTTAACCCTTCTCCCTCCCAGTGCCTTGTGGAGCCCTTCCTTGGGGACCAGAGGAGTTTGCCTCACTTCTTAAATTCATTGTTAACATTCACCGTTAATGCCTTTATGCACAGCAATAATGACGAATGTAAGGAAGAAAGGTTTGTCTTCAGCCAGCTGAAACTATTCTTCATAACCATGATTTGCACAAGGAGACCATTCACAAACATGTCTGTGTCCTTCCTGCAGCACAGCAGTGAGTCCCAGCACCCGCAGTGCCGGCTCCCAGCCCTGGCAGCAGGAGGAGAGTGCTGCTCCATGGCACGCAGCAGCCGGGCTGGAGAGGCCTCAGCGGCTTGGTGAGGTTGCAGACTCTCCACACAGCAGATCTTGCCTGACCCCATGATAAAGGTCTGATTTGCTCTTTCCTGTAAAACCAATGCTTTCTCAGAAAGGCCTTTCCAGGTGCCTGCCAAGGGATTGCTTCAGTATTTTTAAAAAGGGTCTCTTGAAAGCCTTATTCCAGTAAGAGAAGAAAACCTCATTATTCAGCAAGAAGCTTTAAGTTTTTCTAAGCAGATCCTTTTAACCTTGTCAGCGGGTTTTTCTTGGCCACCCACACCCCCTCAAACAACGCATGGCTACTCTTCTCCAAGCCTGATCACTCCTTCATACTGGAAACCCGGTGTCCTGAACTCCAGACAGCCTCCTCCCTCCCTCCAGTCATTGCACAGAGTGGATTTATGGTTTTCCACACTTATTCTTGAAGTTTAATTTCACTTTAAAAAGCTCATTCAAAATTTTACCTACTTGATTAAAATCTTGGTCTAATATGGCAGAAATCGTGAAGCTGGGCTTGGCTTCCTCTGCTGAGCTCTCCCTTGTGAGTTCTTTGGATTCTAGTAATGGAACAGTATCAAAGTACTATAAAGATCATTTGTGATGATATAAATAAAACCTGAAAATAGATGTTGTATGGCAGGCTTTCTTTCCATGGAGATACTAGAACTGTGTCTCTTTCCCCCTATTGCCTATTTTCATCATCGGAACTCGGTGCAACTGAATCTTTGGTCCATCCATCAAATTTATTTGAAAACTGGTCAGCAAGTTCAAAAGCTTTTGGTGGAATCTGTCAGGCTTGACAAGATGACTGCTTAACATTCATTTTGTTAGAGAACTGGATAAAAGGCTCTTCGGAGGCATCTCGACAGGCTGAATTCATGGGCCAAGGCCACTTGTCTGAGGCTCAACAAGGCCAAGTGCTGGGTCCTGCACCGGGGTCACAACAACCCCATGCAGAGCTACAAGCCGGGGGCAGAGTGGCTTGTTCTGTTAGGTCTTTTGGAAAACCTTAACTGAGGCTTACTGTAAACCTGGGGTAACCTTTTCTCCGTTAAGGTGCCGTAAGTTTAAACTTGGTTTAGGTTACAATTTTTGTATAGCAAACCATCTTCAAGACCTGATGAGAAGCTGAACTGCAATTTTAGGACAAGATGATAAGGAATGCTGCTGTGCTGAAGCTCAGTGATCACCAGTTGCTCAACAGTGCGCCTCACTGTTATTTTTTTAAATTCCTGTGAAAATCAGTAATGACATGCTGACAATACACTCTATGATTATGGTCTCATAAAAGACTCTAATTTGAGTCCTTCAAGAAGAAAGAGGAAAAACTTGATTCACTGTGTTCCACACACCCAGACAAATATTCATCTTATCATCAGATTACTTTTCGTGGCAGTTTTTCAGGTTCTACAGACTTTGGTGGGTTTTTACGTGAAATGATTAAAAAGGCACACTTTTTAAAGAGAGAGCAGGTTTCAAACAAAATTGCTGGCAACTGTGTTAGCCCCCCACAATCTTCCCCCTCTGCTACCACTGGTAAATGTGACTGAATTTATTATCTGTAAGTTTATTTTTCTCAGACTTTACTTGCCAGATCACCATCTGTCTAGACGCTGTCAATTACTAATATGTGTACTCAAGGCAAGTGTAAGGGTACTCAGTATTTTCTTTCTCAATATTTTAATGATTAAATTTACAGGGAGAACCCACTATAATTGTTTGTCATTTAAGGCAGATGTGAAATTATCCAAAACAAATTGAAGACCTTTGCACTGATTCAAAGTACAGAAGTTGTGATAAGTACCCTGAATCTCAAAGGTTTCCTTGAACGTTGAACAATCTTTTCCTTGGGTATCCCCTCCACCCCCTGAAAAAGTCAGTAAGGTATGGGAAGGCCACAGCCATTGGGATAAATCAGCTAGTAAAAAACCCGTAAAGCCCCTGATACATATACTCTTAATGAAAACTGGTTGTAACTGATTATTACTTTCATACACATTTATCAAATTTCCTTTATATGAAGAGATTGTGTCTTTTACTCTCCACTAAGCAACTGAATCCTATTCCCCAACCCTGAGGTGCCTGCTTCTCAAGTTGTCTTGAAAGCAAAAGTCAGCTGTTTGTGTGAACACTGTTCCAGTCAGAAGGCAACGGAAAATGGGTTCTAGGGAAAAAGGAGAAAAGGGACCAATATTTTGCAGGTTTTTTTTCCTTGAAATATGCAACTGAGAGCTAATAAAACTTAATGGCCCTACAAAATACTTTAACTGGCTGTCCCAGGTTAAATTCTGAAGTGTGAAGTACTAGACCTAAAACAAATTTCTTTCAGTGTAGAGAGAAAGGAGCTGCCTGAACTCTCCTTGCATAAGAAACCCCTACAGTATCCTCCTAAAAATACGAGAAAGGATTGCTCCTTTTTGCTCCCCAAAGACAGCAAGTGATGCAACATCAAAGTTTGGTGGAGATACACACCTGCAGCTCATGGGTTCACCTCTCTGCTCTCACTGAGGCACCCCATTCACATCCAAATTAACCAGTTTTACAGGGGTTCTGGGGAGATATTTGTTATTCCTTATTAAAGCTCTTCTATAACAGATTACTTGCACATACTGCAGGGTAAGATGTCCAAAACCTCCAAAAGCACGTCTGCTTGGCCCTGGCTGGGGCCACCAACCTCGCCCCAGCAAACAGACTGAACAGAAATGTTCAGAGCAGGGCAGGGACTGAAATGATGACCCCTGCTTTGGGAACATACACTCTCCAAGTGGCAGTGGTTAAACACACTTCTTTTCAGTGCATCATCGTTCATCATATAGGGATGTTCCCACTTTTCATATTGGCTGCCTCAGATCCCATTTGGAAGCCATGATTCTGTGATGCAGATAATTAAAATCCCTTCTAAGAACTGGCCTTTCTGTTTATTCCCATTCAGTTGTGTTATTGTGAATGTCTTCCTAGTGCAGAAACCTCAGGAGATGAATGCTTGCCAGGCTAAATGTAATGTGTAACGATTACTTGGTATATTTCCTCTATTTTTTGTGGAATGTGCTCAAACTTTAAATAAGTTGTAGGGGAAAATAAATATACTTAGTTTATGAAGTACAAAGAAAAGCTTCACATTGTAGCAAGCCACCTTACAGCGCAACAGCAACAGTGTGCACTGCCCCGGAAAACACAGGAAGCTGAATCCCAAAGCTCTTGTTTAGCGCTAAGCTGCAACAACCTGCAGGGGCAGCACTACCTCAGCAATAAAATAAAATTTAAAAAACCCCTAACCAACCAACCAAACAAAAAAACCACAAACCCACAAAAATCAGGCAAACTCCTTTTTTTTTTAAAAAAAGTTACAAACTAAACAGGGCAGAACTTTTTATTTTAGCAACTTCAGCAATCTCTTACCCTCATGGAAGTAGAATTAATTAAAAGAAATTTACTTAGTGTGTAAATTTTGTATGGAAACGTTTGGGTCATGGTGTTTGTACGTAAGGGGAAATTCATTCCTTCATAAATAAAATATGTGGAAAAAAATGTCTACTCATCTTGGCCTTTCATATTAAAGAAGTATTTAATTTGGCAGGATTTAATAGTCTTAGTTTCCTTACCTCTGCATCATATCCAGATGTTTCCCATAGAGCATTCTGAGGCTAAATTAATAAATGTCCTACAAGTATCTTCAAAAGATGTCAAAAAACTTGCAGTTGCCAAGGAAGGATGCCAATCCCAAAAGATGCAGGAATGTTGTCTTCAAAAGCAGTCATGCTCCATGATCTTTTTTCTATTCATACTCTGAACATGCTTTCCATGAGGTCGCTCTATACTGTAAAGTTAACAACTGTCTCTTACTGCCTTGAATGATAGGTACACACCAGCACGGTGCACCTTTCAAATGGGCCACCCTTCCAGAACTGAAACAGTTTTAGCCAAGAGAGATTGCCACTTTTATATATCCTCGGAAGTTCCATTCAATGAAACAGTCTTGTCTCTCTTTCCAATCCTTTGTTTCAGTCAGTATTATAAAGGACTTCTGGCTCTAACAATTATTTTAAGGACTCAGGAACTAGACTCTGGACAGGTCAGAGGCAAGGCAAAGCACTGTTCCTTTTAAGCAAACAGTTATGCAAGTCATTTTAATAAGCAAGCTGCTAGTCTTAGCATAAAGGACAAAGCTTGAATTCAGGCTGAGCAAGGATCAATTGGCAATCTTTTGATTTCTCCACAGGTGTTAGTAATACTAAGTAGTATATGTAACAACAATTTCTGAGATCTAAACTTTCAAATGCCTAGAAGCTTTTATGTTTTTCTCATATTGGACTGTAGAAAAAATGGTGACACACCTCAGTAGTTCAGCCATTTTAATGCCAACAAAAGTTTCCAAATACACTGGCACACATTCCAAGGGAATTCTTTTGAATTAAAAAAATCCAAACAAAACAGGCTCTATCATTCTCTTTCCTTAAATAAAGAACCTCATGTAAACACCACATGTTTTTTAAATCCTGAACAGCTTGGCTTAGGGCTATCGAGCAACTCGGGAGCTGAACTAGCAGCTGGACAATGTCTACTTGCTGGTCCCTTGCTCAGGGTGCTGAATTTCACCATCTCTTTACACACAGAGGTTTAACTGGTGCTAATCTCCAATCAGACTGAGACAAATCAGCGTAACATCTGATCACCTGAGCATCTTCTCTACATGAAACTGTGCACTTTGCTGTCTTTAATTCAATGCATAGAAAAGATCTACAGCTCCGAGAACAATGTTTCTGTCACCTTTTGTAGCCCTCCTTCCATTTTTATAAATTAATTTGTCTCAACTCCTTCAGTAAACTCTTGGGAAAAAGGACTGTATAGGTGTACACCTTATTCTTTTAGTCAAGTTACTAACACAATTAGTAAAGGACAATTTTACAGCAGTAAACTAGTTATACCAACTAATGTCATTATATGATAATGAAAAGGACAATAAAACTAAATCATAAGAACATAGAGCCTCTAGTAATTAGAGCCTTGGACTACTGAAAAACACTACACAGAATGAAGTAAAAGCAGCTAGTCACCAATTCTTTACTGAAACAGGTGCTATTTTAATAGACGCACATGAACAAACAGTAATAGTATCTGCTCATTAACCAATTCAAAACACAAAGCTAGCTTGATTCTTACATCACTTAATGCAAGCAGATTCATCACAGCTCAGTCTCATCTATAGAAGGCTCACATAATTTTCTTGGTGAAAGAATATTTCATACAATCTCAAAATAATCATTGCTTGAGACTTCCGTTGAATCAACATCTCCATTTGTAACTACCTAGCTTTTCCTTACGCCCAGACTTATACATGGCCAAAGCAAGGAAAAACAAAATGTCAGAAGAAGCAACTAAGTTTGGGATGAAAAGAGCTCTGAGTTAAAAGGCTACTCTATTACATCCAATTTGCTTACTGGACAAGCCTGTACCTAAACTAATAATCAGTATCATCATCTGACTCTTGTGGCAAAACTTTGACACTTCTCAGCAGGCAGAATCAGACCTTTACCTTTTTCACCCTCAACAAAAAGTGTAGCTAATTAACAGATTTTCCAGTTTACAAACTTTGAAATATTTCAAAACATTAAGCTGATATTCTAAGCAGTTGCTTTTCCTTTGAGCAATGAGAATACAACAGGCTCCTTATTAAACATTCTGTTGTATGAAGTGATAGTGCAACTGCAGTCTAAGGACGCAGACCAAAGTCTTGTAGGCAGAGCCTTATTACAATAGCTACAAACATCACGAACGTTCAGAGGTACCCATCCTTACTGAGAAATCACGTACCTGAAAACTGCTCTACTTTTCTCAGCTAACCTGTAAGCAGTGTAATATAAAGTCATCAAGAGGCTAATTCTACCTGTCAATCTTGCCTGGCATGTAGTTTATACATGGTAGCTCATAACTAATCACCATTAACTGTATGAAAATAAGGATTTCTTGGGAAAATAAGAAATTGCAAGGGATCGCATGTTCAAAATCATGATTTATTGATGTATTTTTTAATCATGTAGCTCCTTGCAATGATACAGTTTATAAATTATAAAACAAGCACAGTTCTTTCCACAGCTTTCACATTTTAGTCCTCAAGTCCAGGTCAGTATTTTGAAACAAGATGGTCAAAGGTAAATTATGCAAAATGGCTTAAAAAAAAACTACACTAAAAAGCTTCAGTTCTTCCAGGATCCAAGATACATACATAATAAGCAGCATTACAGTGTCTGCACTACACCCCCAAGCGATATATGCAGGAGAAGCAGCGTACAGTACCTGCACCAGACCTCAAGGTACACTTCATGATTAGCAGTACACAGCACCTGAACGTCTACAGCAGCCTCAAAATTTATCTTAGTAAAACAAATGCTCAAAGGGTTTACAGCATGTGTGGCAAGGTTAGATGAAGGGTTGTAGCACATTACAATCGTGTCCAAGTGAGCCCTGCTTACCTGTGCATTCACACCCGGCCAGTGCACGAGCACTACACACCAGCATTTCACCCCTGCACTGTGACACTCCCCAAGCAGGGCCATGGACCTGCAAACTCATCCTGCAGTACAAGGGAACAACTCATTGCCCGTATCCCTCTCCCCTCCACGAACATCCCGTGGAGAAGGCAGGCTCCACTGAACTTCTACCAAGATCAAATTACATTGACGACCAACTGACACCACTGCACTGGTGGGGATGTACCTCTGCAGTTAAATTTTAAACTTCGTGCTTGCTTGCCCTTGATCATTTTTCCCTAAGGTTGATGTTGACAAAATGCCAGATCTTAAAGGCAAACAAAATAAGTTTAATTTAAAGAAAACATTTATTTGAAGTTCTTTTAAGTCACACAGTTTAACAGATGACATTTTCTCCCTTTCACATTTCAAGTCTTCACCAGAGACCATACACATTGTCCCATGGACAATGAGATTTTCCTATTGATTCCTTTTGAACAAATTGGTGTCTAGGCAGATGAAGATTCACATTTTAAGAAGACTGATTAAAAAGTATTTTTTAAAAAAACCCAACACAACAAAACAAAACTTTGTTATCAAATTCTTACCACAAATAAAAGGTGTTTAACACTCATAAGCTTGATCTCAAAACAAAATCCCAGCCATTCACAATCAAATAGAACATACTGCCTTCAAAAAATTCCCAGAATTTTAAAATGCTCCAAATATATACACATTTATAACTTAAGTGCTTATTAGCTACAACCTTTTACTCATGCAAATGTTGTGAGAGGAGAAGGTTCTTAGAGTGGCTTTTCTGAATATGCAGTAAAACTCTTCACTCGTGCAAAGAACAAAGGGGTGTACATTTTGTCTATGTCGAAAGTAGTAACAGCTGTCTCACCAGTCGATCTGCAAAGAGCATTGGAAAGTTAAATTAGACACAAGTTGCTGTTTGAGTCCCTCAATAATGCAATCATGTTCCATAGCAAAGTGTGTGCATCAAACTACAGTTGGAATAAAGTGTCTTTTGTAATGCCTTGTTCTGAAAGCATTTGAGTATTGGCTGAATCACACTATACAGAATTCACTTCTACTTTCACATCTAAGAAACCACTTTCCCTTTCCACTCTTATTATGAGGTCTAAGACCTGAGCAGTACAGACACTTCATGCTGAAAAGTGTGTCTGCAATACGCACACTTCCTCATAAATTAGGTATGACAGCATCAGCTTTTACAAAACCAATTTTTCTGTGTATGGAAGTTACCTATACTCTCAACCATCAGTAGTTTATTTCCTGTATTTTAGATTCTCACTGCTCAACAGCTGAGCTATGTTCCTGTAAAAACACTGAATATAAAGAAGAACACTGGAAGACAAGGCCTAAATCTACCCTAACTGCTAACATCAAACATCTGGAAAGCCAACTTGCCAGCAATTTGGAGTGTCAGGTGCAAGAACAGTGGTCATGGCTCCTGCCTGGTTAGTGATCAGAACAGTTGGTCACATTCTGCACTGCTGAATTATATAGTTAGTAAACACTACGGTTCTCACATGACAAGTACAGACATCTTTAGTTTTCACATCCACAGAGGAAAAGATATGTATCTTAATGAATATACACTTTCCATACCTCCTCACTAGCACCACATTAAGTCATTCAACCCTGATTCAGTTCTGAAATCAAACGCTCTGAACAAATCCTTTAAAAAGCTAAAATACTGAATTTACACTACTTAGGAAACTTCCTATTATCATTACAACAGGTTACTAAAATCTTGGGATTTCTTTACACAAAAGTTCAAATCAGGACCAGTTACTGTTTTCATGACATTTTGTTAAAGCCACTGAATCTCAGACTCTTTACATTTTTTGTACTTAGTACTGGACAAATTAACATCACCTTTAATTCTATAGTTTAGTATCCTTCTTTGCTCTTGTTCTCCATTTACTCACCTACAAGTGATGTGACAAGAATGATGTATCCACACAAGTTTGTTGAACCTCTGGCGCCCACTGGAGCACAACTGTAGTCCTACATGGAAACTGTGATCTGTTTCTTGAGCAGGAACTCGGCGGAAATACCTGTATTTGTGGTAATCAACTGGTTTCTGTACAGAGAAATAAGAAGTTTCATGACCTACAAAGAACACATTGTGCAACTATTTATCCTAAGTAACTGTGAGACCAGACTGGTAAAACTCTCATACTTAAAAACAAGTACTACTGTTCCTTCAAAATACATAAATGTGTATGTTAATGATGGAAGAAGTTTTCAGAGAAAGCAAAATAAGCATGGAGGACACCACCCAACTGTGCATACTCATTGTAACACTTCTTACTCTTCAGAAGTTTCTCTTGACTAGCACTTTGGTAATCAGAGGAATTTGTAAATAAGTTGATCAAATCATTCAGAGTTCAATTAAAAAATACTGCTTATCTAGTTTTACTAAACATTATGGAACCTAACTGCACACAGTCAAATCTGACCTCAGAAAATGACCTATTCATCCTTCTTTTCTGTTAACAATGGTGACACCTAATAGCACCATACCTGGAAATTAAGCCTAAGAGGGAGAACAACTGTTTAAATGTGAACCAGATATTTATTTGCCTTAAAAATTTATTACATATCTGGGGACAAATGTAAGAGACATCACCAAGGCTATTTACTTCTATTTTATTTTTAAACCGTTTTAACAAAATAAATTAATTTTTTAATCCTTTGGTGTAATGCAAATCTTTGGGTCTCTTAAAACCTTCAGTCTGAGTAAAATCTTGTTAGGAGCCCCCTCCTTAATCTATTTCTCCTCTATTCTATTTTTCTACCTACCTCTTCCTTCTTCTTCGTTATTACAGCAAATACTTTGGTTTGATTGTCTGTTTCCTGGGAAAGGCGATAATGGCCAAGCAAGATTGCATCTGTTCTGGAAGGTTAAAAAGAAGGATAATGTCAAGGACATAAAAATATTCTGTGTCTCAAAAGCATGATGATCTTATAATACAAATATCAGCAACGAAACGAAGACTGACTACATAGCATCATTATATAAACTTATTTCCATTATATATTTCTTATTTCCATTCAGTTAAGGCTCATTAATGATACTAAATGATGAAAACACTTTGGGAAGTTGCTTGTAACTTTCCCAAAAAGGACAGTAAAGGTAAGTTAGTTGGTTCTACCTAGCCTACTGCTAAATATTTACAGATTTCTGGTGAACAGAAAAGCTCAAACCTTTTTTGAAGTTGCAAATGATTTTCTATGTTTTTATGTGCAATCATCAAGAAGTAATAATTTTGACATATCCCACTGAAATCTTTACTTTCCTTCAGTTAAGAAGTGTGAGAAGGCAGTCAGTAACAAAACAGTATCTTTAAAAGGCCTGTTCCATCTACTTGCCTTAAAAATTTCAAATCGCATAACCCACAAATTAAATCTAATTACAGTATCAGGACCCTAAAATGAAAGATACCTTTGCATAAAGATCAAAATTTTTGTAGTTCTTAGGAGAGAATTATAAACATCTGTAACACAATATAGCTAACATTGTTTTGCTATGGCAGGATATAGAATCTGAAACAAAAGTAAATAGAAATTGCTAGGTAAAAGCAAAATGAAAACTGTAGAGCCAAAGACTTTATTTCAATAACCTTGTGTTTTTAGTCCGTAAGCGAGGAACTATAGATTGAGGATCTTCAGGAGTTGTTAGCATCATAACTTGACCATCTGGAAAGAATCTCAAATACCTGCAAAAACATAATTACACAATGCAAACCTAGAAAATACATCCTTTTCCTGTCTTTTTTTCTGTTTGTTTGCTTTTAAAATCACAGGATGTTACCCAGAAGGATTCAGAACTTAATTAGTAATAGCATTTGAAAACACATTTCTTCACACATAACAGAAAAAAAGAGATCAGAAATCAAAAGAGAGTTACGAATATTGAAAGAGGAAGTTATGAAGAGTTATAAAGTTTTGTCACCTCTATCAAAGCAAGGCAGCTATCCTGGGATCAAAACTGACCTCAAGTTTCTCCATTCCTAGCATCCACTGAGAGCGATGTAACAAAATCTGTTACAGTATCAGTACAGAATTACCAATGTCATATGGACTTTTTCAGGTTCTGGAATCTGATTGATTTTTACAGTACTCAGGTACTGTGCTGATGTTTGAGACTACAGCAATAGCCATCAGGTTCAATGGTTTCTATGAACAGTTTCCAGCCTCAGAAGGGACAGCAGAATGAAACAATAAATGCTGGGAACAGCAAGATAAACAACAGCAGAAAAACAGGCAGCGGAAACAAATGGCAAGGCACTTACAGCAAGTTGAGAAAGCCCAGCCTCTTGATTTTTACAACTGATTACACATAAGCTAAATGACTAATCTTGTATAATCGCATGTATTCTCTTTGCTGACTTGTGTCACGTGTTGTATCAGAAACGTAAAGCAAAAGTTGTTTAGGGAAAGAAAACTGTGGATGAGTATTAACTGTCGTAACTGTTCAAGCTTTAGCCACATAACATGGTTTAACTGAGGATGAAACATGTTTCTAAGCTCATTTCTAATTATCATAATAAATCCTATTTCTAAAACCTTTTCTCAAAAAAGACACATTGCTTTACACACTGTAGCAGTCCCATTCAGTTTTACAGAATGATTATTGTCTGTGATAGCCAGGGGTGGATTTAAAGAACTTAAGAGAGAGAAACATTTCACTCACTCATTGTACTACAGCTCTACCTGTAATATTCCACTTGGTGCCATGCTCTATAGAAACCATCAAGAGACTGTTCTCCTTGACGTATGTATTTTGTCTTGCTGACATATACACCTACAGAAAAGGAAGATATACGAACAAAAATTAAGAACGTAAAATACTTACGACGAAAAAGCCAATAATTGAAAACTTTTGATATGCTTTTGTTACTTAAATACATGGAAGTTTTTATTTTCATCCTTTGCAACTTTCCCTTCTCTTTGCAGATATTCTACAAATTCAAATGCACAAGCAAATTCAGATTAGGTCTAACAACAATAATGTCATAAACATCAAACCCACCTGACTGTTTCTGTCATGGCTACACACATAGTTACAACTATTTCCACAAGTACAGCTTACCATCAAATCGAACGCGAGGCCTTTCCAAAAACATGTCCCTCCAAGACGCATATGGAACAAGTTTATTGCAGCTCCTGCCCCATATTTTCAAACAGACTTGATGCCAGATTTCAGGATCTCTAGTGAAAATGAGAGAAAAGGAAACCCCATAACTTCCCTACAAACCCTGTTTAGCTTCTATATATCAAAGAAACACTCCCTTACCTAGTTTGGATGAAACTAAAAGAAACTTTCTCGAACAGAAATAGCTCATAATTTAAAACCCTTGACTAATTTACTTAATCTTGGCAGTGTTTGAAAGCCTTTTCCTCTTCCAGTGAAATTTATGAACAGAGTGTAATTTTCATCTAAGTACAGAACCACAACACTGCAGCACCCTGGCACTTCTCTGTGCAGCTATATGAGGATGACAACATAACAGACCCTGTTTTGGAGACCTGAAACTAATTTGCAAACAGGGTAGAGCAAGTAATACTTTCTGCTAGATTTTTAATTACAGTAAAATCATCTATCTCACATACCATTTAGTAGTGTATTCAAAAACTGATTAGCATGGTGAGGAGCTTAACATTTCTTTCCATGGGATGGAAAAGCAGGACATACTTAGTGCAAAGAGAAGCTTCACTCTAGATAAATTATCTACAATACCTGGCGCAAATGTAAAATCCTCGACAAACAAGAGATAATTGCTCCAATGATCTTAGATCCAAGTCACTTGAAACCACCCATCGGAAAATGTACATTAGTACTTCCATAGGCAATGCTAAGAAGAGAAAAGAAACCTTGTTAGATGCAACTTGTAAATCAACAGGTTGTTTATAATTCCAGGTTTGGCTTTTGACTTTCCATTAAAAAATCCTACTTTTCACACTGTAGCCCAATGCCAGAGAACAAAAAAAAATTATCTTTAACTTAAAAGGCCACTAGATTAGATGTGATATCCATAAAGGATCCTTTTCAGCCTACTAACTTCTGAAGCAGACGTTGTGATTTTTTTTAAGTTTTCATTCTGCTGTAAGAAAGTCAGTATAAAGGACTGGCTGGAAAGCAGAATATAAATCTGGAAAGAGACCAACATTGCTTCTCAAAGGACACATCTCCTGAGATCATTTTAGAGTACTGTCTGCAACATCTTGTCTTTATTGGCAAAAAAAGAAAATACATTTTCCCAAGTGTACAATGCACCAGTTATTAAAATAAAATAATTTTAAAAACCCTATTTTCTTTATGTTCTGATTTGCTTCACTTACTTTATTTTCTTTCCTTGACCAGAACAAAGGAGATCAGGCCAAGATTTCAAAGTGCAACTGACAACTTAGGATGCAGAACAAAGGCATCTGTTTTTAAGAGAGATCATAGCTCATATAAACTCTCTACAGTTTAGATCTCATAAGGAAGTCTCAGGATAACTGTCCTAGAACTGAAGCACTGAAAGTCATTAACCTTCAAAAGACTTTCTAGCCTTGTTATATAGTCTTTCTGAACCTGAAAACACACTTGTTGCAAAAATCTCATACAAATCAGATAAAATCAAGAAATGTAAAGATGCATACTCTTTACAGAACGATTGTCTCTTACTCACAGTTAAAAATTGTAATACGTATTTGCAACCAAACCAAAAGAACTGGAAGGAAAACTGGAATACATTTACTTCAGCAAGTCCATTCCCAGAAGTTGCTACTTTTAAGTATGCCTCTGATCCTGAAAATTCTACTCCAAAGTACTACATGGAAAAAGCTTGTCTCATAAAGACAGGATCTTGTACTAGAACAAGATTTGTTTACCTAGTGGATCATTTTTTCTCCGCTGTCTCTAACTATAGAAGTAAATAAAGAGATAATGTATGCACTTCTTCAAAGGTGGCTTTTGGAATAAGAAGACAAATATTTTAATCAAGTGAAATGCCTATATTAATTCTGCCTCTCAACTCTTACAGTGTATCTTAACTCATACCTGAGATATGGGTCTGGCTGACATCAACTTCAGGCTGACAAAGTTTGACTGAAGATTCCTGAAGAGTTAATTGCTGCTGGAAATCCGTCAGGAGATCTGCCATTTTGTCATCCTCTTTGTTATCCTCAACACTAGAAAAGGGGCAATGCCAACACTGTAATATCGGACAAAACATACCAACAGATGTCCTCATCTTGGCATCAATCTACTGCCTTACTTTCATTCAATAGAGTTGTTTACTGTATGTTTTTAAAGCAATCTCATTTCATCATACAATAAAACAACTACTGAAATGTTAACAAGTTCATTTAGACGTTGCTGGAATGGCTCGGACAGTAACAACTGGGGTTTTTTCATTAAATTCCCATCCCAGTTTTTTTTTGTATTTGAGAGTTTTTTAGTGAAGTCACTGAAGAATTTCTTGACCCTATGAAAAGACGAATCTCATCTTGAACTTTGTCTAAAATATGGCATATGCAGGAAATAAAGTGCCATTAATGAAAAGTTGTATTTTGTAATCCTTCTCATAATGTAAGATATTGGAAACAATTAAGGATTATTTTTCACTCTTGTGTTATTCACTAGAGTGATCCTTGGTGGGTTTATTCAACAGTAATGACAAAAAACTATTTTTGTACCTATTCTGTAAATAGGCAGAAGTAATAAATTTCAGGAGCCAGAACAAGATAGTAGAAGAGAAACAATAAGCTTGCTACTCATCAGTAAACTTGAAGGATTACTAAGTGATAAAAGAACATTACTACATTAAAAAAATAAATCTAAATTTAAGTTGTATGTCATAATATGATCTTTTAATAGCTGCCTGCTTGCTTGCTTGCCCCAAATAACCAGAAACTACATAAAACTCCTTGAGCTCTTTCCCCTGACTTGGTATACAAGCCAATTAAGAAATCTTCCAGTCACTTTTTAATACTATTCAATTCTACTCTAAACAAGCTAATAGAATGAGCTGAGAATATAAGCAAGCAACTAGTAGACCTACCAATGGGTTTTAAAGTACCACAGAGAAGACAATTATGTTTGGGACTGCCATAACTAAGACTACATTAAAATGTTGCACTGAACATACTTCCCTTTATTTTGATGAGTATGATGGTCGGTCCCAGTACCTACAGGCCACACTGTAAACTGTTTTTTCAAATCTAATTGTGTGATTTGTTTTTTTCTCATCAAGACTGTATGAAACACCTGCAACAGTAATTCAGAAAGCACAAACACCACAACTAAAATCTCTCAAAAAAGTACATCTCTACAAATACTGCTTTTAACCAATTGAGACTATTGGTTGTTTTTCCCTCACTGCCACATAGTGCTGGGAACAGTACAGCAACATTTAAAAAGCTAAATAAAAATCCACAGATTTGTAGAATCATTTAGGTTGGAAAAGACCTCTAGGATCATCAAGCCCAACCATTAACCTAGCACTGCCAAGTTCACCACTATCCATGTCCCTAACTGCCACATGTACACATCTTTTGAACACCTCCAGGCATGGTGACTCAAGCTCTTCTCCGGGTAGCCTGTTCAAAGTGCTTGACAACACTTTCTGTGAAGACATTTGTCCTAATATCCACTCCAAAGCATACCCTGAGGCCATTTCTTCTTGTCCTGTTGCTTCTTACTTGGCAGAAGAGAGAAACCCCTACCTCAATACAACCTCCTTTCAGGTGGTTGTAGAGAACAGAAGATCTCCCCTGCGCCTTCTTTTCTCCAGGCTTAACACCCCCAGCTCCCTCAGCTGCTCCTTGTAAGATCAGTGATCCAGACCCTTCACCAGCTCCATTGCTCTTCCCTGGACTCACTCCAGCCCCTCAATGTCTTTCTGGTAGCGAGGGGCCCAGAACTGGACACAGCACTCAAGGTGTGGCCTCACCAGTACAGAGGGACAATCACTGCCCTGGTCGTGCTGGCCACACTATTGCTGATACAGGCCAGGATGCCACTGGCCTTCTTGGCCACCTGGGCACACACTGGCTCTTGTTCAGCCAACTATCAACCAGGATCCCAGGGTCCTTTTCCAACATACAGCTTTCCAGCCACTCTACCCCCAGCCTGTAGCTCTGCATGGGGTTGTGACCCAAGTGCAGGACCCAGCACCTGCCCTTGTTGAACCTCACACAATTGGCCTTGGCCCACTGATCCAGCACGTCGAGATCTCTCTCCAGAGCCTTCCTACGCTCTAGGAGGACCACTCCCACCCAACTTCATGTCAGAGAGTTTTAATGGAGGAGAGAAAATGATGCTAAAGTAAGACAATAATCCTATGAAAACCACGATTTTTACATGACCATAGCACATGATCCAGTAGTTTTCCCAGTGCACAAACACACAGCAAAGATTTCATGCCAGCAAAACATTCAGAAATGAAAATAATGGATGTAAATAAAGCACTTAGCTCATCTTGCACTGTTTTATATTAAGTCAAGTGCTGCATTGGAGCTGTACTGTCCTGGGGCAACAAGACTGAGCTAGTAATACCACAGGGACAGGGATGTGCTTTCCTTTTTCATTCTCCATTTTAAAACTCTTGATTTCTTCATGCAGCTATCAGCAGCACCAATGGCTGTTACGAGTAAGCAAGTAATTGGAAAGCTGTTTCATAAGCTTGTCCACGTTAGACTGCGGGGGCTGTAACACAAGTTTTGGCCCTCCTTAAACAGAAGTCTTGGGCTCAAGTTACGCAGATGTGTGCTGAAGCTAGGGGTATTCTGACGCGTGTAATGATGAAAGACTAGACTACTCAGATTGCAATCTTTGAGCTTCTAAATGTATTGCTCTACTGAAAATGCTCTCATTTGGCTGTGTTAGCACAAGAACAGATTATTCCATTGCTTAAGTAAGATGCTTGTTTTGTACTATGAAGCTTTAAATAATTACTCCTTTTGCCATCTACAACTTTGTAGACGACCAAAAATCAAAATAAAGTGACTGATGCCTTTTTTTTTTTTTAATTAAGTAACAACATAACTATTTGTAATCCTTCCCCCTGAAATTAGCTAGCTCCAAACAAGCCTGTTACTGTCTTCGAAAAATATAGAAAAGTCCTCCTTGGACTAATACATCTGTAAATGTTCTGTTAAGCCATCTACTGAGACTAGGTAAGTTTTCCACATACTAAGACACCTAAAACTGCATGTTACAGCAGAGTGCTGATATCCTTCAGAAACAAAATGTCATGTTTCAGTACTCCTATGCACTTAATTAGCGAAATTTTCATACTTACCACCTCTTTCCAACTCCATCACCATCTGGGGACCGCGTATAAGTGATCTTAAACTCTATGTCAGGTACAAGCTGCATGGCTAGACGATAAAACTTGATGGCTGAAAATAAAGGTTTGATGTTCAAACATATCTGATACCCATACTAGCTTATCAAAGCAAAGACTGTTTCCAAAGAGATGGTTTCAGCTAAAAGTACTAAAAAGGTAGAAAATGCCTTTGCCTAGGAAAGCTTATTTAGTCTAAACTGTTAGGTTTAAACTCAGTACAGAAGAGAGGAACATTAAGTACCTATTTTCAAAACTAAAAACTCCATATATTTTTTCAGAATAAAGAGTTATCTCAGATGTGTTTCAGCTTTTACAGATTTACCTTAATTACCACAAATTCAACTACAGAGTAGAAAATTTTACATTAAAACATTATGAAGTCCTGATGTTGTTTGTTGCTCAGCACTTGCAAAGATTTCTCAACAAGCCGTAAAGATTTTAGACAGTAGATCCATAACTAGCCGTAAGTTAAATGAAAGAGAAAAATGATGCAGGTACCTAAGTCCCTGGGATAGCACAGACAGGCATTCAGACATATACAACACTACAAAGGTGAGAATGATGAATAAAATATTGTTGCAATTTTAAAATTCCAACAATAGATGCAAAACATATCAATTTCCCTATAGAAACTCCTTGGAACTAAAGAAGGCACAGAAGCAAGGCACTCAACACACTGAAGGTGAGGAAAGCAGCCTTGTCACCAAACTACAGGATGTGAAGGAAAACCTGACAGACTGGGTTTCACATGCTTTTCTCACACACAGAGAAAATACTTCTGCCTCTAGCACTACAAAGATCCTACAAACACTGAGTACAGAAAGAGGTTGAGGAACATCACTGTGGCAACAAACTGCTATTTAAGCTGCAGAATGTCTTTCTTCTGAGTCAGCTCTGTGAATCCTTCTTAATTTAAATGAATTGGTTGTATGTACACTAAATCTATTTTAATACCAGTATTAAAATCATGTATGCATGTATATGTTTTTTTGTATTCCTACATCATGATACCAAGGTCAGAGGGCAATTCTTCTTCAGCTTGGACTCTTAAAACCAAAACTCAAATAATGAGTGTGGAGCTCAGAATTTGTCTAGTGAGTCTGAGAAACCTGAGTTTAAAGCTAGTAAGTGTTCCTATTTCCTTGAATTCATGTCAGGGCCAGTGACTGACAAATAGTATCACTGGCTGCTGAGGATGAGAAATACCAGTAGCCAGCTAAACAGAGATCAGTCTCAACTCTAGCACTTAATCTTGCAGACAAGGCCTCTACTGTACTTAAGCAAGAACAAGCTGCAGCACATAACTGTCTCACAAACATCGGGTATCAGCAGATTTCAGAAGCAAGCTTGGATTCTGGTGACCTGGGCCAGGTCAGCAAATAAAAGCCTGGTCTGAAAACAGACGTCCCAACATGTGCTCGGTAACATATCTATGTCAGGCACAGGACTGTGCCTCTAAGGTCGCACATAGATATATGTGTAGAAACACTTCAGTTTAGTTCTCTAAGTCTCAAATCAAATTCAACAGAGAAAGATGAATTCATATTCATGCAATCCAGATGTCTGAAACACTTTTGTGAATGGAACTCTGTTAGATATTACTATTTCTCTACGGCTATGCTTAACATACAAGGAGTCCACTGAAGCAGATGAAGCCACAGCTTTCATTTTATATACACAATGGTTAAATAGACTGCTTTCCTCACCTATTTTTTTTAATTACTCAGAAAGAACCTTCACAATCTACTACATGATTTCCAAAATATCTACCAGATTTTTAGTTCTGACCTATTTTTTTACTGTGCATTTAATCCTATACCAAACACCCACCATATCTTAACCTAAAGTAATTTTGCCCTGTAAAAACACATAATAAATTAGAAACTGAGACAACTAATTTTATTAACTACAGGGTACTCATATTTCTCTCAGTTAATATGAGATATGAAACAACAACCAGAAATCCCTTGAAAAGGAAGGAAAATTCCCATGGTGGAGTGGCAATTTTGTATTCAGCAGGTGGCTGAGTTCAGGAGCTTCCAGAGTTTTCTCAGATTTTTTTATCCTAACTTATTTTGCAGCTGCACTTTAAACACAGTGGCCAAACCCCCTGGTGGATGAGCAGGATGGCACATACATTCTGCTTTGCTTTCTTTCTTGCATGAAAGAAATAGAAAATTGATATCTCCACTACTGACCTACACAACTTGGAAGTTAGGACAGACTTCTTACTCTCTAGATTCTGAAAACTAAATATGAGAAAGAAAACTTTGAATTTCCATTTTTACTAGTGCTGATAGCAAGAGTGCGGGTAAGCAAGCTAAGCACCTTAAATATTTACGAGAAACCTCAAAGACCACCAGACTTAAACATTCACTGCAGGAATTCTTGAAAAAGCTATTTTAGAAGGATGTGTTAATTAAAAACATACAAAAACCCCCAAACCCAAACAGTCCCCTCAAAAAAAAAAAAAAAGGCACCAAAACCCCCCCACAACCAAACAACAAAGCATTCCACAGATTAAGTAGTTTTGTTCACAGTGGAACAATGAGAACTGTGAGCACCGGAAATACAGTATATTGCCTTGATTAATTATTACGCTAATTTCATGTTACAGAAGTCACATAAAGAAGCATTCTATATGAAGAAGCAATCTAGTGCTCCATTAAATTGCAGTATTTCAAGATAGTGTTACTTTGCCTGAAAGCCAGAAATTCCTTCCTTGATGTCACTTTCAGCTTTACCTCAGCCTTAGAACTGTGATATGATGGTTCCTTCTATAGCATGTTTGTTTTCTTTTCTTAACAACAGAGCTCTCAAATGACTATTAGCCTGTAGTTTAAGTTCACTGGCACCATGCAGATTTGCCCATAAATCAGAGGGTGTTAAGACTTTTCTACATTGTAGACTTCCATACTACCTTCATAAAGGGCCCCATTTCGTTCTTCTTCCACTGCCTTCAGGAAAAGTTCTTTCGCCTGCACAATAAATTACACAGAGCACTTCTTTAATTCCTTAAAAATACAAGTGCAATATCACTTGACTTAGAATTATTTTTGATCTTACCTACTGTAGCCCATGACAGAGATGAACAAAATAATTCCATAAATACAGAAGACATACTCATATGCTACAAGACATTACTGAAATTCCCAGTCAACAAACTATCTATATTCCTGCTGCTCGCCCTTTACCTACAGTCTTCCAGAAAGCAGATTGCGAAGGTGACACCAAGGCAAACACACAGACTAGAAAAATCAGTGTAGGATTATGAAGACATTTAGTATGGAGACAACAAGATAATAACCTCTGTTGTTTCTCCAGATTTAATCCAGCATTAGCTTTTAGAATAGTTACACTGGAACAGTAATACAGACAAATAAAACCTCAAACATACACATCTTTTTCTGTACCTTTTCCTCTTTTGCTATCTCCTGTTTCCCCCTGGCATCAACAGACTTTAGCCCAGGTCCTCTTGATGATGCTCTGCATGGCAGAGGTTCCAACCCACTAGAACTCACACCTGGGGCAAGCTCAAACATCCACTGAGCTCTGAACATTTGGAGCTCTGCCTAAAAAACATGATTAATTGTACTTAGTATCACATATTCAGACAGTATATCTTCTGAAGAAAAATCGTAAAGTACAAACACAAAAAAGAATTTCAAAACTATGCTTCACATTTCCAAGTCTTGAATGGCTTCAGTGAATGTAGGCACAGAGAGTCAGCAATTGTTTTATGGTAAATTTTAAAAAAAGTGCACAAGTACTTGTTCAGTCTCATTCAATAACAAAAGTGCTTTTTTCTGGACTGTTCGCCTCAGAAGAAAAACTGATGTTTCAAGAAGTGGTTGTTAGTACTATGGTTATGACCATAGATTCCATAGAAAAGTGTTCTTTCCAGACACGAACATGTTTGTTCTTGTTTGTGCAGAATTATCATAAGCAAGAAGTCAATTAGCTCTTAAAACTAAAATTTAGAAAACCTAGTTTTTTGTACACAGGCATACTAAGCTCTCTTACAATCAAGGCGGTCAATTATATAATATACAAATAAGACCTTACTCTTTTCTCTTTTAAAAAGTATGGACTATGCTCTGTGAAACAAGACAAGTTACAATTCTTGCTATGCCTTTTTTTCAGCATCTTTGAAGTTACACTTTACATGTCTCTTGCAATCATCACAACTTTTGAGGAGCAACTACACAGAAATCTAGTCTTGTAAAAGAACACACTTTTCTATTATACTGCTTTTATCAGCTTTCTGGTCCAGTAGGGAGTGACAACTTAAACTGGAATTTGATCCATACAGAAACTGCTGTCCAATTTCTACAGTTCTTCAAAGAAATTCCAGGTATGTTACAAACTTTCTTTTTATCTACACAGACAACTGAAGACTGAATTTGACACTTGAAACACAATGCAAAATTTATCTCACTTTAGAGGGGCAGATAGATTAAGTATTTGTCAGATCAACAAGTGTGTGGTAACTAAGTGAGGATAAGTGATGCAGCTTAAATCACAGCAGTACTATGTTTGTAAAAACCCACTAGCACAAAAGACATACCTGAAGATTTGCTTCACCAGATCTTTCACTGTCATCGGTTCTTACCAAATCAGTGTGACAATCTTCTTCAGCTTCTGCCTAGTAGAGAGCAGTCAAATGTGATTATAGGGTCTGCATAAGTCCCTACAGCACATCCACAAAGCATGACTGTCATGGACACACATTAAAAAAAAATTAAGCATACTCCCCTTTTGATGATAAAAATTAACTTTAAAACTACTGAGATCAGTTGTACTTCCCTATTAACTCAATGAAGATGGATTTTGCATTTTAGACAGGTTAATCCAACACAGATTAGTTGTGTATTGCTTGAAGGCTTCCATGCTTCAATACAATGTCATACCTGACTAAATACACTCAGTATCTATGTCAAAGCATAGAACAAAAGCTTCAGTATTAAACAATAATGTGCTTTGTTCCACAAATTAAAATTTAATCACTACCTTCTCATTCTAAAGATAACCAGTAGTTTTGATTTGTTTAATATTTGCAAGAGCACAAATGTCCTTTGAATAACAATAGATGTTTTATATATACATGTGAAACTTAACAAGAAATGTGTTGGAAAATAAAACAAAACGCTAGCATGAGAGCTTGACAGATGGTTTTATTTACAGTACAGCTGTGTAACAGGTTAAACAAATAAGACCTGAAATAAGACTTTAGACTAAACTTAACATGGCTCTACATAGGAAGTTAAGCCAGCTAGTTTAAGAGGAAAACTTAAAAATATGCAAATTAATTCTCATTGTGAAATACACTGAGACTTATGGAGTCTATACTAAAACAAAGGAAAACTAATTCTGAGCATCAGTCACAAGCCACTACAATGACAACAACAGCAAGATGCCAGTAAGGGGGAAAAAAACCCCAAAATCTCAACTAAGACATTTGTTTAAGGTTCTTCCTGCAGCTAAAAAAACCCAGTTTTTCTACCATTCTGCACTGAAATTCACATCTATAGTTCTGCAAGTAGATAATGCAAAGCAAGATTACAAGAAGGCAAACCTGACATTAAGATTATCACAACTACACTCAAAAGTTTTATTTCCCACTCCTTTCTATTGCACACAGTGCTCAGAGACGTCAAGCAACATTCTGTCAGTGAGATTCTACAAAGCTCTCAAAAAGAAATCTCTACCTCCTGCACAGTCAAAGTGCAGAAATCAAAGCATTCTTGTATTCGGAAAATTTATCCCATTTTTACAGCATCTGGAAGTTCTGATCAAACTACAGAATACTAGCAAACATGATGGGAAGACAACCTTTAATCTCTTTGTCTTGGTGACAAGCACCTCCGCAGAGTTTGCATTCGTCTTCAGATTCCCCAGCGACCACAAACTTACTGGCTTGTCCTCTGTAAAAGTGTTTTCACTGATGTCTCAGATAATTTATCATTTACAATTGATAGACATGGTTGGTTGGCTGAAGATAAACAGATATTGCATCTATTTCTACATTTTCATTTTTAATTTCCGTACATTTTCGATTTCCGTACATTTTTGATTTCCCAGTAGAGGAAACAAGTGAGCCAGAACGCTATAAAACACTAGTGGCATTAAATCTGAGCAAGGAGTAAATAACTTGGAAATTTCATGGGCTTTGATTCCAGAATTTAATTGCAGGGAGTTAATGCCCTATGAGTTGTGACAGTCCTACCACGTTATTAGCATCCAGGAATATTCTGTAGGCAAAGCAGAGCCAGCCTAGGAATGAGCTAGCTCTGAAATGGGTGTCTGTAAGTGCATTATTATGGCACTGGGCTGACAGAAATAAGGCCTAATTCTGCCTGTGCAGAGTGCAAGGCTTCTGGTTTGCAGCTGAATTATGTCCAGTCAGCTCTCCAGTCTGGGCAGAATAAGTCTGGTTTTATCTGCAAAATGCAGAAACTAGCAATTTCTAAACTAAATCAACACACTACCTTCTTGCGCATAAAGGCACGCCCATTAAAACCCTTAACTCCTGAACTCTGTAAACAAACTGATTTAAGCGTTGAAACTACTTAGAAGGTTAGGAAGCTGGATGAAGTTTACCTCATTCAAAAACTTTTTATTTCACTAATCTGTTCAACTCTTGATTTTCATCCCCTCCTCTCTGTTCAACTGCCCTACTTCCTCATTTCTGAGTCACAGTCAGACATGGTAGTGGACCAACTGCGTCCAAAATGTCATTTGATGCTCTTTAAAACCTAAATATGCTCTCAACTCAAACCAAAAATACTATGAAGACCTGGCCCACAGTGTAAAAGCTGTCAAAAACCATCATGAAAATGATTACAACCAAAGTTTTGACGTTTGTCATTACCTTCCCTATACTGTATGCATGTGTGATCTGCAATCTCTCATATCAAAGGTCTGTCTTCTGGCAGTAGTAGCAGCCTAAGTGGCCATCCCTCTAAATTTACTGGTAAAGCAATTAATTCACATTGCTACTGCATAGGAATTAACCGGAAAACTATGTCTATTAACAACCTTTCCACTATTTCTTTGACCTGCTGAAACCCTACTATTTTGCTAGGACAAAAGAGTAAACACAGGTACTGTGAAGCAAGGACCTTCACCTGCAGACAGCACATGAGATCACATTTAAGCACTTTGCAAAGTGTAAAAATTGGCTCCTTGCCCCCACTCTGACACTACTTGTGTTGTACTTATAGTTTCTAAAATTAACAACACTGTGCTTTGACTGCTACTTAGTGGATAAATCTAGACTGTGCATCCTTGTGCTGCTGGGCTTCCTCTCCATACAAGTCAGCTGTCACACGGAATAGTGACTTCATACTGATTGAAAGCAAGACATCGTAGCATGTATTGCCTGATTGGCTTGATTAATTTTCCCTGAGAAAAGCAGTAGTCTGTCAAGCCACCAAAAGGTAACATGTCAAAAGGAAACACCTGAATTAGGCTGCGACCTGTAAAAAATGAAGTCAGCTGAATAGATTCGATTCTGATTTGCTTGCAAAGCTTTAGAAATCATTTGCCAAATGCAGAACTAGTTTATTTGCACAGCTGAGTTCTGTTTTGCAATCAATAATTGCATGCTCATTTCCTCAGAGTACATTAACCACTTACTAAACTGTCTGTAACATCGGGTCCTTTAATAGTTCTGATCTCTGTTTCAGCAAAATAAAACCAAGATCAGAAACAGTTCGAAGCTGAGCATCACCAGTTGAACAGGGCTATGTGTAATGCGTGAACCACAGAGAACTCAGGAGGAGCAAGAACGGTAAAGCGAAACAGTGACTCTCAGCTAACATTCCTCTTGGTTTTATAAAAAAAGGAGAAAGTCGCCCTATTTTTCTGTAAATGTGGTAGAAGCAACACTGTGTTCAAAAATAAGAGTTTTTATAACCGTGGTGAGACATTTTAAGAGCTCCTATGTGATATAAATGGTTTAACTTTGAATGATCGAGTTCTCATCATGGATACTTGAATCCATATTGAGGCGCAGTCAATAAAGCAATACTGAACCAAGAAGTATTTCTGATATGTTAAATAACAAACTCAAATAACTCGAGTCCCGGGCCGACGGAGCCCTTTAAATTCCTGAGTGACTTTAAGCCACCACATTTTTGAGGGAAGAAAGGGAAAGGAGGGGCACGCTCCTCTGTAATGACACAGGGATTTTGTTCACGCGTTCCTACGGAAAGCTAGATCGCTCCAGAACCAAGCAGCCCCACTCCTCAAAATCCTCTGCGGGAGGCGGCCGTGTCTCGCCGCGGTGGGGCGGGATCACGGCACCTTTCCCACAAGCATCACCCTGTGCCCGGGGGCGGACGGGCGGGCAGGGCAGGGTAGGGCTGCCTGTCAGCAATTCGGCCAGGGGGCCGCTCCCACGCACACACCCCTTTTCCCGGTCCCGCCCGGCCGTCCCTGCACGGCGGCCGAGCCCCCGCCGCCCGGGCCCGCTCACCATACTGCCGACGCTCGGGCGGCGCTGTCCCGTCCCGGGGGCTCTGCCCCCCCCGCTTGGTCCGTGTGTCCTCCCTGCCCGCGGGGGGCACTTAGCAGAGTTCTCGGTCGGAGAAGCGCACCACGCAGCGGGAGTCCCTGCGGGCCCTGCGGACGGCAGCCATCTTCCCGGCGAGCGGGGCCGGCGGCGGGAGCGGCGGGACACGGCCCGGGCGAACCCGTCAGGTCAGAGCGCCGCCTCCCGCGCGGGCCGCTACGACGCGCGACGGCACAGACTCCCCGCCCCAGTACGCACCGCGGCCCGCGCCGCCTCTGCCGCCCGCGGCGGAGCGGCGCAAGGCCTGCTGGGGAGCGTAGTTCGCGGCGGAACACCACGGGAAGGGCGGCGGAGCAAAGGCTGCCGGGAACTGTAGTCTCCGCGAGCGGCAATTCCGGCAGGAGAGATCCCAGGGGCGGGAGCAGAGGTAAAGCGGCGATGTCCGGGAGCCGCGATTTCCGCTGTGACTGCGGTCACGCCGGGGCCCTGGCACAGGCGAATTGCCGAGGGGGTAACGGGAGAGCACTCAGTGTCGCGGCTGCGGAGATAACAGCGGTGCCGAGGCCATTGAATCTCGTGGCCCTGGTCACTTCCCCGTCCAGTTCAGTGAGCACAGTTACCACCTGCTGTCAGCACACGTCTCGTCAGGTTTTCTAAAATTGGACTAAACCTATTTTTTTTTAAAGCGTATCACAGTCTTTTTGTTCCAGAAAAAAACCACGTGTATGGATCTGTGAACCTTTGTGCATGTCTACTGCCCCGAGCGTTTTCAGCAGGAGGAGGAGGAGGAGAAGGAGGAGGCGGAGGCGGCGTGTGTTTTCTCTGGAGGGGTAGGTGAGCGCTCAGGCTCGGCAGCGGGAGCACGAAATGGGGATGCAAGGGCTGTGGGAGCCGGCGTCAGAAGTGGTTTCAGATAGAGGTGACTGTAGAGCTACTCTGTGGAGAGGAGAGTGTGAGAGGCAAGGGAGCTGCTCGACAGGCCGGGCGCCGATCCCTGGGCGGACAGCCGGAGGTGGTGGGGAGCAGGGGGGACTGGGTGCTGCTGGCGTGCCGGTCGGCCCTGTGTGAGCAGTTGAGATGACACAGCATGACCATTTGAGGTTTTGAGATGGGGTGCCCATGGCTACAGCTAGTTATCATTAGTGCTGCTTCTCGTTTGGAGCTGGAGTCAAAGCTGCTTTTCTCTTGCCTGGTTGTGCCCCTTCTTAGATATTAAACATTTGATATTAGTAAAAAATCCTTTACTGTGAGGGCGGTGAGGCACTGGCACAGGTTGCCCTGAGAAACTGTGGATAGATACCCCCATCCCTGGCAGTGTTCAAGGCCAGTTTGGATGGGGGTCTGATCAACCTGGTCTAGCGGAAAGTGCTCCTGCCCATGGCAGGGGACTTGAAACTAGATGATTTTTAAGGTGATTTGCAATCCAAATAATTCTATGATTCTTTTGGGAATGAAGAAGCCTTGCCTCTAACAACAGAAAAACGGCGTCCTGACTGTCGCTGGGCTGAGTGCTCATATGTGGTTATGCACGTTGGCTATAATACAGATGGCTTAAAGCAGAAATCTCATGTAAGTGTACACTGCTCCTCCTGGCTTCACTAAGAATCATGCCTGTCTGCTGGAGGGAATTTGAGTCTTTATTGTATGTTCATGTAAATGTAAAGATTAGCCTCTGACTAGATGGGGTGGAGGGAGGCACCCAGAGCTTTGTTTTTCCCCACACCTGTTTTAGCAAATGAATGTGTCTTGTCCTACCCTGTACTCCTGAATTACAGCACCAGCTCATCCTGTCTTTCCATACCCTGGGAATTAACTCTATGCTTTACTTTTAAAACCTAAGGTATGAAGTGTAAAAAGAAGCAGAGACTTCCTGAATCACTATTACAGTCCTCATTATCAATTGGTTTTGAAAATTTTTTGTTCCTTGTTTTCTTTTTTCTGCCATTCCTAGTATGTCTCAGGCTGACCCTGTCAGAGCCAGGGTGAGCTGCTGGTGCTTGCGTGAGGAAGGCATAGGCCCCTCTAGCAGCACTTAAAATGTTGATATTCTTCCCATTTGTTCAAAATTTGGTATTTCTGTGTTCCAGTCTTGTTGTTTAAATTCCTCTCTACAATGTGAGAGAGGCCCATCATCATTGTGGGGTTTTTGTTTGTTCGGCTGGGTTTTGTTTTCACAGAATCACAGAACTGTTAGAGTTGGTAAGGAGGAGGTCTGTGACTTCTGGAGGTCATCTAGACCAACCCCCCTGCCAAGGCAGGGTCACCTGGAAGAGGTTACACAGGAACACGTCCAGGGTGGGTTTTGAATGTCTCCGCAGAGGGAGACTCCACGACCTCCCTGGGCAGCCTGTTCCAGTGCTCTGCCACCCTCAGTGTAAAGAAGTTCCTCCTCACGGTTAATGCAACTTTCACGTGTTTTAGTTTATGGCCATCGCTCCTTGTCCTGTCACCGGGCACCACTGAAAAGAGTCTGGCACCATCTTCTTGGCACTCACCTTTGAGACATTTATACGCATTAACGAAATTCCCTCCCAGCCTTCTGCAGACTGAACAGACCCAGCTCCCGCAGTCTCTCATAAGAGAGATGATCCAGAGATGGTTTGGTTTGTTTTTTGGTTTTTTTTTTTCGTTAAAACCCAGCTTAGCGCCCCCTCTGCGGGGGNCGAGGCCCGCGCGGGGCCGCCCTGGGCCGCAGCTGCTCCGAGGGGCGGCGGGGCCGCGGCGTCGCCATTCCGGGCCTCTCCGCAGGCCGGAGTCGGAGCCGGGCCGGAGCCGGGAGACGCGTCCGCGGTGAGTCCCGACGGGCACGGGCACGGGCACGGCGGGCCGGGGGACCCGCGTTCCCGTACAGCTAGGAAGGGGAGCGGGGGCACTCGAGTGTACATGGGCCGAGGCTGGGGATCGGGCGCCGCCGCAGCGCGGAGGCCGGGCGGAGGCCGGAACTTGCCCTAGTAGCGAACTCGCCATCGCACATCTGTCCCTGCCCTGGTGTGCAGCTCATAGGGCACCCCCAGAGCCCTCTCTAACAAACTCGGCAGCCGCTGGGACCGCACCTATGGACACCCACGGCTTTGAACCGCGCCTTTCGCAGCCCTTCCTGCTAGTAGTACCTTCGAGTAATTGCTAGAGCACAGGACAAGTTTAAAAAGTCACATGCTGATTGTTTACTGTCTGTGTTTCTCAGCTGTGGCAGAGTGAGCCAGTTTCGCTTTCAGTTCTCGGCGCTTCAGCCCTTCTAACAGGAGTGGATACGTATTTAAAGGGTTCATAAGCGAAACAGTAGGTTTGAGTTGTACTTAGAAAGTAGTCTCGATACATTAAATTAGGCTGGCTGCTAAAGGCGCATTACTGGTTGATTTCTGTAGGGAAAAAAGTTATAGGTGAGGTAGAGTCTGAACACGGTGTTACAATATGGTGAAAATAAGGGGTTTACATTTTACTCTTTAGTATCAACACACCTTTTACTTCAAGATATTTTTGCAGTTTATATTTGCATCGTCTAGCGACGTGAATTCGTGTAGATTGTACTTTTGAATTAGGTTATACTTGTTGTAGCTCTGCAGACTGCTTGTCGGAGACATGCTCTTTTCAGTGATTTCAGTGGGACTCAGGCGAAGCAGTCTGAAGGCCAAGTAAAGCAGATTTTTAAAAACAACTTCACTCTTAAGTTCAAGAAGAAGTGATGCTGATTGAGTTACTCAGAGAAGACTTTATTTAGGTTTTGGTCAGTGGATTTTCATACAGGTGGATTTGTGCTTCCGTAGGAGCTGGGTTAACTTCTGTGCATCCTGGCATGTTTTTTAACATGCATTCCTCACTGAAATCTGTTTTCTGACTGGTTTGTTTCTTGGGTTTTGGGGTTTTTTTTGTTTAGTTGGTTTTTTGTTTGATTTGGGTGGGAGGTTTTTTTAGTGTTTTTTGTTTAGTTGGTTTTGTGTTTGGGGGTTTTGTTGTTGTTTTTTGGGGTTTGTGGGTTTTGTTTGTTTGGGGTTTTTTGTTCATTTTGTTTTGCTCTGCTCACTATTATTCCTCAAAAATATTTAGATTAGTCTGTTTTGGTCACATTTGACACTGGAGCTGGAATTGCAAAGGTAATTTCATACACGTTTTGTGAAAATTGGTGGCTGTGGAAAGGAAAGGGACTTAAATTAGTATCCTCAGCAAGGAATAAGCAGTTAGGTTCACCACTTCATCTGTTCAAGAGACATCAGACAAGCAATCTATCCAGCCATTCGTGATTATTGCTGGTAGTGCTACACATCTTTAGTTTTGCTGTGGTTATCAAATATGAAGCAAGGATGCTCCTCCACTCTTCAGTCACAATTCCCTGGAAGGGATATGTGAATGGTAAGTCAGGGACAGCATAGGAGTCTGTGAATGGTAAGAAATCAAATCTGTTAGGATCACAGTTTCAGAACTCTGTCGTTAGGGCAGTATGTGCTGAAAAGTCCGCAAGTCCTATCTGTGTTGATTTGAAATTACTGTATAAAATTGTTTGGATATTAATAAATTTTAGATTTTGAGACTAGGAGGACACGCAAAGCTTTGTTGTTGTTTGAAATTTTGTTGGCAAGGATCTGAATAAAGGCTTCTGAGTTGCCATCCAGTCACTGACCAGCTGGAGTAACCAGGTTAAAGCTTTTTAACCTGGATGCAGACCATTAAACATAGCTTTATGCTATTCTGGTGCACAGCTTGAAAACCAGCTAAAAATGAACTGATACTCCAAACTGCTGTTGTTACAGACAGGCTCTGTGTTCCTTGGCAAGTAGTACAAAATGTGGGATTAGTTCTCTAATGTAAGGTGCTCAGTCCTGGTTCTCTGTAGTAGTGTTGGAGAGAAACAGGTACTGCTAGAGGGCAGTTCCTCCTGCCTGTCTGAGACACTACCCAGTGTCTGAGATAGATTTAGACATGCTACACAATGAGTAAATGTTCAAAAGGTCTGTTAACTTAATATTTCCTGGTCTTTGTTCCTGTATCAGTATTAGTAAGGCTAGTAGGCTTAAAAGATGGAAAATAAAGGATGTTCACAACATCTTGCATCTACAGGATTGTGGCTCTGCATTGATGTCAGTTCAGAGTTGCAGTAACATAACTCCATTCCTTCTAAAATTGTAGTACGGCTCTTTGAAATAAGAGAGAGATAAGGCTACTACCAAAAAAAAAGTGTAGTTAAAATACACTTTACAGAATGCCAAAGTCAGAAGCCATGAATATTGCAGTCTTTTTAAGAGGTGGAGAATAAGAGAATGCAGGGACCAAACCTTCATTGCAGAGGAATTCTGTTTTGTTTCAAAGGTATGGTTAGTTTACATAGAATAGATTACATTTTTTCTAAACTATAGTAGAGGAAATATCAGCAACAATTACATTAAACGAGAATGTAGAAAGAAATAAGAAGTTTTTTGCTTTATTATTCAGCAGAGATTCTGTGGATGCCTCATCCCTGGAAGGATTCAAGGCCGGACTGGGTCAGGCCTTGAGCAACCTGGGTACTGAAAGGTGTCTCTGCCCATGGCACAGGGGTTGGAACTAGAAGATTTTTAAGGTCCCTTCCAACCCAAACCATTCTATGATTTTTTTGTTCATACAGTGTCACAGCAAAAGGTCAGATAGATAATCTGATGTAGCCACTACTTCTAGAGACTGATTCATGCTTAGAGTTACTGTAGTAAAATACATTTTGTCTTATCTGACATGAATGTAATATTCCTCCTCTGAATGCTTTGTTTAAAGAAATGCGTATGGCTATGCTCTCTCACATAGAATCTTAAGGAAATTCAGGATATTGATTTAACTGATGGCGGTGTGACCTGTAAGATGGTGACTTACATGTCTAATAATTTGGCTAGGACAGATCCTCTCCTACTATATTGTAAAGCTTCATTTTTTCTGATAGCAGACTATTTTCTCCAGGCTGTGAGATTTTATCCTCTGACTTTAGCAATAGTGTCTCCCATTAGGGCTGCCTGCAAGCTTGCTGTAAGGTACCTTAGCTTTAGCATAAGAGTGGCGTTGGGGAACATACCCAGTCACATCGAGACGCAGGCTGTCTCTCTCTGGTGAGAGACTAAGACGAGTTTTTGTGTATGGCTAGCAAGGACTGACCTCTTAGAGGAGAGTGGAGTCTGCAAACAAGCAATCTCAGAAGGGTACAGAAATCACATGGATTATGTTCTGTGCTTTCAGACCAAAGGCTAAGTCTTGAAAACATGATTCCTGCAACTGTTCACACTGTCCTGAGTGCTCTATGTTTATGCTGCCACAGAAAGAACTGGTTACACTCGGAGGAGAAAAAACACAAGAAACGCTACGGGCTGAAATGCGCTTGCAGCTAAAGTATCCTCATCATGAATAGGTACAAAACTATCAGACAGCTTGGTGATGGGACCTACGGCTCTGTTCTCCTAGGGAGAAGCATTGAATCTGGAGAGCTAATAGCCATTAAAAAGTAAGTGTTTTCATACATTACTTAACAACAGAGAGTCCAGGTTTTTCCTTTCTAGGTCCGCATCAACTTGGTCGTGCTGGTTTGAGTACTTCACATTCCATGCCACTTTTTTGTATGGAGTTGTATTGGGGCAGCATGAAAAACTCAAGTTTCTTGTACCCTCCAAAGGCTCAACAGGAGATAAAGAGGGTGAGATATATAGGCTTATCGTAACAGCACTCTGCTGCTCTGTGCAGTCAAACATGTTTTATGTATTATTTAGAGTATTCTGCAATGCTGCTTTGGAATCTACGGCCCTTTCGCTACTGCTTACATGGAGCATATATTTTGTAGTCTAATTTTCAATGTAATATTAATACTGCAGTGATAATTAGCACAATGGATGTCATTGTCCATTATCTTTTATGCTAATGCATATTGGTCTTTTCAGCTTAAGATTTTCTTGAAATTCCTTGAGAAATTAATTTGATTTTCTCTGCTGCTTCAGCAGTGACCTTAGTTTGTAAATGGTTTATTTGTCCTAGCTGTGGTAAGAGACAGCTGTAAAGCATTGCAGGCACCTTCCTGAAATACCAGCCATGACCCAGGGACAGACTTGTCAAAAAAGCTTTCAGTACAATGCTGTTTTGTATGAGCAGTCAATAGCTGGCTTTATCAACTTTCTAAATCCCCTGTGCTGAGGGTATTTTGCCTGTATCAGACCTTTCTAGAGGCACCTTTGATTTTCAGTTTGCAGTATGGGAGAAACTCAGAAAAATCAGAACAAGCCAGAAGTATTCTCTTAGCTTACATGTTAATGCCGGTCCTGTATTAAAAACAGAAGTGGCCTGGTAACTGAGTGCACGAGACAGTAACTGCAAAAACACTGCTCAAAAAAAAAATCCAGACCCTTTAATGACATGAAGGGCTTGTAGTTCTTAAACTACCCTAATTATAAGAGCTGATTTCAGACTGGAAACTTGCTACAATAATAAGTAATACTGAATTATTAAAGGCAAAGGCTCAGATCTTCAGAGAGTGCCTAACTCCCTCTGAAATCCAGACTCTACACAGTTGAGTATTTTTGTGAGTTTTAATCTGTGATCTTCTGTGTGCGTGTATGTGTGAGCCTTCATCGTATTGGTCCTAAAGCATAGAGTTACATCTCGAAGAAGTGAGTGGTAATCAAAATGCGTATGAACACGCAGGACCGTATGTTACACACAAATACTGTGTTCAGGGTTATATTCTGGCTTAGGAGAAAACTGCCATGCGGTTTGTTTCTGTTGGAGCAGAGCCGCTTATAAGCTTGAAGGGGAAAGCAGAATTCGACAAGCAGTTGGCCTGATAGATGCACCTTGCGAGGGAAGGAGAAACATGGGGAGCAGTGGACAAAGGAAAATGTGAAAATACAGCAAGATACTAAAATTACAGGGAAATCAAAATATAGAGAGGAGGAGCAAGGAGAATATAATAAAATTGGAGACCCAGTGAAGTGATTGGATCTTAATTTGATTTGTTTTGAAACCTTCCTCTGTGTTGTTCGTAACTGTCAAAATTACACTTGTTCTTTTTACAGTTAGACTCTACTCCATGACATTGTTATACCAGAAAGAAATATAGCATGCCTGGGCTTGTTGAAGGCTCTGAATTATTTTCAGCAAGATACATATGCATACAGAAAAATGCAATCCTGTGTAATAGTAATTATTATTTGAGTGTAATTCTATTTGAGTGTGTATTCTAGTAATTCTTTGTGAGTGTACATTGTCTAGAGATGTAAAGTTTTTTGACAAAGGAGCTAACATCTATTTTGATGGAAGAACTGAGTTGTTAAGATGCACTGAGACTTTTGGTTCTAAGAACAGCTGATATTTTCAATGCAGTAGTCGTTATTTTCTGCTCTGCTTTCGTAGAATGAAGAGAAAGTTTTATTCCTGGGAGGAATGCATGAACCTTCGAGAGGTTAAGGTACTTGTTTTGTTCAGTGGTTGACTTCAAATTGGATGATCACTGTCACATTTTGGGGTTACATCAAATGCTTTACAACTCTTCTGTCAAAAACTACTCCCAGTGTGAGCTGTGGCATATGACATTACAGTTCTGTTTCCTGACTGCATTGGAAGGGAGCGTCTGTAGTCTTACAAAAATGCTTATTGAAATTCTGTAATCTTACAAAAAATCATTTAATTGTGGAGAGCGCTTCCTTCTTGCAGTGAGGGGCGTGTGAGTGAGAGCTTTCCTGTCACAACACCTGGAGCTGATTGGTGTTTGTTTTTCAGAGCTTGAGAACACATGCCCTTTGCGCAGCATTAACTTTTGTACGTGCAATTGTTTCTCTGTAGTTGGCTTGGGGGTAGACATTTAGCATGGAATTCTGATGCCAGTGGAACATTGGGGGTATGCTTTAAGGACCTCCTTAATTTATAGTCAGCACCAAAAACATGCAGAAAACATAGGTCATTTTTCTTACAGTACCATGTAAAAATTAACATTGAATACACTGAAAATCTAAAAAAAATACCCAAGGAAGTATATATAAAGAAGGAAGACCCAAGTATGCTAGTTTTGGCTGGGGTAGAGTTACTTGTCTTCGTAGCAGCTTCTATGAGTTTGTGTTTCGGATTTCTGACCAAAACAGTCTTGACAGCACAGGCATGCTTTAGTTACTGTTAAGCAGTCCTTTCACAACCTCAGGCCTTCTCTATTTTTCATGCTTCCCTGTCAGTGAGTAGGCTGAAGGTGGGCAAAAGGCTGGGAGGGGACACAGGCAGGACAGCTGACTCCAGCTGACCAGAGGGACATCCCATGTGACACTGTGCTGAGCAACAAAAGCTGAGGGAAGGAGGAGGAAGCAGGAGACCTTCAGAGTGATGGCATTTGATTTCCCGAGTAGCCATTATATGTAATGGAGCCCTGCTGTACTGGAGGTGGCTGAGCACCTGCCTGCCCATGGGAAGCAATGAAGGAATTCTGTATTTTGCTTTGCTTGCATGATTGGCTTTTGCTTTACTCATTAAACTCTGTATCTCAGCTTATGAGTTGTCTCACTTTCTGCCCTTCTGATTATTTTCCCCATCCCACTTGGAGGGCTGAACAAGCTCAGCTACCCACGAAGGTTAGTCCACAGTACGTCAGTACCACAGTACAGTAAGGAAGACTTTCCAGGGTTGTTTTTAGTCTCGACTCTAACGTAACTGTTGCCAGTGCAGATGCAAGAAGAGTGTGAATTCTGCCATTAAGAAATTACTTAGAGAGAAAATGCAATTATTTTGGTGCTTACAATGATAGCAGATAGCTGGCTTTTGAATGACCAGTGCATTAAATTACTACATAGACTGTATATGTGTGTGGTAATACTTGGAGATCTGGCCTTTGTTCTCAGAGCTGTCTGATTATTTAAGACAAAAGGAGTTTTTGAAGTTAATTCTTCTGCAACAGTGAAATAAGTTGGGGTTATTTTTCTTTTTAACTATATTAAGACCCTTGTAAAATGCTGTTTGTGTTTTCTCTTTCTAGTCTTTGAAGAAATTAAACCATGCCAATGTGGTAAAGCTGAAAGAAGTTATCAGGGAAAATGATCATCTGTATTTTGTGTTTGAGTACATGAAGGAAAATCTTTATCAGTTAATGAAAGAGAGGTGTGTAACAGTATCACCCATTCCTGATACAAATTAAGTACGTGTGTAATGTGCTTTTAACACCCCTGTTACTGTTCAAAGGACTTTGGATCATTTGTTTAGGCTTAGATCACTACAGCTTAAAGCTGCTGGCTGCAGTGGGAGCTGTGGCTGTCGCCTTTGAGCATATCCTGGCCAGTCTAGTGAGAGTTCCCAGTGTCTCGTCCCGGATTAGTGTGGCAGGTGAGTAGGGTGTTCTTTTGAGAGATAGGAACTGTGGACTTTTAACAGCCCTCACACTGAGGAGGCATTGGACCTAGAACTTTTGATTTCTGTGTAAGTACTCCAACCATGCTTTTTTAGAAGAGAGTGGTAGCAGCACCTCTTCTTTTATGGCTTTCTCAAATAAATGAATAAATAAAAAGTAGTTGGAACAGTAATCAAGAGGTGTCAAATTTTGGATTGCTTCCAGGAATTATTTTTCCTTGCAATTTTAGCTGACATGACGAAAGACTGCTTGTTTCATTTGTCAGGATTCTGAATAAAATCTAGCTTTTTTATATTTGCTGGAGCATTAATAAAGTATTAATTTTAGCCTTTGGGCCATGATAACATCCACTGGAGGATAACTGAGGGCAAAATTCCCTGCTTTGAATTGTTTCTCTCTATGGACCATAGTGTCAGCCTGGCAGATGACAATAATCTTCCTTGATTTAACCAAGTAAAGTTATTGTTATAATATGTGAATGCTACATAAAATACCTTTTTAAACATAAAAATACTTACTATGCATGCACAGGTATAGAAAACTTTAACTTAACTGGGCACATATATATGGATGCTGATTTTTAATTATGTGAAATAATGAACTTTGAAGAAATAGTTCAAGTCTATAACAGAAACCAATTATCTTTAGGAATTTCTTAGAAATGCTTGATATCCTACCTTCTTATGAAAACAGAAAGCCCAGATGTCTCCAAAAGTATGCTGTGCATCATATTCTGTACCGTTTAGTTAGGCCTTGGACTTGTTAGACATTGTGTAAGTCAAACCTTTAAGAATGTGATTTATTTGCTTAATTCTTAGTTATTTGTGCCAAAAGGAAATTACTAGAGGAAATAAGAATTTCTTCTGTAACTGAAAAAGATAGTAGGCAAATACGAAAAGCTTACTAGCAGTTTTATTGTTATTGCTACCTTTTATCTTCGGTTCATTAGAAAGCATAAGCTAATGTGTGAATTTTATCATTAATATTATTTATTCCCTTTTATTCCACAGAAACAAACTGTTCCCTGAGTCTACAGTTAGGAATATTATGTATCAGATCCTGCAAGGGCTTGCATTTATTCATAAGCATGGTAGGTTACATTTTAGCTATAAACATTCCGAATTGGAGCCAGATAGTGTTGGTGTAAGTTTTTTGATGAATATACTAGCAATTACATTACTAATTTTAGTACAAGGAATGATCAAAAGAATAGCACTATATGAGAGATTCAGGTTACTGAAAATACCTGTATTTTATAGTTGCCTAATACTTCAGTCTAGAGGTTTGCTCAGTTCCTTTTCTGTAGATTTCCACTTTCTTAGTCTGGCAGCTGGCCACTCTCAAACTCCTTGGATGTTAATGGACACATTTCTTGATAGATTTAGAGGTCCCCTGAGAGTGAGAATAAAGAAGAAATAACACTTTTCTCAAGGTACACACAGATACCTTAATAAAAAACACATTCTCTGTAAGATACATTTACAGTAATAGAGTCTGAGTGACAAACAGCTTTTGTTGCATGGGCTTCCAACTAATTTTTCCAACAATGATAAAAGCTAAAGCTGATGTACCAGCCAGTAGTAACAAGACCCACTTAACTAACCAAAAAAATCTCAAACACCTTATTTTAACGATAGCTTCCTCACCATGTTTTGGTGACCTCTGCAATTCTGTCTGCTAGATATACTGTAGGGTCTGTAGCTGGGGAGCTCTCTGGGTTATCCCTTCTGATAAGGAAAACTGTGTTTTCCAATATATTTTCAAGCTAATGGCTTTATTCACTCTTCTAATGGGTCTTGGATACTCATCTGAAACCAAACTATAAATTCTAGTCTGTTTCAGTGACGTATATAATACATAAAAATAAAAAAATGTTATGATTGATTTGCAAAAATCTAAGCCACCTTTTTTCAATGAACTGTCAAATGGATCACAGTCTTTCAGAACAGCTTTTATTGGTATTTAACTTACTATAGCTGTGAAGACCGAACAGTTCTATGTCAAAACTAACTGTCTTTTTCACTGACCTGATACCACACTAGACTTATATTTCTGCCAAGATGTTGGAAATCTGTAGTTAAAAACACCTGGAAATATTTGGCAAGCCCGACAGGATGGTTGCAAGGGTATTGTGGCTCATAGTGTAAGAGTGGGTGTCCCAAGATTCTCTCTGCGACGGTTTTGGAAAAAATCACGTGAACTTTTTTTCCCTCTCTGTATTTCTCTGTTCTGCTCCTGTATGGCATAGAAATGCTTGTCAAGTATACTTTTTACATTCTTTGTCCATCCAAACTCTTCAGCATCTTTTTACATTTGAGCACACAATGGATTGCTCTTTTTACAAGTTTGTCATGAAATAAATTGCCTCACAAGCATTCTGTTGGTACATGTCTGTGCAGCAAAATACAGAAGTGATTGTACTAAATGCTAAGAACAGCCTTGATTGCTCTGCCTAGTACCTTCCGTAAAGAGGCGGTAGCTCAAGCTGGCACCTGAACATCAACTCAACACCCCTAGGAAGGATGCAGTCTCCTGGTTAGTAGATACGTACACCACTATGTCTTCAATGCTGTTATACATTTATCTAACAAACAAAAGCTAATCTGGTTATACTGGACAATGTAGACACGTGCTATGTGAATGTTTAGTCCGTTCTCTGTGGGACCATATTCAAAGCCATGGAAAAAGTAAGCATATTGGAGTCTCTGAAAAGGAGCTTGAAGAGCTCCAGTAAGGTACTACAGAGGGAGCTGTATATAGGAATGGTGGTTTCAGATGCTTGCAAGAAAGAAGCATTAGGTCAAGATTTCCAGGGTAATGGTGGAAGCAAATTTCAGAGACAGTAGTCAGTAATACTCCAGCCCTCTTCTCTCATTTGTACTGGAAGAGCTCTTGCCAGAGACTCATTCACGATCAGTTTTTGCTGAATGCAGAGAGCACTAAAAACACTGAGATCCTCTTACATGATGATGAGTAACTGAGTGCTTGCGGATTATGCTCTCAGATTTAAAAGAAGTTCAAAGTGCAAGAAAACCTCTTGTTTTAATTCATATTGTTTAAAATAACATGTTATGTAATTGATTGATAACTTCATTGGACAGTTTCCAATTAGAATGAAACTAGCATTAAAATGGTGTAAATTTATTTTTACGTTAGAGAAATGTAACTTGAAAGGAGCTCTCTAACAATGCTCTGAATTGTTACAAGATAGCAAACTTGTGCATTCTGTTTTTCATGGTCTAACTGAATAACATTGTACTGACCATCTCTGTAGATAACATAAGACTTTGATTTTTGTGTGGTGCTATTCCAGCTTCAATGCTAAGAACTAAAGCAAAACAATCCAGTTGGAAAATAAAGCATACAGCTGTGAATGACATTGCAATCCACATCAATATTTCATTTGGATTTCAGGGTTCTTTCACAGGGACTTGAAACCTGAAAACCTACTTTGCATGGGACCAGAACTTGTGAAAATTGCAGATTTTGGCTTAGCCCGAGAAATCCGATCTCGACCTCCTTACACCGATTATGTATCCACAAGATGGTAAGTGCTAGTACTCAGCTGCATTGTAGGAAGTTGCAGTCAACACTTTAAAGTAGTACAGTACTGAATTTGTGCTGATTGTTATACCACTTCTGATGCCTCCTCTTTATGAAACTTTTATTTAAGCTTGGCGTAATTTGAAAAGCTTCAGTTAGTGCAAGACAGTTTACAGATAGCAGCAGCCCAGGAGCAGAGAGGGAGTGGGGTAAGGCGGGTGGGAACATGCTAGGATTGCTGCATGTCAGGAAGGTATAAGAGAGTTTACAGACGCTTACGTAGTTTTATTAAAAAAAAAAGTCTGAGTACAGGAGAGGAGAGATTTTTAAAGGATATTTGCTCTTAATAGCAAAGAATGAAGAGGTGAGTGATTTCATGTATGTTTGAGTTGTGTTGATTGTTGGGATTTCCTTTTCTTTCTTTTCTTTACAGGTACAGGGCTCCTGAAGTCCTTCTGAGATCCACATGCTATAGTTCTCCAATAGATATTTGGGCTGTTGGTTGCATAATGGCAGAAGTTTACACGCTGAGGCCTCTCTTCCCAGGCGCCAGTGAAATTGATACTATATTCAAAATTTGCCAAGTCTTAGGGACCCCAAAAAAGGTAACTGAAGTGATGTTCCACAGTGCAGTAATCCTGGAGCTGTTCTACAATACACAATGGCATAGTAGCAGAAAGCATAAAAATAATAAATTTTCCTGCTTACTGCTAATTTATGGTATTGATCTGATGTAACAAACTAAATTAAAACTTATTTTCTGTGCAGTAAGCATTATGTAATTATGCTGTAAAAGCTGACACATTCAGGAGGAGAAACAGACCCCTGAACAGCAAACAAAGTCCTTAGCCTGTGATTTCATTAGGTGGGAATTTAATTTTCTCTTGTACATTGCATATAAACCTATGGTTTAAGAGGCTAAAAATTTGGATCATGGCAAGATTCCTATTTCGTGGTTCCATTTGTGCCGTTGACTCTGTTGGATGTACAGCAAGACTCGCCTCTCACCAGAGGTTTGAGGTGAAGATTTTTAGTGACATTTTCAATAGAAGTCCAGAGCAGGCTGGACACAGTCTGTTGCTGGTAGAATATATGCTAGGGTGCTTAGGCACTGATACTTTACAGCTTAACCTTTTTTTGTGTTTGGAAATCTCATTCTTTCAGAATGACTGGCCTGAAGGCTACCAACTTTCAGCTTCCATGAATTTTCGCTGGCCTCAGTGTGTACCTAACAACCTGAAAACTCTCATACCTAATGCTAGCAGTGAAGCAGTGCAGCTCATGAGAGACATGCTGCAGTGGGACCCCAAAAAGCGGCCAACAGCTACTCAGGTTTGATTTTGTTTCCTTTTTCTCATGTCTGCTTGTGATTTTTTTTCTTTTACTGCAAGGAACAGTCATTTAGCAGTTGCTCAGGGGTGCAGTTCTTAGAAGGGAGAAGAGGAGAATCCAAGAACAATTTTCAAGACAAAGGAGGGTAATTAAGAGAGAGTCATCAGTCTTTTGCATGAAACATCAACTGCTTGGGGTATGTGCTCAAAACGTGTGACTGCAGCATGTAAATACACTTAATTCAAGTGTAACTCAGTCACTCTGAATAGCAGCAGAGTGAAGGTAGGATGTATGGCTGAAGGCTGTGATGCTGTTCTTTCACTGCTGTCTGCCACAGAATGACTAGAATCTGGTGTAACCATCTTGCCCTAGGCAACCTGTGCCAGTGCTCAGTTATTCTCAGAGTGAAAAAGTGTTTCTTGATGTTCAGAGGGAGCTTCCTGTGTTTCAGTTTGTGTCACCGGGCACCCCTGAAAGGAGACTCGCTCCATCTTCTTTGCACTTCCCCTTCTGTTTTTTTGCATACTTTGATAAGATCCTCAAGAACCTTCTCTTCTCCAGGCTGAACAGTCCCAGCTCTCTGTCTTTTTTCACACGTGAGATGCTCCAGTCCCTTAGTCACCTTTGTGGCCCTTTGCTGGACTCTCTCCATTATGTCCATCTCTCTCTTCTGCTGGGGAGGCAAAAACTGGACACAGCAGTCCAGGCATGGCCTCACCTGTGCTGAGCAGAGGGGAAGGATCACCACTCTCGACCTGCTGGCAACACTCCTGCTCAGGCAGCGCAGGAGTTAGTCTTACTTGCAGTAAGGGCATATTTGGTAGATCATCCACGTTCAACTTGGTGTCTACCAGGTCCTTTCTTGCAAAGCTGCTTTCTGGGTGGTTGACCCCAGCATGTACTGGTGCATGTGGTTATTCCTTCCCAGATGCAGGACTTGGTATTTACCCTTGTTAACTTCATGAGGTTCCTGTCAGCCCATTTCACCAGCCTGCCGAAGTCCCACAGGATGGCGGCTCAACCAACTGGTCTGTCACCCCTTCTTCCACTTGTGTCATCAGCAGACTTCCGAGGGTGCGCTCTGCACCACCAGCGACGTCATTAATGGAGCTGTTGAACAGTATTTGCCACAATCTTGGGGAGCACAGATACTTCCTGGCCTCCAGCCAAGACTTTGTTCTACTGATCGCTACACTTTGGGCCTGGCCTTTCAGCCAGCCGTCAGTCCACCTTGCTCTCTGTTCCTCCAGCCCAGTGTTGCCTGGATAAGGCTAGCTTTTTCAGGGCAGCCTCAGCTCAAGTGCACTGCAGATAATGTTCCAACATCCTGTACATAAGCATTTCCCAAGTCATCGGTATTGCACGTACAGGTGGTGGTAGCCACTGGTTTCGGATAGTACTCAATTAAATGAGCAGGGCACCTTTTGGAAAACAGATGTGATTCTGGGTTCAGATCTGACTTGACTTCAAATCTGACTTGACATAGCTGAACCTTTGTGATTTAATTATACCTCAGTACAAATTGCAATAAAAAGCTTGAAATCTAAGTAAAACAGTTAAAAAGTGAAATCAATTAAGAACTCTCAAAGGTAGTGAAAAAAAAATACTGACTGTAAGAGTATTAAGAGCATTAACAAATATTTGACAGTAAAGTACAAATAGAGTGAGGAATCTGAGCTTTTAGAAGCTTTTTGTTCAGAGAGGTCTTTGGGAAGGGAAGATGAGTATGCCTGAAACAGCAAGATAGGCAGATTATTGCCTTTACTGACAACTCCTTAATTACTTGTAAGGCAGGATAAGAGTACTTTTACTAACTTGTCTGTCAGAAAAGATAGATGCTAATTTTCATAAGGGTTGTATTTCTTTCACTTAATTCATCTTGGAAATGGAGAATGAAAGAGATGGGATGTCCCTTGGCGTCACTGAGTTTTGCTGGCTGAATCTGTAATGATGGGGGGATGTGTTTGCACATGCACACATGAAGAGACAGCACGTAATGAAACATGCCTTTAGATGCCATATACTTGGTTAAATATCTTAATTCTGCAGAACCTTTCCTTCTGTACTAGTCCACAGAGGATTTGATAACTCAGTATCTCTTGAAACTTCTCTACTATTGTAGCATTTTTTTGAAGTGGATTGTGCTCACTAGAATCTAGTGTTGAGAGATGGGTCTTCTGCTGTTTCCTACCCCAGAAAAAAAGGAAATTAAATTTGTACTGACACATAGGACTGGAGTAAATGAAAAACTTTGGTTTTCCACGCCTAACGTCTTTATTACTTTTTAGGCACTTCGATACTCATACTTCCAGGTTGGGCATGCCCTGGGCATTCAGGAACTGGGAAAACAAAAGGAACTGCATAATAAATCGTCTCTGCATATTAAGCCTGTCCCCCCAGCACAGCCCCCTCCAAAACCTCATACCCGAATTTCATCAAGGCCTTTTCAACAAAGCCAGTCTTCTCAGCACGTGGTGTATGCATGTAAGACAGACAACTCTGGGGCTGAGCACAGTAACTACTTACAGGAGGACAAATCTAACCAGGTTCTTCTGCCTGCAATTCACAATAAGGTTCCTCAGCAGGTAAAGGTCCATCTAGCATAAGATAAGCTTTCTGATATACCGCCTGATTTTTTTACTTGTGTTTCTTCTCCTTGTTCTCTTTCAAGGTTCTTGTACTTTACTAAAAGGATAGTGCGTGGGAATAAAAAATGGTTACAACTTTCTGCTAGAAACTGGAAGTTACTCTATTGAAATCTGAATCCAGTTGTTGTAAAACAAGCAAGTCAGTTTCTCATTTTAGAGCCATTTTGTGCTTCCCTTTGTTGAAAAGCACCCCTTACAGGATGACACTGATTTCATATGAGTAAAAAGGATGTGCAGTGTTCAAAATATTAATGGAATTGATGCCAGAGAAAAAAGTATTAAGCTAAATAGTATTGAAATGAGGGAAAGGAGGCTATTGCCTTCATCCATTTAAGGCATCCAATTTATTGACTGGGAATAATAGTCCCTTTGGTCTTCCATACTGGATGTGGAAACCAACAGATTGTTCTTTCAGCATGAGAATGTACCCTTTCTGTTGACTGACGAGGAGACTGGATTCATAAGATAGATGATGAGAACAGACAATGTGAATGCTGCTGCTAAGGATCAGTCATAAGTAGGGTCTGTACTGGCCAGTGTCACACGAGGTCAAAATGTACTGCTGAGCCTGAATGACTGAAGAGACACAAATTTGTATCTGTGCTGTCCTTAATTAAGAGAAAAAAAAAATAAATGTGTAAACACAGGCTTGTGGAAACATAAGCGTTCATGCAGTTTCATACTCCCAGCATGGGTCTAGAAGTAAAAATTGAGCATAAGGTAATGGTTTGGGAGGTGCATACTGAAACAGGAATAGAATTGGAATTGAGACTTAAGAAATTTCTTCTTTTGTCAGTTCAAGACGCTTTATTACAGGATGAAATGTAGAAGATAAGTAATAATGTCGGCAGGCTACAGATTGTGTTCTTAGCAGATTTAATGGAAGATGAAGATTGTGTTGTTACAGCTGTATTACCACTGTTACTCTTTGAGATAGAGGGAAAAAAAAAATCCTCTTAGTTCCTGTCACGTGATTTATGGTTTAAGCACATGGGCTTGTTTCTTTTCAATCTTTATAACAGAAAACATCTGCTGGGTCTGAGAATATAAATGGTGAACTTAAACCAAAACCTAGGCGAAGATGGGGACATCTTCCCAGGACAGTTAAGAGTTCTGAAGACTGGGATGACTTGGAAGACCTTGATTTCAGCTCTTCCATCACAAGAATGGACTTGAAAAACAAGAAGAGGCAGAATGATGAAACTCTTTGTAGGTAAGGGGTTTTTTATGTGCATGTGCTACTTGATCTATTTCTTTGGCCTTTTCCTCTTTCTTAGTAGTGTTGCTCTTCATGCTTTCTTTGTATATAGAAATGTATATCCATACAATTTTGTGTTCTTTTTTTTTCCCCACTCAAAAAATTGACTTAAGTCTCCCCAAGTTAATCTCTGAACATATACTTGCTATTTTACGTGTGGACTATTTTGACATACTCCACATATATAAACTGTTTCGGACAACTCTAAGCTGCAGTTTCCATGGATGGTATACAGATGAGAGAAACCTACTGAGTGATTTATGAAAACTTTAAAAGCAGTATATAAGGGAACTAGAAGTACAAATCTGATTTTCAGGGGCACTTGTATGACTTCGGGTTGATAATATTCCCTGTTGTCTGTGTGCTTATGGTGTAGCAAACGCAGTAGAAGGAAATAATTCCTGGAGATGGGATGGAATTGAGAAAGTCCAATTCTTATAGCACGTGTTTATTCACAGTTGGCTATGTGTACCAATTTTTGAATTACAGATTTGAAAGCATTTTGGACCTGAAGCCTGCAGATGCTGTGGGCTCTGGCAGCAATGCACGAACTTCCCATGCAACCTTTTTGCGGCAGGACACTCCCACATTGAGGGTTTCTGCAGCAAAGCAACACTACTTAAACCATTCTAGGTATCGACCTGGTTAGTAAAAAAATACTTTCCTTTTCTTCCTGCAGTTCCAACAGCAGTATGAAATAGTCCTTGGTACATTAGCTGTTATCCTTTGACCTTGTGGAGGGGCGCTACTACTTAAAGAACACGAGGAGAGAAAGAGCTTTGCTAATGTAGATGGCCATGACACAAACTATATTCTAGCAGTCTAGCAACTGAAAAGTGCTGCTTACAAACAAGGGGACAGGATTGTTGGTACTTCTTCTTCCTGATGAATACTTTTATACTTAGAAGTGGGTCAGAAAATGTCTATTTATGTGTCAAACTGTTCCCTGTCTCCCTAAAAGTATAAGACTGGTCTTCTAGACTGCAAAAGAAAGTGCCGTGTGTTAACCTCATGGGTGTATAATACCATGAACAACAGGCTAACTAGTAGTGGGAATATGCTTTGCTGTAGTTTGGAGTTAAGTGAAATGCAGATCTGTGTCTCTATAGAGAATGACATGCTTGTCTTCATGATAACCTCTGCTATGCTGAGACCAGTGCTGGGGCAGGATGAAGTACAGGAGGCAGACAACATATCTGCTAGTATTTAAAATGAGCTGAATATAAGTGTATTCTTTCTCATAATTCCTATTCATAAAGGTAGTGTTAGCTGTTCATTCACTTGTAGTACTAATACTTCAAAATTAATTAAGTAAACTAGAAGGTATTGTTACAGCAAACTCAGTCTTTTTTCCTGAAACAATTGACTTTCAAATTGTCTCACTTAGGTAGAGTTTTGGTAGCTAAAACTTGTTTTACTAGAGGAGGTTGTAAAACACATTGATCCCAAGCCTGCTTTAGCCTTATCATAAATTGTGAGTGCATCCTTGAATGTTAAGTACCCTGCTTAAATATGGGATCTATGTTAAACACAAATAATAGGTGACATCTGAACTGTACTGCAAACTGTTGGCATAATGTGTGGTTTCAGTAGAGACACCAAAGACGAGTACAGTACTATGAGAAATGGAATTGCCATTACTGCCTCTCAGGTTATGTTGTTGCCGTTAGGCTTCTATAGGAAGCGTAGATTTCATGTACATAGCAAGGTTCACCTTCTGTGACTTGAGAATATTTGTGGCCTTGATGTAAGGATCCTGTCCTGGGATACAGGCAGCCATTGATGCTAGTGGAACTACATACATTGTGATGTTTGCAGCTTAGGACCTGTGGCTAGTTATAGCATTCCTGTATTATGAGAGGATAGGGAGTGACCCAGAGAGTTACTGAGAGGGAGAGGTTTTGGTTAAGTTGGACTAGACATCTGCTCTAAGACTGTGCACCAGGTGGAATGCATGCAGGCCTGTGTGGCAACAGGGATTTCAATGAAGTAATCTTTGAATTTTTACAATATAGGAATAAGCACAAAGAATAGCGCAGTCTCCACTTCAAACAAAGAGTCTGTTCCATGTCATCCCTGGCCCAGTTCTGGTTTGTCTGGGAAAACTTCCGGTTTGGGAGGAAGTACTACCAACAGGATGAATTCAGGTAAGAAGGTGTGCTAAGACTCTGAGAAATGATAGTAAGTGATGTCTCTGCAATTCCCCTCTGGTGTATTTTGGAGTCATCTGTCGCTGTTGAGGTGGGAGCGACACAAAAATACCCCAGGCTTAGTTTCTAGCAAAAGGATCTTCATTCAAAACTCCCGAGACATTTTATAGACTTTGCTATGTTTATCATTCATGTTACTCATCCATTGGTTCCTTAACTACTACAATAGATTCATTGGCTATCCTTTAGCTACAATGCACTATTCTTAGTTACAGGTAACATAAACATCCTAAGCATTCTAAGCATTTAGAAAACAGCAGCTGCAGCTTTGCTGTTTTGGTTTCTTGCTTCTGTTGACACTAAGTTTCTCACGGGTACAAACCAATTGTGCTAAGATCAATGTCGGAGCCAGGCAGGCTTGCTGACCTGCTGTCAATTCCCACAGTCATCCATTCCCAAAACATTGTCAGCTCCTAAGATACCTGCTACCCTGTCTTTTCTTTGTGTTAAAATCAGTTATGAGCACTCTTCTTTGGAAGACTGCCTTAAACTGAAACATAGTCATTTCTTCTGATGATTCCTCACAAGTCTGAAGTACCCCCTGCATAGAAGGCTGGACAGCTTAGGTCTGTTCAACCTGAAATACTTCATCTTGCTTTCAGTTTCCCTCTTCAGGGTTTCCAAATTATTTCAGTCCACCTGGTGCATAAATGGCTGTCATTACAGGAGGAAGCCGGTATAAATTGAGCTAGCCATACACACCAGTCTCGTTACATGAACAAAGCAAAGAAAACCAATGATTATGTCTTTTAATTGATGTTGTTTAAATAATATAATAATTGTAGTTTTAAAAAATCAGACAAAAAGCAAAACTCTTCAATTTTTCTTCTTCAGGTTTTTTTTGGCATTTGGTATTTCAGGTATTTAATCACTGTTGTTTGAGTTGAAGTAATTAATTTGTAGATTATTACATTAGATTTTGTCAGATACATGTAAACATGTTGATGCGTCTAGACTGTATCTATATATTTCCTCTCTAAACCGTGGCTTCAGGTTTTCATGTGATACAGTTCTGCAGTGCCATACTTCTTTTGCATATGTTGTTTTAAAAGTATTTTATTGCCAAAGTTTGTGTTGAATTTGGCCCAAAGAAACATTCTGGGCTTTTAGAAACTCAGGTGAAAAAAAAAACAACCCAACTTAAAATTTGGATGTAATTTAATCAGAAAATCATTTTTTAAAGATTCAAGATGGGAGGACACTGTAAATAGCTAAACTACATGAGAACCTTTATATACGTAGCACGTCTCCTTCCTGACTCTTCTAGAAGTTTTTGCTTCTTTTGTAGCAGCATAGGATGTAATTAGATTTTTCTCTTTTTTATTTATTACCATCATTTCCCGCAATAGGTTTTTCCACTGCTCTAGTACAGTGTAGGCACATGTGCAATGGCTCTGGTCTGTGCATGATACCTTGTTTAGTGTCCATCTGTGCTACAACTCTACACTGTTTTGTTCCATTTCTATGGCTTATCCTACAGGTCAGTCAAATCTGTTGCTGCTCATCTTAGGGACAAGTTTTGTAACTGGCTTTCAAAATTTGAAATGTGAATCTGTACCAGATTTTTAAGTTGTGCTCTCATGGGCTTCAGTAAGAGCTTTGTGTGTAGCACCAAAGCCCCAGACTCACTACATAGAAATCAAGAGTCAATATATTCTTAGCACATAGTTGCTGAAACTCAAACAAGATAATTCCAACTGAATGCTAAGTTTTGGAAGCTTTGAGAAACCTTGAAAAAGCTGAGATGTCAGGGAGAATTGCCATTCTCCCTGACAGGTAAAATTTGTAACTGTTTTCCATTCACCTGTAATGCAGTCTGATACTGACAGTCTCCTGAATGCAGGTGTATATCTAGGAGCTGTGGATTTCTAGTGTCTTCAGTTAAGTTCTTGTTTTGGTCAGTCCATGATCAGGCTTGGTCTTGAACATGACCCCTCAGGGCACACCTTTGTCATCTGTTAATAGTATGGGAGATCCATTGTGTTCAGGTGTTCCTTGCCATTTCTTTCAGGGCCCATAGGATCAAGCGGTCTAACGAGTGCTTATGTCCCTTCGTTTCTGAAGAAGGAAGTAGGTTCTGCTGGGCAGAGGGTTCATTTAGCACCAGTTGTGGATCCATCTTCTGGTAAGTACAGTACCAACGTTCTCTTGGTCCCTTGGTCAGTACTCCAGTAATGCTGTATGTATGCAGCACTGAACTACTTACCTTTGCTTTATTTTACTTTTCAATATATGACTGACTGGAAGTATTGTTTGTAACCTCTCCTTCATAGGGAGAAGGATTTCGTTTATGTTTACTTTTGTTTATTAAATATGTGGGTTTATCTACAGCCTATTTAAATGGGACCTAGAGGTTTGTGTGAGAGCTGGCATAGAATTCACACTTGTTAAATCAGAGATGTAAATACTCTTTTTCTGCTAAGGTTTTAGGGATTGGATGCACTATTGTTTCACATCAGCAAACTCTGTTAAAAAAGGAGGCTTATTTCCTGAAGAAGTAACTGGACCTGCACCCAGTTGTTGTTCACTGTGGATAGCTTTCACTGAACCTTTATATCACAGAATTTTTTGTCCTTTAGATTTTGCTTCTCTGACATCAGTCAGACCCCTTCTTGGATGGCCATCGTTCAGTTCACCTACCAAGAGCTCGCCAAGGTTAATGCCTCTCCCGCCAGCAGCAGAGCCAATCCATGGGCGTGTTGACTGGTCTGCAAAGTACGGCGCTCACCGGTGACCTGTGGAAATACTCTCTGACCAGTGCATGCTTCCCAGGAAATGGTAGCCAACATGAGACCATTTCAGACTGGTTTATATACCTGTACATTTAAAAGAAGCAGATCTTCCAGGAATGAGACATTTTGAAGGGGTTTTTTACTTATTTGCATTAATTTGAATGCAATCTTGTACCTTTTTGTATAAAAATGTTTTGTTATATACTTGGGTCCAGTTATTTTCATAAAAGTGATACATTTTGTATATAAGGCTTTAGGGGATTTGGCATTTTTATACAGCAAATTTTTATAATGAACTTTTAAAAAATTTAACTTTTTTGTTAGATTCAACTTTTTTATAGAAGTGGATTAAAAAAATGTGGTGCAATATTGCAGTGAAGGAGAAGTACTGAGGAAGGGGCATTCATCAGACATTTTCTAAAGTTTATGTGCTAATTGAGACTGTGTAATTTCAGTGATGCCATGTCTCAGTGCCACACTTCTGTTGTCCCCTATGCTCATTTGCTTTGTACTGACATCAGAGGAGTGACTTAAGTTGACACTCTCCTTTACAGTCACTGAGAGACTGCTGAATGTCAGTGAGAGGCACCTTTTTTTAAATTTATTTTTGCCTTTTAAAAGGTTTCGTGTTGGACTGCTATCCAAATTTACCAAATCTGAGGACTCTTGTGTGGTTAAGGGTAAATATTCTTCTGTAGATCCATTTTCTGACACAGGGTTCCGTTTTCCTGCTTTAAAGTTGTTCTTTGGCATTGTTCACTATGAAATAGAATGTGGACCTACCTCTGTTAAATTCATTTAAATGTTCCTATGATTTCTAAGGAGAAAAAGCAGATTCTGTTTCTTCTTTTCCTTTTGTTGTGAATGTAAGCTCTGAAGAGATATTAAAGACCGTATTAACAATTAATAGTAAATTAATAAAATTATTAAAACTGGTTTCAGAGCAACAAAATATTAATGATTTGTCAGCAACAGAATTTAAGGGAACAAGATCTATGCAGCTGACTTACTTTTCACAACTATTTTAAATCACTGCTGTTTTAAATCACTTGAGAGGAAAAAAACCAAAAACCCAAAACAACCCAGAGGAAATGAGTCAGTCTAAGCTTACTTATGTTTATACTCAGTTCTTCTTCACTCAATACATCTTCATTTACAATGTGAAGAATATGTCAGCTTCCATAAATTAGGCTCAGAGGCTCTACAGGGAAAAATGGGATCGTATGTGGTCCTGTTAAGAAAATGTTGTGAAACTGTGGTTGATTTCACTGAAATTGATACAGTTCTTTGAAGAGCAGTTTAACTCAGTTTATAAGAGAGTATGATTTATATCAAGTTATAAAGAAAAGAAAGTAGCCCCATAATCTGTTTCAGTTCTGTTCTGGAAAGGAGTGCCAGAGTCCAGCCATCAGCAGAAGATTAACTTAGATCACAGTCAGCATTTGTCTGTTCCTGCACCTCCTTCTACAGAAGAAAGATAAAACTATTCAGTGCTGTGGGAGAATGCCTTCCATAGCTGTGTTCTGGAGCAGTGCTGCCAAGGCTGAAGTGTGCTGAGAGAATGCATCTTCCTGCAGAAGTGTGCAGAAATGCTCATCTTTCTGAGCTCATTGTGGGATCAACTGAGGCAAATGGTTTATTTATGAGACTTAAATCCAGCCTAAAGGGACCAGAGCAGGCGCAGTTCTCAGCTCCCAGCCATTTCACAGGAACCGAATAGCTTGTGTGTCAGCGAGATCCTCTCCGTGGGATCTGCTGGCACACGCAAGGGGCAGCTGCTGTGGACTCGAGACTGAGAACAGATTCTGGCCTTTTCAGTGCTTCCCATGGAGAATGTGTGAGCTTTCAAGGAAACTGTACCGTGGGGTAGGCTGCTGGCTCAGTGCTACAGGGGGAACCATGGGGAGCACCGGTCACTATTTGCTTTTATGGGCTTAGCGCACAGTGAGACAGTACAAGACAAAGAGGGAGCAAAAGTGTGCATGTAAGACTTACACACGCCAAAGACAGCTTCTGTGTCCCGCAGCTCTGTTATTTGGGCATAGCAAGTACTAACTCCAAACCATACCTAACTGCTTCCACAGCAGTGATGCCAATGCTTAGCAGTAAAGTAAAGCAGCCATTTGATTTCTAAAGCACACACTGATAGGTGTCTGTGGGTAAGTGGAAAGGGAAATATGTATATCTGTGTTAGAACTGGAAAGATAGTTGTTTCTCTTGGTGGAAATAAATACCTGTATTTATGTCTATATATCATTTAATTTATTTTCTCAGCAGGTAATTTGTCTTAAAAATGAGCACCCTGAACCTATCCTGGTATCCCTAGACCTAAGTAGGCAATTTAAGTAGTCTTGTTTGTACACTTACTTCCTACGAGTGGAAGGAGACAGGTCATGAGAACAGGTAGCTGAGGCTTGGATTCATCATACCTAAGTTTTGAGCCCCTTTGTTGTGAGGTGACTCACCCCTGGTGAGTGAGAATCATCTCAAAAGAAATCTGCCTCATTTGAGAACGTACAAACGCTCTGGAGATAGCTGAGTCTCTCCACTAAGGAGGGGGACAACTCTTGTGAGATTCAAGTAACACAGGATGAATCTGAACCTGGCCTGTAATCTCTGAACCTTTATCAGACCTTCAGTGATTTTTTTGACTATAGCATTCAGGCTTTAGTCAGTTCATCAAAAAGTGTAGGAAAGGAAGTTGTACTTTTAATTTTATTTTTTTTTATATCTCCTCCTTTCCTAAGTTAAAGCCTTTTATTTTGGGGAAAAAAGCTAATAATCTTGCATTCAAAATCACCGCTAGTTTTCACTTAGTGAGACAGAAAATTAGCTATATATAATGGCTGTATCCTTTACTCAAGCAAATTCTTAACTGAAGTTGGAAAGTTCTGAGCAGGACAGAGGTGAGTTTATGTATTTTACTGTGCTGTCTCTGTGCAATACAGATATGGAAAAGATGGAGGTCTTTATATACTGAAATCTGGACAAGCAGCATATCTGAGAATTTATGGTATGGTGCCTACCACCTTGTGCTTTAATATTTAGGAGCATCTTTGTGGAAAATGTTTTTAGAATTGTACTGTTTACATTTTCTCAGCCTTAGGCATAACATGTAATAATAATGACCATTGGAAATAAAGGAGTCTTGACAGTGGATCATTTACCTCTGTAATCCAGATTTTCCTAAAAGTAGTGTGTAAGTGCCATGATGTTAGCAAAAAAAATAGCCAGAAAACCCACTCCCATGGTGTTCATGTATGTGATACGGCTGTTGATATGAGCAGGATGTTCCATAATGTGAGGAGGAAAACATGGTAACAAAAAACATTTTAGACCTTAATATGGAAGTAGGGGGTAGAATTGTCATTGAGGGGAGAAAGAATGGTTCTTGTTTATTCAGTGTTTTTGTTCAGAAGCATTCTAAATGCTTGTTTCATTCCTTCTGTGTCAAATGTCCTGCCCAGAATAAAATTATTCTTGAAGAAGTACTGGCTGACTGACCTGCTCTTTTATTCCATTTTTAATGAAAGCACTTTAATTTGCCTTTTGTTTGGTTGTTTTTTTGTAGTTGGGGTTCAGTTTTTTAATAAACCTTCTTGGAGGGGCACTGCACATTCACTGACCGCATGGTTCGAGTCTAAGCATGTAATTTGTGCAATATACTGTGAGCTCCATGTAAAGCTGATCGCTGAGTCCTTCCTTGGATGTCAGCGCCTCTGAAACTACCTCCAAGATTGAATTATAACATGCATAACACTTCAGGAGGACAGGCAGCTGAACTAGATTGTTGTGGGTCCCTCCCTCCCAAGGGAAAATGTTCTGTTCTATTCTGTTCCACTAAACCACTTGCACAGGTGAAGAACTAGGTGAAAAATACATGTACATGTGCAAGGATTCTGATTGTACTTGGGGGGTGTGTGTGTCCTGTGCAGAGCTCACAGATTCATAGCTGACTGGGGAATTGGAGAAGCGATAAAGTGAAATAAAATACCGGCTTTGCATATGAACCCCCTCACTGCGAGGGACGTGCATACATGAGAGGCACAAAATAATGGCAAACTGCCCCATGCAGCGCCTCACTTGGATGTGTCTGCAGTCTTGGAAGCTTGACTACCCTACGTTCTCCTACAAATGGACCTTGAGCTTGTTTGGAGGTTCTAGCAGGGGAGCGCAGCTACCGTATACCCTTGACCGATGAACGGTACCGTCTCTATCGGGGAGGTCGTCCTCTTCGACCGAGCGCGCAGCTTCGGGAGGGACGCACATGGAGCGTTGAGGGAGGAAGGGGACACCCGCCTAGCCAGCCAGATCAGCCGAATCAACCCTGGCGATCAATGGGGTGACAGATGTCGCAGCCAGATCGCCCTCACATCCAGACATATATTGCGCACACGCAGCTATTTATACCTCAGTAGCCCCGGTTCTCTTTACCTCACGGTTTGTGGCTACGGGCGCGGATCCAGTGCCACACCGCATGGAATCATCATTTTGCAGCAAGAAAACCTTCCGAGAGAAACCAGTTCTCAACCCAGTTTAAAAGTTCCAGCGAAATTCTTTGGGGTGAATGGTCTTCTCAGAAGGCTTTGCGAAACATGCAAATATGCGGCTTCCTATTGGCGGCTGTTCCGCTCATCACCGCCCCGTGTCCAGGGCGGGGCGGGCCCGGCGATCGCGGCTGCAGGCGGGGCAGGCGGGAGTGCTGTGCGCTGGGGCGCTGTGTGCTCGCTCGGCATCACCGCTTTAACCCTCCGTGTGTGTGAGTAATGTGGGCCCCTGGGATTTGTCCCTGTTCCCCTCGCCAACCAGTGCCCGTAGCTCGCTTGGCTCAGGTGAGGCGGGGAGCCGGGAGTCTGTGCCGGGCTCAGGCCTGAGCCGTGGATCCGCTCCCCGGTCAAGGGCTCCCCGTGTCACAACACGGACCGCTCGTCATCTCGTGTCTGCCAAAAGCTTGTCCCCAGGAGGGGTGGGAGCTGATGGCCCTGGGGGCTGCTGCCTGTCACACGCTGAGCACGGGACGTGCCCCCGGGTTGGTGCTGCGGGTGCAGAGTGGTACCGCTGTTGGGCTGCTGAATGCAGGCACGGAAAATCGGGCCCTAGAGTCCTGGATCTGCGGGACGTGCGAGGCACAGCCGGTCCCCTGGCCCTCTTCACCGATGTTCTTCTGGTCTGTGTTCTCCTAGCGTGGGAGCGATCGCTTCTTGCACTGATACTCGTGTTCCCCCATTCTCCCTGTTAGCCCAGATGGCCTTCATAAATCACAGCAAGGGAGCAAATTTTTTCCAAAGTCCCTTTTGCTGTTGAGGTGTCAGGCTGAAGGGAATGGACAGCAACCTACCAGCAACTGGGGCTCCTGGCTGCAAAATGCCGCTTTACCTCCTTCTGATGAAGGGCGGAGAAGGGAGAAGCTCTTCACCCATCACCAGGGTGCTCTTTCCATCAGATTTTAGTTCACAAGTTGGATTTCTCTTCCAGTATGGCACGGCAGGCTCGGTCTTAGGAACCTAAGATGCTACAGCTCATTTCAGAGCTTGTTGATCCCCCGATATTTACAAGACAAGCACCCGCCATGCGTTTACCTTCCTTTTGCCTCTGCAGCATTGAGGTGTGCTGGGCATCACTGACTTGCTTACATTCTGTGACCTGTCCACTAAGAGCAGGTCTCTGGAAGTGGCATTCAGGAAAAGTGACTCTTCTGTTTCTTTAGTTTTTTCAGCTACAAGTTAAAAATCACCTTTGGCTTTTTTTCTTTTTCTGTGAATGTAGCTGTATTACAAGAAGCTCCTGTTTCATTCTGTTCTTTTGTTTAGTTCACAGTGATACTTTTCTTCAGTCTTTTTGTGTGTTCCTAATTCACAGCTGTATTTATCAGCGGTAGAGATACTACTTGGCAGTGTTTTAGTTCCCCGTGACTTACCTAAGAGCAGTCAGAGGCCCCTGAGCAGGCGTGGGTGGAATAGCCTGGCTCATTAGAATTCCCATGTTCTGATGCAGTCTCCTATTTTGTGTTCTCTTTTCATGCCTGTTGGCTAACAAGCAGATCACTTTGTGCGTGCTCAAGGTCTTTTTCCCTCTGCTTATGAAGGAGCTCTTGGAACACTGGAAACTGGAGGTTATTGTTCACATGCCAACAGCCTCTTTTTCAGAATTACTTGAACTGTGGATTGAAGTGACAAGAAATCACCTTACGGAGGGAAAACAGCTCTCAGTTGCAGCAAGGACATGCTGTTACGGAGTTCTGCATATGAAATGCCAGTATGATTAAATTTGATTGCCCTCTTGGCTTATGGCTCTCCAGTGGAATCCATTTCCTGCTGAGGCCTAAACAACAGTCTTTTCAAAAAATAACAATTAATAGCCTCATTTTTGGAGTCACTAAATAACTAAAATGCTGCTTGCAAAGCAGCATTTGATCATCTGAAAAGTCTATAAAGTTTTGCATAGCAACAGGGTTTATTAATAGAGAGAAATGCGGCCTGTAGAAGGGTAAGTAGTGCAACACTCTGAAACTCTGTATTTTAATCTGGATTATTACAGAAGAAACAGGCCATTCTTCTGAAGTTTCTACTGATCCTGGATCACATACTGCGGTACTTTTGAAGTTTCTACTGATCGCTGGATCACCACAGCTAGAAAAAAAAGTGGGAGGCTTAAAAATACATTCCCATGCTTCACCTAAACATGTACAGAATTAATGTTTAGATACTTTTGCCATTCCTTGATACAAGGTGTGCCAGTTTTGGAAACCCGGTCTACTGCCTCTTCTCTTTGATCAGACTTGGCTTTTAGTGGTGTGTGTGTAACTTTACTTCTAAAACATAAATTTTCTAAAAGTTTTAAGGATTTTCTTAGTGGTAGTTTTTTATTTTTTCTGTTACCTCCTACTTAGCAACTTGATGCTTACTTTTCCTGAATTTCAGGGGAATGAAAAGTCTATGAAATAGTTTGACTTGACTGTGCAGCAATAAAATCAAATCAGTTTAGACTGAAACTTTGCTGAAATATTTTGTCAAAAATTAACTTAAATTTTTGTTCTGTGAGTGACATATGAACCATTATTCCAGCTGCCATCAGATTTTTGGATCATTATGAACTTACTATCTTACAACTATTTTAGGTAACAGGAAGTTTGAAGTCATGTCAGGAAAACCGAAACTCTACTACTTTGATGGAAGAGGCAAGATGGAGTCGATTCGTTGGTTGTTGGCTGCAGCCGGGGTTGAGGTTTGTTTCAGAGTTTTTAACTTCTACCTGCACATTGGTAAGCTTGTCTTTGAGGCAGATCACATGTTATTAGTCAAAAAAAGAAAAGGCATCCCGAGATGCAATAGTAAATGAACGTTGGCTTCTCAATGTAATTAAATACTTTTACTTTAGGCACACAAAAGCATGGCTTCAAGTTACATGTCTTCTGAGCAGTGACACTGTAAACCAGGTTCTTGCTTAACACAAGAATGTCTAATCCTTAATTAAGCCCTTGATTACTGACCCAGAGCTGCGGAGCTGATAGATGTGTTTCTGGCATAACAAGTGTTACCTGTGCCAAGTAAAACAGCAATTTACTTTCTCTAGTCTTTCTGTTTTCAGTTGAATGCTCACACAGAGATTTTTGTTTTATTTTTCACTCCACTGCCTGCATCCTCCATAGTAAGCTGTAACACAAAATACATTGTGTCTTGCATCATTTAGATGAGCTTAGCAGGGTGAAGTGAGCAAATTGACCCACATGTGTAGGGAAATTAGAAATCTCTGCCCAGGAGGAAAAATATTTGTAAAACAGAGAAGGAAGATACCACTTTAAAATATTTTTTTCTGATGGTATATAATTTACTTACTCATTTGCTGTCCATCTTGGTGGTAAACTGGTAATACAGTTTGAGGACACAAAGGACAAGTATTTACTCTGAGTGTCCTCTTTTATACAATAAGCTGTTACAGTACATACAGTTACTTGTGTACTGAGACAAGGAATACAAGTTTTTTAAAAAGACCACCAGTCTTTATTTAAAGGCCTTGCAGAAGACAGAACTGTCTGCTTCTCTCCATCATTTATTCCTTTGTTTTAAGTCCCTCTCTCTTCTTTTTCTTTCTTTTTTTAAAGTAAGGAAAAAAGCTGTTGATGAGTACCAATTACTACATTTTTCCTTGGAATATTCTTTTCTCAGCTTCTCATCAGCAGAAACCTGGCTTCTGAATTTAAGACTGTGATCACACTTGCTATGGTTGAACACTGGCAGTATATTAATATGCCTGATCATCTGGGGTTTCCCTAGTATAGCAACTCTTAATTACTTACATGAGTGTCACAGATGTTATGATAGAGGCTGACTGAGCAAGGCATTTAGAGATTGGTAATATCAATCATTTTCTAGTCTCCATGTTCTGCACTGACCATAGATATGTATGGCACATGCAAATACATACATGTAGATGTCTAACTTTGGTGTCTTAATGTTGAACTCAGTTTCTCTGTAAGTAACACTGATTGGACCAGCCATCCTCAACCATATTGAATATAACTACATCCATCTGATCACCAGCAATTCTGTATCTTTTTGTTTCTCATCTTGTGAATAATTCATCTTCAGGTGTCTGAAACATGCATCTGTACTAAACTTCCTGCAGGGCTTGCTACTTGTACATTATTTTGTAAAAGCTTTGTTTTAACTGCCAAAGAATTTGTTCCTGTCTAGCTCCCAAATCAAAATATCCCACAGCAGAGCTTTTTTCCACATGCCAGAAAGCATTTTAAGGACAGCCTAGACTGTATTGTTGATTGTTTCACATTAAGTTGCCTGTTCAATACCAAACAAACCATCACTCCAGTTCTTAGTGCCTGTTCTTCTGCTGGGGTTGCCCTTAGCATTTATCAAGTGTGACAGTCCAGGAGATTTCGCCAGCACTTCTGTCCTTGGTGTGTTCTCCCTTAGAGCCATATCTGGAATGGAAGGAACCATGATGTATATTCTTTTCCTTTTATGGTGCTTAAAAAGTTTATCTCTTCTATAAATGTGAAAAGATTCTTATTTCCTCTTCTTCCTCACTCTCCTTTGTCAGTTTGAAGAAGAGTTTTTGGAAACTCGAGAGCAGTATGAGAAGCTCCTGCAAGGTGAGTCCATGTGAAACCTCAAGAAAAGTGTAACCAGACTTAGAGAAGATGTGTGAAGTCTTTGAAGATTGTACATGACTTCCTTTCCACGCAGAAGAAATGGGAGTAAAGCTGAGAGCTGTGAGCAGCTGCAGAGGCTGTTTTTTTCCATATATGGACAGATAAAATTGCAAACTGAGTATCTTTCCAACCTGGAGGGTTTGCCAGGCCTCCAGATTCTTCTAGTCTCCATTTGTCTATGCATCCCACAAACTTAACCATGGTTAAGTTCAGTAACTAGAAAACATGTATCCCAGATTTTCATTTTATGTCCTGATAATAGCTTAAACATTGGTCAGAGAAATCTGTGAATCTAAGATTTGCTTCAAATAGTGTTTGAATAATGGAACAGAATTTTTTTACATTGTTTAGAACTAGACACTTTTTACTCAGTTGAGATGTTCAGTGTGATTGTCTCCACTGTACTTCAATTTCATTTTAAAAGCTGCTGTACACAGTCCTGACTGCAACTACAGTGAAATTTTTATAAAGGAAGGATGGTAACCCACAATAATTGTGTTTTTCAGTTTAATTTGTCTGCACCACTGTAATTTATTCCTTGCATGGAAGAACTCCTGTTTAATAGAATGACCACCCACAGCAAGCTCACCATAAAAACAATGATCCTCTGAAGACAGCAAGAAATGTGATGCGGAATTACTAGATCAGTCAAATAATGTGTGTCTTTCCTTTTAGGTGGATCCCTGCTGTTTCAGCAAGTGCCCATGGTGGAGATTGATGGGATGAGGATGGTGCAGACCAGAGCCATCCTCAGCTACATTGCAGCAAAGTACAACCTCTATGGGAAGGACCTGAAGGAGAGAGCCTTGTATGTAACAGTATTACTCTTCTTGAATTTAGTATAATAGCTCAGATGCATCAAAAATTAATTGCATAGTCACACAGAATCACCTGTGGGCCTCAGTGATACTCAACTTGCAGTGGGCCTGAGAGGCCACAGTTACTTCTCACATAAAAATATTTGAGTCAGGGGTTTATTGTGCCTTAGTGAAAGATTAATACAGCCTGACACAGGTATTCGAGAGGTGACTGGCATGTAGATGCTGAACTGCTTTTGTAACCAGAAAACTCTGGCAAGAAATGGTTAATTTCTAACTTTTGGCTGCAAAATAAGAGCTATCATTGACATTATCTGTGGTTGCATGATGTCCCACTGCACTGTAAAAAGTGTGTGGTTTAGATCTTTGGGAGCTGGGGAAAGAACAGCTAAAAGCTGTTGAAAAACTATTGGTTTCATCCAAAATTACATCCATATGAAATTACCTCTTGATGTTGTGTCTGTGGAAAAAAAAAGTATGATTGGGCTGTCTCAGTATGTAGCATTTTAAATGTCCATCTACAGTACAAAACCTGCTCTCATAGCTCTGGAAAAGAGACAATCTGAAGAACCGCTGTACTCATAATTTAGCTGGATGAAGAACCTGGTATGCTTCAGCTCCCAACCCCGTTATTTATCTATTTGGCACTACTTGGACTTCGGATGAAATTCTGAAGGTGGGATACATCCAGACAATTAAGTCAGCTGACTTGTACCTTGTACCTTGGTACATTCCTTGTACCACAAGGAATGACTCCTTGTGGTGCTGTGTGTTTCTTTGGTGATTGTGATCCGTAACACCAAAGTTACACTCTTAACTTCTGTGCAATCCTGTTTAAACCTGCACAGTGAAGCAAGTAAAGAGCCAAAACCACTACAAATACAAGTAAAACTCAGACTGTGACATGCTTTTTTAACTGCAGAAATAATTTCCATGAGGGGGTGTCACGAACGAGTGTGTTTGAGATCACTTAAAAAAGCATTTTTCAGATCACACTGCAGCCTGGAAAGGAGAGAGGGGGAATGCACCACCACAGGGGGATGGGAAATTCAATTTTTACTATCCTAAAACAAATATAAGGTAATTCTGCTTGTGAAGGTGCCTTCTATTTAAGGTTTTTGTTTGCTTTGGTTTTAAGGATTGATATGTATGTTGGAGGAACTGGTGACCTTATGGGCTTCATTTTGATGTTCCCTTTCTTATCGGCAGAGGATAAAGAGAAACAACGTGCTTTTATAGTTCAAAAGGCAACAAGCAGGTATTTCCCAGTATATGAAAAGGTATGTAGAAGGATCATTTTCTTCCCTGCTTCTGGAGGGATAACAGTGGGAACACTGGTATTTCACCACAACCAGAAGCAAAAGTGTCAGTGCAGTACTTTACACCGGGACATCCATACTGTCTGTTGACTGGAGGTGGGTCAGAGCAGCATCAGACAAGTTGGGGCGGGTCAACCCCAGAGCCTTTCAATGTATTTTCTTCCCCATGTCCAGGTGAGGAAGGGAGTGATAGAGCAGCTTTGATGGGCACCTGGTGCCCAGCCAGGATCAACCCACCCTAGTAATTTGCATTACAAAAGTAGTGCTAATTGTCTTCTTTGTTTAACATTTCAAATACATCTTGTTGGGTTTTTTTAAACACCGTAATACACCGTAATCCCTGCTGACTTCTAGCCATACTGGAATCTTGGTGTTTTTCTGACTGATAATTTGAGAGATAGAACCCAAGAGGTACTCTCAGTGGAAATTAATACGCATGGACAGGATGATCTAGCAGAAATAGCTCCTTCTCTGTTTTAAAGACTAAAGAAAAGACAGTTTTCCACTTTGCCAGGTCTCCTATAGGTGGTTGCCAGGGTGCATGCTGCCCTATTCCACTTGTTGTGTCTTAGCCCCAATGCTTTAGGCTGATCACCTCTCTTTTATACTCTCTATTTTCCTATTGAAGCTGTAACGACATACAGAAAAATTCCAGATAAATTAGACTTGAAAGGTGTGAATACCAAGAAGGTATCTAAACCTGTAGTCCAGTACACAGGGTTACCTAAGGATCAGTAAGAGAAACCCTGGGATTCTAGATTTCTGCTGTAAAATGACCAGTTACTGCTGGCACATCCCCTGTTCCCCGTTAGCTGCATGGGGGAGAGGGTGAAAAGGACACAGTAGTATTGTCAAAGAAGGTGTGTCTATGCATTTTGAAAACATGAACCTCAGCTGGCTATCCGCACCTGAGTGTTTTCATCTATGACATTTCTAGGTTTTGAAAGACCATGGGCAGGACTTCCTTGTTGGCAACAGTTTTAGCTGGGCTGATGTTCATCTTCTTGAAGCCATTTTAATGGTAGAAGAGAAAAAGTCAGATGTGCTCTCAGGCTTTCCTCAGTTACAGGTACCTTGCACTAACAAGATGCTAATATGGCTGTAAATGTGATAAATGGTATTTCAAAGTCTGTTATGTGTAAATAATTCCGCAAAACATTTGTTACTTCTTCATTCCAGTCTTGCTCTTCTTGCTTCAGGAAGAGCCTTGTAAGATGTTTCATCTAAAGAAACTGTTATTTTGTGGTGTAACCCCTGTACACATCTGAATAAATGCACCCTCCCTTTTTTTGCCTCTCCTCACCAGTTCTGTGATACTATTAAGTGGAAGATATTTTTGGATCACAAGAACTGATCTGAGTAATGTACCTATCAGAAACCACAGATAACTGTTAACACTTCATCCCATATCAATACAAGACAGAGGGCTGATTTGTTACTGTGGAAAATAAAAAGGTTGAAGTGAGAGGGAGTAAAATTCATCCACGGTTAAAACCGTATTTCCTGTCTCGTCTCCGCATACAGCTTGTTAAAGGATGTTACATAAATCAGTAAAATAGGGGTTTTTCTTGTGTTACTTTCTGTTCTTTAAATACCATGTGCTACTGTTTACCTTTTAGGCATTTAAAGCAAGGATAAGCAACATCCCCACAATCAAGAAATTTCTTGAGCCAGGAAGCCAGAGGAAACCTGTTCCTGATGATAAATATGTGGAGACTGTCAGGAGAGTTCTCCGCATGTATTATGATCTAAAAGCAAATTAGTTTGCTGGCCGCAGGCTGTAAGAGAACTGCCAGATTGCACACGTCCAGCTATGCTGCGAAGGAAGGCGAAGGGGTGTTCAAGAGGTGTTTCAATGGGCAGGAGGTCATGCCCTCACAGAAAATACAGTAGGCAGGTATCTTTTATAACACTTCAATACTAGCCTATTTTCTCCTTCATTCATCTCGAGATCTTTCCTGGTAATTTTAAGCAAGTGAAATAGCAGCAAGCACACTGTCTTTCCTAGAGACTTTGTGGAATAGCAAAAAGGAGAAATGTGAGTTGCTGACTGATAGCTTCAGCAAGTCGTGCTATTTCTGAGGACTTTTTTCTAGATCTATCAGATTTTTATATGAGGATTGCTTCCAATGTAGGCCTTTATTGTTCTGTAATATCACTGTTGGCAAATGAAACAAGGAGTTTTTAAAGACAGTTGGAGTGAGGTCTTTCTCCTGCCAGTTCTACTGGACATCAGTGACTTGTCTGAAATGTCAACACTGTGCCTTTATAACTAAGCTGCACTCTTATTAATGAATTAGGAAATAAACTGACTGCCAAATGATGTTTTTGTTTAACTGCTGCATCTAGAGGACCTGTACTAATCAAATAAACATTTTATGTAGTCACATTGTCCTGTTGTCTCGTGAATGAAGGTTGGGGCTTGCAAACATCATTTTTACTTTTCTTATAGCATAAATTCTTTGTATTTGATACGAGGAGGGTCCTTGTTAACCCATGCACCTCCTGGAAAGGCATATTTTGTTTGCGTTTATAAACAAGAGAACGGAGATGTGAAAGAGAGGTAATAAACCATCACACAAACCTGATACAGCTCCTATCTAAAGTTACACCAACCAAACTCAAAATGTTTCTTTTCCTCTTTTTTTTTTTAACTCTATGGTTTCCACAGACAACTAGACAAAGGAATTTAAAATGGTTTTAATCACTTCAACAAATGGCAGGCACTTAGGTTTCAAAAAGCTGCTCTGCAGCATGTTATCTTGGGGTTTCCTATTTGTTACTTACAGTTCTACATTAATGACATAGCTTACAAGAAAAGACTTGTGCTCAATCGCTAATGGCACTGGTTTATTCCTGTGTTAGCTGTGGGTTGAGAAATACGATGCTGCTTGACACTGGGATGTAGTAAGTACACTCATCTGATATTTGATGAACAAGTTGCCCACTTGAGAGCTCGTCAGACTCCCCAGCTTCAGCACGATTGAAGTTTTCAGTGCTACAAACACTTTTTCCTCATTGCCAGGTATACAAAGTTTGTATTGACCTACAGTAGTTCATTAGCTACTGTAATGTCAATTGCAATTACAGTTCAGTCCTTGATTAAATCTCAAATTAGTTTAATAGAAAAGTTTGGAAAACCCTGTAGTTGTTGATCATAATTCCTTGCTAAGTGAACTTTTTCTCCACAATACGAGGAAAGTTGTGGTGTAAAGCTGTTCAAGAGGTCCATAAGCAAAGATGCAGCAGATGTAGGAGGTGCCTCTGCCAGTACTTGTTGGTGATAAGCCTAACAGCTGATGGTTATGCTTTTTAGTCAATAGAGTGATACAGCAGCAATGAATGTGAGCAGAAGAACAATTGGTACTGAAGCCTTGTCATCAACACTGTGTTTGGAACATGGTTAACTTCAGCATAGCTCAAGAGTGGTTGTGTGGATTGAATGCCACTTAAACAGCATTTGGTGCACTCTTGGAGCACATTTTTCAGTTTAATTTCATCCAGAAAGAATCCAGTCTGTACACTCCAAGATCACACTGTGATGGGAGCCAAAGTACAGTTAAGAAATTAATTTTTAAAACATCGTCCTGTTTCAGACCACTAATGTAGACATACCCTGCAATGCTCCAGGTCTGGCCCAACTGATGGTTCATGTCCTGATATTTCAGTAAATTGTTCATGAGAACTTCTATTTTGTTTCATTATTTTTTACTCATCTTATTGATTTGTTTTGAAATGAAGACACCTTAAAAGTGTTCATACATCATGTGGACTTCTCCATATAAAATCTACAGCCATGTTTGCTTATGCTGTGGTGGCAGGGCTACATGGTGTGACACAGTGCTGTGGGTTAACCCTGCCTGAAAACCTTCTTATTTTGATATTCCCAAGCAGGTTTGTCAGTTTACTTTCTAACCTGTAAAGAGCAGCACGTTCACAGAGTATTATTTTGATCTTCCATATTCTGGGCAAACTAGGGATGAAATCAGCTTAAATCTAAGTATTTTACAAAATATTTTTTATACTGAGCAACCTTTAGTCGTGGTAAGCACCCTAACAGTAATTATTTAGGGTGGTAGCTAACTTCAGTATTGCTTTTACAATACATCAGAGCTGTTCAGTTCTGTTACCAGCCTTCAAGACAGTAGTAAAGAAGTAAAATATACAGATGTTTGTTGCTGTTTGTCCTATGTCTCTCAGTGTTGCCAGCCCAATAATTCCTGGCTAAAAATTAGTTAAAAACACGTAATAAGCTCAGGATTTGTTTCACTCTTAACTGTCACAAAGCACTTAGGTGTTAGACAGGCAGTTTTGATGTGTTCTCCAAGAAAGACTTGGGGCTTTCTTCAACTCTTGCTGTAGTAACACCTACTTATGTACAAATCAGCCTGGAGCATCATTCTGATAGCTAAGTAAATTATGCTTAGTGGAGGTAAGGGTTGTGATCCTAGATAACCATTTTTGGTTTAAAACACTGCCAATGGAATGACAAGTTCATTTCCAGTGAAAACACTAGGATAATTCTCACTGATTTAATAGTGAGTACAGGATACTTGCTTTAGTACACGTTATGGTTTCTGATGACTGTACAGGATCTTTACTCTGCATTGTGCTTGCTGATGTTTTGGTATATTGCAGTTAATTCCAGTGGAACTCTACTATTTCGGTGAGCACATCTGAACGTGCAAAAGAAGCATCAGCTATTCATAGGAATTTTTCAAGTCTCCTGCATGCTTCTTGTGGCACTTCTTCACACTTGACTATAGCAACACTAATCAAAAAAAAAAAAGCAAGATGCCAAATTCTAGCCATGTCAACTGACTGGAGAATTCCTAACACTGCTTCTAGCAGGCACTTGACAGATATTCCTATGATTAGTATCACTTGCCAATTGCCACCATGGGCAAAATAGACTTGATTTGGAGGTAATTTCTTTATTTCCAATTAATATAGTTCGTTGATGAGAAAAAAAATGAAAAACTTGAACACCTTCCTCCCACTCCTCTTCTTCCCAGGCTCAACCTCTCCCCTTCGTTCCTGACTCCTCTGCCTTCTCCCCTCCTTCTCCTCGTGCGCAGGACGCTTTCTTCGCTGTTTTTCCCTGGCACTCTGCCGTGCAGTGTTTTGCCCCTTCTTAAAGCCGTTCCCCAGCACCGCCCCGGCCGTGGGCTCAGCCGCGCCCTGCGGTGGGTGGTTGGATCCGGCTGGAACCGGCTGTGTCCGGCTGGGGCTGCCCGGCCTCCCCTCACGGAGCCCTCGCTGGAGCCAGCGCCCCGTGCAGCCGTGTCTGGTGTAATAAGCTGGTCCCTCAGCGGGTTTCCAAACGGGTCGTGGGGGTCACTGGGACCTGCTGGTGGTGGCCCACAGCTTTGAGGTCCAAGAGGAGAAAAGTTCGCGTTCCAGAGGCGTATAGGACCTGGACACCAGGGCGCCTGGGCACTGCTGGTGCAGAGGAATTCGCAGGAGGCTGCACTCGGAATCCGAAATCCGGAATTTGCATTAAACCTCAGTCTTGCTCCTAGGAAAGGCTATTTTATTTGCTGCTGGGGAAAATTTGAGACGTAGGCAACTCCTCGGCGTGTCCCCGGGCTCCCTTTCAACAACTCGGGAGCTCTGGGGATGGAATCAGCCTGACATTACTTTTCCTGCCCCCAGGTGGGGCCGTGCGCTTTCGGCAGGTGCCCTCGGTGGGGGCTGGCGGGAGGGAGGTGTTGCCTCCCGGACCCGTCCTCAGCCACAGAGCCCGAAAACTACACCCTTCGTGGGAAGGACCTGAAGGACAGACCCTGGTGCAGTAACTTCACACCTCGAAGCACCAGATGCTCGTTTGTAACATGTGACTACTTTTGGAGTCAGTGGCAATAAATAATACTATCAGAATGCAATTTATCTGTAAATCATGGTTAACCTCTGAGCAGCTGACTGGAAGCGTGTCTACAAGCCACCTTGGAGTGCGGGGCAGAGAAAAGCATATATATACACATTTCCAGCAGCCCCTTCCAGGTTTTGTTTCAGTGCTGATGCCTGTTGGAATTTCTCGTGCTGCAGCCTGCGCCTGTTTGTCTCTTCTACTTTCACTATAGTCCTCTGAGGACAGCCTGGTCCTGGCTGCTCTGCAGCTACCTATTAGGTAGGTGAAGAGAGTAACTAGATCCTTGGCACTTCACTATGTCACATTTTTATCAAAGGGCTATAAGAAAAATTAGCACATTTCACTGTAAATAAAATAAAGTGACAATAGGTAGGAAAGTTGAAACTCAGTGATCTGAATCAGTATGCATACTGGGAATTAATAAACCAGAGGCATTTAGTCTTTTTAAATGCACTTTGCCTTAATTCCCACTGATGTGAGAAGCAGGAACTCAGAGGAGGAGAAGCTGAAGAATATGGTGGATAATCAGCCATATGCCAGCTCCCAGCATGCCACTGGCATCTGAAAATGCTAATGTGACCTTGGTGTATAGTGGAAAATTTCAAATAGCATTGCATGTCCGACTCTGACAATGACCCAAGAACTACCTAGCTATAGGCATCACTTAATCCTCATGCAGAACTGGGGATAATTTTCTAGTTATGCTGCAAATTTGTGTTGCTTACCCTACAACTACTACTTTCCATGTAAGACCAATTTCAACAGTGCAGCAGTACCATTTAATCTCACACCTGGAAATGTCATCCAAGAGAAGATGGAATGGAATGTTAGCCTTTCGGGCAAGCAAAAAGGACCTTCACCTCATGGTTCAGCCTCAGATGCCAGAGCTTAGTACATATGACCCCAGCCTTGCCAGCTGTGTACTTGTGTACTTGGATACACAGTAGTTCAAGCAGAGAATATCTTTCCACTCGCTTTCTCAAGGAAGTAGTTACCTTGTTTAACTCTCGCTATTATTCAGCAGACAGTTTTGCTGCAGGAGAACATTAGTCAAGGGGTGATCTGGGAGACAACTCTTCTGGATTCCTTTAAAAATCTAATTTGAACAATTATTTCTGAGGAAGTTCAGAATGGGTTGCACAGAGACAGCTTTGAAATAAGCAGTGTAACTGTCATACTTTTCAGAGTATATTCTTGTTCTGCATTCTCCCAAAGTATGCCCACACAACAAAACAGAGGTGTAACAGGAGTGTGTGTGTCTTAATTAAACAAGCAGACTGTTTTCCTATGCCATGGTGCTTTTTTGCTAAAAGTAGCAGTTGCTAAAATGAAGGCAGTGTAGGGCTGAGGCCGGAGAATGTGTATCTCCAGGATCTGAGGGTCATTTTTACCCTAAAGACAGACAAAGACTTCACTAGTTGGATAGTGTCCTGGCTCTCCTTGAAGCAAGAGGGATGTCTCTTTAAAACAGACAACTGAACTCTAGAGGTTTGGGCCCCAAAGACTGTTGTGTCTTTTCTGCTCATTCCAATATAGAAGATTAGGAATCTCCACATTCAGCAGTGAAACATATCCCCATTAACACTTTTCTAACATGAGTGTACATACAGTATTTTATTATTACAACTTTATTACCTTGTGTATAAAGACCATAGACAGTTTCAGCATGGTTCTCAAGCACACTAAAGTCATCTTTCAGTATTTGTGGTATGGTAAGTACAGTTCAGGTCTCTGTGTACGTACATGCAGTTTAACCTCTCACCAGAAAGGCTGATGAAAAGAGGCTCATGTATGTGTAAGGGAGCTGTTGCCTTTGTGAACTGGGTGCTGAGGTCTATAGCGCTGCTAACTAGTTGGGCAAGATCAGCCAGATTCCTATTCCATTATCAAACTTGCATTGAGAACTTCCCCTTGAGAACAAGGGAATAAAAGCATATGAAGGTTTCTATCTGACCCAATGCACTTACCTTTCCCCTCCTCACTTTTTATGTATCTTGTACCATATCTACAGTTTCTTCTGATATTTTTTCTTTTGTAGTTTTTATGGAAATGTAACAACTGTTGTACATGTACAACTTACAGAACTGACTAAGGATGCAGAAATAAACCTGAAATGAAGGTTTAGATTGTTAATAATTTCATCAACTCTTTTCTGGAGCAAAACTCAGAAAAGTAATTAGTTTTTTAATTCCTGTAAACATTTTTCCTCTTGAATCAGGCTGGTTACAGTCTTTCATACCTGTCAACCTACTGTGGACAAAAGTCTAGCAACTGATGGAAGCTATCCTGATGGTGGAAGAGAAAGTGCCCTCCATTCTCTCCAAGTTTCCTTTCTTCAGGAAATTAAATCAAATAGTTATACACACATATTCATTTCAAGTTTTGAGGAAGACAAAATGCATGGTAGTTTCTTGCACTCTTACAGAATGCAGATATAATCAAGAGAGAATCGGGAAATACAGCCAACAGAGTAAAATACAAAGAATAGAAGAGGAAAAAGCAGAGCTGAGAAATGCATGTGAGAAGTGAACTACAGATCAATTAGTTACACAAATTGTTAGATGAATTATTTTTTATGCGTGTGATTTCAGTAAGAGAGACAGAGAAGGGCTTTCATCTCCCCTATCTTATAAAACAAGCAATGAAAAGCAACATTTTCACAATAAGACAGTGGATCTCATTGTTAGAGGATGTCATTTAGGCAGGAATTTAAATGGATGAAAGTAGTGTGAAGGATATAGTGAACGCGGTGAAATCTTGAAAGATACTGAATATTTAGGGGCTAAGCAGCTTTCTAGTGCAAAAAAGATTAAACTTCGAAAGGCAGGTTATCCCAGTATTGATTACTGTATGGTTTTATACCTTGCCTTGTAGGCTTGTACCATCTAACTTGCATCTGCTTTTCTCTGAACTTGTACCATCTGCTCTTAGGAAATTGCCTCCTCCCTCATCATCAGCCCTGAGCCACCGAGGAAGCCTGATTTCACAGGCTTTTGTTGGCTTGATTAAAGCTTTTCCCACCCCTGTTCTTAGTAGTAGAAAATAAAAAGATTCTTTAAACCTAAGTTTAGATTATTAGTAGTTTTAGTTGTAGTAATGCACATAAAGTGAGAGTCCTAGAAAGACTCCCCGAACATAACAGATACCAAATAGAGGAAACATACACTTAGACAAGTTTCTATCAAAAAGTGAAGTAATTATAATACATGAGCTATTTCAGTTAAATATTTCACAATGAAATTTGTACTACTAAAGGTATGTTTCAGTTGTCTTTGAAACCTTGATCTTGCCTATCTCGTGCCTTGATAAATCAGCCCTTTGACCATGTTGAGATAGTTAGATCAATAAAGACTAAACAATCCAAATAACAATGTACTAAAAAACAGCTCTCCATTTAAACTCTCCTCACAGCACTACAGTGGATGTAAATCAGAATTAGGGTTATTGTTTTCAAACTTTCCTGTGCCAGTAGTCCAGCTGAGAGCCAAAGAGCTTTGAGAAATATGTGTGAGTGTGACTACAGGCTTGGTTAACCTTGCTTTGGGCAGTCAGTAAAGCTTCCTGCACAGAACCAGAGCAGTCACTGAAGGTTTGCAGCAACTGTAGGCTTAAGTGATGCAGGACTTGTTGTAACTATTCATGTGGACTCTAATTATTTTTATCGCAGTGGTGTTGTCCTTCAGTTTAGGAGTGCAATAAGCAGCATGGGGAGAATCCTCTCACCCTTCCGTGTTTAATTCTCTGGTGGCAGTTAGTGATGTACCCTGTGCCCACCACTGAGGGGATGCTGCAATCAGGCATCGTCCCCCAAGCCAGCTGCATATTGTTTTGTGAGGATTGCAGGTAGATACATTTTGAGAAGACTTTGAACTTGCCTCATCTACAGCACAAAGAAGTATGTCCACAGAGCACAGTGGGAAGGTGACATGCCAGGGCATGGTATACTCACCAGTTAAAATCTGCCTTTGCCCAACCCCAGATCACTTAAGTGGCACCTGGGCCCCATGCCTGCTGCCTGAATACTCCTGGGTGTGGCTTAACAAATCATGTGTAAAAGAAACTTATTTTCTTTTCTGCTCTAGAGGTTTACAGAACACCTATTCAAGTTATAGATAGCAGCAACCTCATTGATATGATTACCTTCAGATTCCAAAGGAGCTTTGTAATTACATTACGAAAGGCTGTGCTGGAAGCAAAATGAAAAAAGAACAAGGGGGAAAGTCTTTCTGTCAAACAGGAATGTGTAGAAGGGGAACAACAGTCAAATCTGGATGTGGCCATATTCAGCAAATCCAAAAAGCATCAGAATGCTTTGCTTGACCACTCGGTCATCCCTGAGCCTTAAATTAGGGACCTCTCCCTCCCATTCTTCTTTGCCTTCTACTGCTGTCCTTGGCAGCATCTGAGACTGCAGAGAGGACAAAGAGACTACAGTTACATGCATGCCCTTCGGTGGTCTCTGTTCCTGAACCAACTCTTGCACTCAGGTGCATGCTGGTATCAAAGACCTCAAAAGCAGGAATAGATTATCTTGATTCAATACTGCCATCATGGATAGGTATAAACAAAAGCTCCTTTCTTACTCAGCCATCTGTGTATGTGCCGCATTCCTACTGTAGCCACATCTGCATTACTCATTTAGGCACATGGGGACCATCGTGCCCGTGCTTGGTACGGCATGTATTTACACGTTGTTCAGACCTTCCAAAATAGGGTACCTATGCTGCCAGCTGGGAACTGTTCTGGGCCTCTGCTGGACTTCTGACCCCTATTTAGGAATTTTCTGTAGGGTAGCCTGGTAGTAACAGGGTTTGACATAGAAAAAATACAAAAACATGCATTTAATGTTACGCTTTGCTCAGTACATTATGAACTTAAGAGAGAGCTAGAATTAGGCAAAGTGTAAAGAAGCACCAAACCAGCTGGTTTTGCTGACAGCGTCAATCTCTGAAGCACATAAATTACAAATTTGCAGGAAGCCTCTAGGGGAAGTGCATCCTCTAGAAGAGACTGCCAGCAATTTCCAGGCAGAGAAACCACTACAAAACTCCAACTGTGAGGAAAAAGTTACCTGGAGACTTTTGTCCTGAGATTCCCCATAGTGAGGTGCTGTCATGGCTTTAGACGGACAGTCATGGCTTTAGACGGACAAATACAATTTTGATAAGTGTGGGTTCTGTGAACAGATCTTCAGATTAGTTGTACTGATGTCTGCTGCAGGGGTCTAAGGCGATGCCCAACATCACGTGTGGGTCTGTGCTAGAGGAAAGTATCTTGTCTTAGCACCCAAACCCCATTTTCCAGTTGCTATGCCATCCTTGTGTCTGTTCACATCCACTTTTGGTTTTGGGATTTTTAGCTGAAATACAGAAAGATAGAAAAGCTGAAACAGTTACTTCTCATGGGTTAGAAAATCATAGTTTATTTAATCTCTTGAGTATTAGCCATGTACATTCAATTTCAAAAATTAATGCTATTGCCTTGAGACATAGGGTGAGTTATGACATAAACAGCTCATCAATTTTTTATATCAAGTAGGCTTGATATTGTATTTCAAAGTAATTGAGCCCCGTTATCCCATACTTTAGGTAACTTTTCTATGCCATACAGCAGCAAAAATAAAAACCTGCTAAATAATTAAATAAGGCTGGAAACTTAAGTGGCTTTTCTTTAAATGATTACTATTGCCTTAAATATGACCCAGAAAAAATCTATAATTTTCTCAGTGTTTTTAAATATCTTGCTGTTGTATTTGGGTAAAATGCCCCCAAAATTCCAAGAAAACAGTTTGAATAGATGGCTACCATAGAAACTATGAGGTTACCGTCATGGTATAATCACAGCAGCAAACGAAGACTGTCTCTGTCTTGGGTGTCAATTTTCAGAGCCATATGTCTTTAAGCTGGATAGTGTCAGCTTAAGAGCATTGGGAGGTTTTTTTCCCTGATTGGGTATGGCTGGAAACTCCCCCAAGCTGCAGAGTTTAAACAGCCCTGGGGAACCTGCCTGTGTTGGGTGGAGTCTGAATTAAGGTCAGAAGGTAAGTAAGAACTTACAAATTCCTTTTTCTTAAAGCATTTGCATGATTTTTTTTTAAGTGAAACTACTTCTAAGTTTTTTAGGGCATCTGCTGGTGTAGTGTAAGTTGTCTTTTCTCCTTAGTCTGTCCGTGTGCCAGGTAGACTAAAAATGGCTTGATAGTTATTCACCAGCTGGAAGCTGCAGGAGATAAAATGCCAGAAAAAGATGTGTTTTAACCAGGAAATTAATCCTGTGATGCAGTCCAGAGCTGATCAGGACCGCTATGAAACAGCCGAGGGGACAAAGTGCAAGCCTCTAGCACTGTGTTGGTTTCTTATAGGTTGGAGCAGAAAAGCTGGCCTGTGGATATGCTGGACTCTGATTCCATCACCAGGGCTAAAGAGCACTTCATGCTGAATGCTGCTGTTTCTGGAAGACAATGATCTCTTAAATTGTTCTTGCATCCCTGAGATGCATGCTCAGAGAAATTCCGGACAGGTGTGTTACTAAGGCTCAGGAGGCAATAGGAAATAGGCTAGAAATATGGATTTTAGACAAAAACAACTTTAAAAAAAGTATATAGTCAAATTTTGTGTTGAAGTCTTTGCTAGATATTAAGGTAGTGTATGTGAGATGTGATTACTTATTTGACTGCAGCATAAATCATGACATGAAGCAGTTCTTCAGCAGTGTCTGGGTTAGTGCAGTATGTCTGCAAATGTCCTGAGTAGTGATGTATTTTGGCTGTGGGAACCAGGTATTACTTAAGTAAAATTAGAAGGTTGTCCATGTCTGTTCTCCACATTCCCTGGACATTTGGCTGTTTGTACCTTTTGCAAGAGTCAATTTCCTTCAGCAGGAGCAGTCAGACGTAGCTTTTCAGGAGCAAGCAACACCAGGTCAGATCACTGGACTGCTTGAAAGCCCGGTGGTTTGTACTGCTGTTGTGCAATATATGTTAGACCATTTCCTATCTCTTTTTTGTCCTTCTGCTGTATGGTCTGGCTGATGAATGACAGCACGTTTCTCTGGCAATTGTACAGCTTTAACAGTTCAGTAATTCATGGGGCATTTGATATTTTACTTCCACTAGAAGTCATAAATCCACACAGCTTCTATAGCTGCCCAGTGGCATGGCATACTCCAAATGCATATTGAGAATCAGCATAAATATTTACAGTCTCTTCTTGGAACAGCTGATAGGCCTTTGTTAATGCAATTAATGCAGCTGCTTGTGTGCTCAGCTTTGGACTGAGTGGTGAAGCTTCCACTGCTTCCTACACAGTAGTTATTCAATAACCTGTATTCCAGTTGCTGCTCAGATAATATGACTACCCACAAATAACAATTCCAGATTGGGATTTAGAAACAGCACATCTGTTAAATCTGCTTGAGCCTTTTAGGCTTCGCGGGTGGTTACTACTCAGCCGTGATGTCATTCCATCCCCAGGTGAAAGGAGTAGTGTTGTGGGATTCAGCATGTTAGTTACTATCCCAGAGGCTATTCCTTGCCCTTCTTGTGCAAACACGGTAGAAGGTTTACCAAAGTCTGGCAGTCCCAGGGCAAGTGCAGCTAGCTTCGAAATCTTGAATATCTACCTTGTGTGTTGCCCAGTGAATGGGTTCTTTATCATCTTAGGTTATCGGTATCGGGTTTTTCTATTTCCTTGAAAGAGCTGTCCAAGGGTGGCAGAATCTTACAGCTACTGAAAAGTGTTTGTTTTGAGTAGCTGGTCTTGGAAGATTTTGAATTGTTTTAATATGATTTTCAGATAATAACGACTCCTCTTGCTGAAGAATGTAACACAGATATTCTATAGTTCTCTTACACAAATTGTAACTTATATAGAAAGGCCCAATGACCATTTTTTTATTAAAGCAAACAGTAAGGAATGGGTGACAGCTATACAAGATTACTTGGCTACTAATAAAGCATCAACATATTCTGTCAAAAATGGATCAACTTTTTTAAACAGTACATCCTGAAACTACAAAAATACTAAACTACAAAAATAGTAAAACTACAAAAATAGTGGAGGTCTGAGCAAAATCCTTAGGCCTTGGCTCTGTAGGCTGTACCTTTCACCAAATAAATGCAAAAAGGTGTTGAGAGTCTGGCTGAATAGGTTTGCTTTCTTAAGGTAGAAGATGCCCAGTTTCTAGTATGTTGAGGGTTGTATCTTCTGATCTTTAGGGAGTCTCAGGTGTCAGTACTCACAGGGGAATGAGCAACTAAACTGAGCCCACTGGACAAGACTCAGGTCCAGACCCACTAACTGAAAGTAGCTGCCTGTATGTGAGCTACAGGTGTCAGGTCCCTGTATAGTCAGTGGAGATGCATTCAGTGGATCTAAAGATTGAGGCGACTTTTAACCAAAACCCAAGAGGTTTTTTTTGGGTTGTTTTTTTGTTTGTTTTTGTTGGTTGGTTGGTTTCGTTTTTTTACTTTATTTTATTTTTTTCTGTGTTGGAAGCTTAAGGTAACTAAAATCCACTCAGAGCTGACAGAGTTATTTTTAATTTTTAAACAAAGGATCTTATGACAAGTTTTAATTCTATGTTTGTCCTTGCTCTTCTCGCATAATTTAATGCCACAAAGAATCTCTTGTTCATGTAAAATAATAAAATGATACCTGAGGCTTCTTACTCCTTCTACTCTTCTTTCGCGAACAAAAGATAATGTTTCCAGGAGGATTAAGTTTCATATACTTGATATTTCAGTTGTTGGCTTTTTTAGTTAAAGAAAAAGTCTTATTTACTGTAAGTTTCTGTGCATTACAAGCTGGGGCAATGTGTGTTGAAATGATACAGATGTGACGTAGCTGAAAAGTACGGTAATGAAAGAAGCACTAGCTAGTTGTTGTGAACTACGTTGATAAGCTGCCCTACAGTGAAAACTAGTCACCCAAGGTGCTGAAACTGATAAAACACTGTCCCTAGAGCCAAACATTGTAATTAGGAACAGCTATTCACACTTTAAAACTGAACATACTTTTTTCCTTAATGTGTATTTGGATTATGTTTACTAAGTTACCCAAAATATCCCTATTTATTCTAGTAACATGACTCAGTTCTTACTGGAATTGCTCAACGGAGAACCCTCAACCTTGTTTTTTCAAGTCAAGTTTTGGCAAAATATGTTCCAAATGTACTTTATTTTAAGTACACCTACAAAGCACTGTGACTTGAAGGAAACATATGGCTAGAGTGTACTGAGCCTGATTCAAATAAGAAATGTCAAGTGGATGCAAGGTGTGACAGATGTAATGTTGCAGCTTTGGCTTTTAACTCTGGGAAAACTGGAGTCAATCTGGAAATTTTTTTAAGTGAGGCACTCTGAGCCTTTAGGATATCTATTTTAAAGGGTTTTTTTTTCCTTCCAATCATCAGCGTATGATACAAGCATCTTTGTGAAGAGGAATACTAGTTGTGTTCTTTTAGTAATTAGGGCATGAAGCACAGAGGAATTAAGGCCTGGGTGCAGAAATTCTTCTGCTCGTGTGTGAGCACTGCCAGTCCAGCTGGTTGTCCCTGCGTGTGAAACAGCTCGGTACAAATGCGCTGTCTCTGCCGCACGCTCTGGGAGAGGCGCAGTTACAGCGAAGCATCAACAGCCTCAATGTGCCAGTCCCCTGGACATGCAGGGCCCCTGTGCCCTGGGGGATACTTCTGAGGGCACCTGAAGCCAGTGCAGCTACGTTCCACATCTGGCTTCAAGGGACACCTCAAGGCTGCCATAAGCAGCAAGGAAACGGGCTGTAGCCATGCAGGATGGCCAAAGAAGCTCATCCTGTTTCATGGAATAAAGGGAATGTCATCAATTCATTCGCCCCTATTTGAGGAAAGAAATGGACTGCATGTGAAGCTGCAAAGTGCACATATGGCAAACAAAGCAAGACGAATTTCAGCTTACTGGTAAAACATGTTTTTCTTTTCATCTTTTCAATGATGATGGCAATGAGGCTAAGTGAGTAACTTCCCTGAGGATGCGGTAGGATTTTCAGTGGCTTTGTATAATTGTCTTCATAGGCAGCAGTGTTCCCCCTGTAGCTAGGGACTCGTACCAGTTGTTTAAACATGTCTGTGTTTGCTTGCAAACGTAAGAAACCTCCCTGGCAGCACTGGGGAAGGCTTTACAGATTCACACATCGTTCCTTTCTTAGCACTGGCTGTGTGGTGTCACTGGTCTGTCTCTCATTTTATGTTTTGAACCAAATGAAGTTTAAACTTCAGCAGGCATAGTGAGAATAAAAGGTGCTATCTGCCCTCAAAATAATGGTGCTTACACCATTTTTATGAGATACTGTTTTCTGCTTATTATCTTTCAGGGAACCAGGAGCTCAGGAACATGTCGGGGAAGCCCAGGCTTACCTACTTGAATGGAAGGGGCCGGATGGAACCCATACGATGGCTGTTGGCAGCAGCCGGCGTGGAGGTTGGTTGACATTTTCAGTAGAGTGTTACAGACTGGTGTTCTCAGCTTTCCTCGGTGAGGGACAATTTAACATGCATGTGAAGGATAAAAGCTGCATGAGGGTGGCTAAATTCATTTGTCCAGTGGCACTGTGTGTTTGTAACTACCTTGTTTCGTGGTTGATACTTGGGATGCAAAACTCATTAGCATTTAGAGTTTATTACAAATAGTATCAATCTCTTGAAGTAATTAATCATAATGGGACAAAATGGGGATTTATTTAAAGGGCCTTTATTAATTGTAAGTTTTGTAGCTGTGCTAAACCTCCTTAACTCAGTCTTACTACGTTTGCAGTTACAATGTGTGTAAACTGGGGTGGGGTTAGAAATATTTGATGTAACTTGTGCTTCCCTTGGCATTGGCTCCAATCTGTCTTGTTTCTGTAGATGCCTGTACTTTGTTTCTGCTTGGTCTTGGGTTGTTTCTGAATTAGTGCGCTGATGCAGAAGTGGGCAGGCCCTGCTTCTGCTCCCCATCAGCTGTTAGGGCGTGTGGGATCCTCAGGACATCTGTACCCAAACAGCATGTTTGAAGATCTGGCCCATTACCTTTTGCTTGACTCCGTAGTTCTGTGCATGGTTATGTGCTATCACTTAATAGAAGAAGAATGTTCAAATACAGCAGTGTGACACTATTCTCACTCCTTTTTCAGTTTGAAGAGGTGTATTTGGAAACAAAAGAGCAGTATGACAAGTTAATCAAAGGTAAGAATCCTGACACCTGAGGTGTAGTCCTTCAAAATATTTGTCCAGCCCAGCTAAATTTGTGGTTTGAAAATAGTTTATTTAAACCAGTGGAAACTTCTAGGTGCACATCTTGAATAGTGCAATACTAGATTTGAGTAACGTGTTATTTCCGGTGCCAAATAACTGCTATAAGCTAAAAGCCAGAGCATCTGTGATTGTGTTTGGTGTAGTACATTAAGCAGGCAAACACTTCTGTTTAATACAACTTACTTAACTATGCTGTTGAATTGTTAGCATGGTACCTAGCACAGTTTTGCCCCGGTGCAAATAGAATTCCGAGCCTGAGATGTGAAGCTTCCCCTAGTTAAAAAGCACAGAGCCAGCAGGGAGACCTGTGGAAAGCCTGACATGGTCAAAGCAGCATGCCACAAAAGCTTCATGCCAGCCTTGGGAGCAAGACCACTTCTTCCCACACACCAGTGCAGACCCCTAGCCACTGCCCTCGATATCTGGTCAGAAGAAAGCCAACAGTGAACCCCTCTACAGACATCCTGGAAGGAGAAGACCTTTCTGCCAGGATGGGGAAGGAGTTGGGACTGTGAGGAGCAGTAGAGAGTGCACATGCCCCGCAGATTACCTGCTGCCCAAGACACCTGAGAGAAACCTCAGAGCAGGCTGAGTGTGCCAAGCCAAACAAGGAGACTTAGAAGAAGACTTGCCTGCATTGTGGCTGAGCTCAGAAAGGAATAGCTGTGTCTAAAGAAATTCCATCAGGGAAAACTAAAATGAAGAAAAATAAAGTAGAAGTGGTATTAACTAGATCAGAATTAAATTTGCAGGTCCAGATGGCTGGGACTTTTACAACGTAGGAGGACAGTGCAGTGTACACAAGCCAATTGTAGCTCTAAATGTAAGAGCACAGGTAGCAAAAGCCCAAATCTGTAAATCCTGCTCAAGAATAGGTGATCTAGAAAGAGTGATATTGTAGCCAGGATTGTATCTGATCTTACTGATATCCAGAGAGCATTAAATGGTGGTGAAAAGGATGGGGAAGTTTTATGAGGAAGATCAAGCCTTTTATGTCTGTATGCTGAGTTTAAGATGGTGAGAACACAAAGAAAAAAGGTGTGGTTTAATAGAATGGGTTGAAGAAAGATAAATTAGTCATCCTGATAAAGTATGGAATGTTGCCAGTTGTACAGGGCAGGACTCAACACATTACTTCTCCCTTAAACTTTTTCTCTCTCCCTACCAATATGCTTTTTGACAGGGTTTCTTGTGTTTAGACACTACCACATTGTTAGACTGGCCCAGGCATGACTTTGGGCCGTGCCAGCTCACGATCCTCCAAGCAATGCCCCAGCAGTGTCAGGATGATGCCTGGGGCAGGGGCTGTTCCCAGCAGGCAGCTTGCAGACAGACAGCTGCTTTGGAGGCAAAAACAGTTAAATAGCTTTGACCTGGGCAGACCTGTACCTGTTGGCCTGAGGGATGACTAACCTGGCACAATCTGTGCAGCCAAAGGTTGTGCAAGTGCTACCTGGGTATCAACGAGATCTGCTGGTTGGTTACAAATTACAGGTGATTGATTTTTAATGTGTGCTTCACAGACCACCTTTGGACAGCACAATCCAATCCCTGAAATTACTGGCAAATTCCTTTTAATCCTGCATATGTATTCTGTGCTGTGGTTATGTGTGGGAATCCAAAGTGCAGAGAATATTTCTCTGCCTGTTTTGAAGGGTTCTACCCCCCTGGACAACACTGTCTTTGACCTTCATCCATGGAGAAAATTGCCTACCCTCTGGGAAGAAATAGAATCTACACTGGTGTGAACTAGGTGATAGAACATTATGTAAGATTGTCACAGGGTGAAAATTTAGAGGTGTTGGGTTTGCTAATATAGTAAATAGATAAAAAGCAAAAACTTCAAAATGGAGAATTGTTGTTGTCCTCCAGACCTTCTTCTTCTATTACTCCATGTTCTGTGGCAAAAGTGGATTAAGATGATTGGATGAAAAATTCCGCAGTTCCTTCTACGTGACAAAGAGATTTATTGAACATTGGTAGAAAAGTAAAAATATCTTTCATTTTGGGTTTTCATTGGGTGATTTACCTTTAAAAGGCTGTGTAATCTTGTTAATTTGTCTTTTCTCTCGCATTCTCTGCTCCGGGTCACATCCATAGCCCGGCTTTTCTGATAAGACTTAATAAATAACCATTTGAAAGCAAGAAGCATGAAAAATCCCGTTCATCTACTGAGTCCAGGCTAGGACTCCGGAAAATCTCCTCCATCAAGGGAGAAATAATTAAGGCACGGAAAAGTGTCAGTTATGTGAAGTGGTTCTCCCTGCAAAACGAAGGAGGAGAGGTAGTCCGCTACTGGTTTTAAGAGGGACTCCTCTCTTCTGTAGATAAGAAACAAATGGTGTATTCAGTTCAGTCATATTTGCTGCATTGCTTTTTGTCAAGGGTCAGAAAGACAAATTTCATTTTTCACTTCACATCTTTCTGCTGAAAAATATCCTTCTGGATCTATTAGTTTTCCCATTCTATTGTTTCTGCTAGATGGATACCAAATAATGTTTCTTCCTTAAGACGCAGAGGTGTGTTCTGGAAAGACAAGAACACACATGATCTTTCTGTGAATGTTTACAAGAAACAAATACAGGCTATTTGTTGCTGCAGAGAGAACTAATCTTTGAATTTTATCTGTAAATTAATAATATAGAATGAGTGAAGAATCTTTGTTAATTCTAGCCTAGAAAGGTATTTTAACAGCTGTGGAGAAAAAGCAGGCAGATGTGCCTGTTAGAATGAACCTTTATATCTGAAAGAAGGATTCACCAAACAGATAAAAATTGAGCAATTAAAAGAAATCATTAACTTTGAGCAATGCAAGTGGCAGCTGCCTATTTGGATTTGGAGTTCTGCTGTGAGCATAAACAGGGCAGGATTATTCTCTGGATGCCCTTAAGTGGGAGTGTCTCCAAAAACAGTGAATTAGTCCAGCAGAAAACTGGTCTAGAATAGACTGACTTTGCAATGCTAAATCTCTATGTCTACTTAGCTCTCAGAGCTGCCTCACTGAAAGCTCAGACAATTGCTCCGACCATCACCGGCAGAAAATGGGACTACAAAGATGTTTCTAAATAGGCGTAAATTGTTGTAGAATGACACTGAGGCTAGGCCTGTAAAATCTATGGGGACTTTCAAACTCTGGTCCTGGAGTGGCTGTGTGAAACTTGCTCAAATACCAACAGCTATCACAGGCTCTGCCTCTATCTCTGTAGCTTCAGCATATTTAAATTGGCCTGACTCCTTCCTGTATTCCATCAGCTCGGCCTCGCTGCAGTACTGCTCATGTGTATGTCCCTGACAGGGAATTGATCTGCATTCAAAATAATTGGATTTTTTTGAAGTTCAGATTCACCACATATCTTTATTCTCCTCCTATTCCTTGGGTTGGAATTGCTGGATCAGGCTTTTCCTGCCAGCATGAGGCAGGCTCCAGAAGTGCAGAAGTACAGGCAGGGCCAGCTCCCACCAGCCAGTGAAGCTCTGGCAATGCTGTCAAGCCCAGGGCCCAGCTGCACTATGGTGACCTCACTACAGGAGTGCGATGCAGGCTGTTTGATCTTCCCCATAACATTAGTTGGCTGCAGTGAGTTTTACAGTTAGAGCAAGACATCAGTGGTCTCCTACACTGCAAGAGAAATGTGCTCAGTGCCTCGCTCTCCTGTACAGCTTGCAGTCTAGGAGGAACTAACAGGCTTTCCTTCACCTCTCCACCCTAGATGGATTCCTGCTCTTCCAGCAAGTGCCCGTAGTCGAGATTGATGGGATGAAGATGGTGCAGACCAGAGCCATCCTGAGCTACATAGCAGGGAAATACAATCTCTACGGGAAAGACTTGAAGGAGAGAGCCCTGTACGTAACACCTCCTATCACTTATGGAGCAGTCTGTTATTTGATAGCTACATTATATAAACCAAATTCAATCCTGTAAATCCAGTAGAAAGGCATGAAAAAGACTAACAATAAGTTTTAACCACTGCTTTTGAAATGCTCCTAAACAGAAACAGGCTTTTATTCCTTTTGAAAAATATTCAGGTTTAGTTCATGCTTAGTTTTGGCTGTGAAAATTGGCACTATGTTGGTGATACAAAATTCCTATAAGTTGCCTTAGGTAATTGGAAAGCAGATGAAATAACTTCTGTGCTTTTTTCTACCATCTTCTGACCAATAGGATTGACATGTATGTGGAGGGAATAGCAGATCTGATGCAAATGATTTTGATGTTTCCTTTCTCTCCACCTGAAGCAAAGGAGAAAAACCTTGACTCAATTAAGGAGAGGGCAACTAACAGGTACTTTCCAGTCTTTGAAAAGGTAAGTGACAGCAACTATGTGTCTATCAAACTTGCGATTATCCAAAAAGTTTCTGCAAAATAAGAATGGGTTTGTAGTGTAGGTCAGTTCCCAATCCTCAGCTTTCTTGGCTATCTCAAAGAACGAGAAATACAGCGGCACATTTTCCTCTTTTGTTGAGTTGTGTTGTCAGGGCTGTGGTATTTGAACATCTGCAAAGCAATATCTTCTCAGCTGTACAGAGAAACTTATCACTAAAGTGAAAGCAAGCACATGTGATTATTTTTCTTGAAGGAACAGTCCTATACTTATATTTGTTTAGAGCCCATCTCTCTGCCATGCTTAATTTCATTTGGAAAAGTTTCACTGGACGAATGCAAAAATCCCTTGCAAATAAATCAGGTAGAGAGATTAGGAGTACTTTAGTAAAACAACAGTCATAGATTTATAAAACAACAAACTCAACCCATATGATTCATGCATCTGGCAGTGTTTCCCACTTTCGTAATATTTATCTAGTTTTGTTGGAAAGCAGTAGTAAAGGCTGAACATCACAGAAGTTCTTAACACTAAAATAACCTGTTCCCAAAGCAGGGATTTTCTTTACTTACCTGTTGCAATTCTACATTTCTAAGTTTGCTTCCTGATATCAACATTGGACATCACTTTACATGAAGCATCTAAATGAGAGTTCTATGTCCTTAAATTGCTTGTTACTTCTTCCATTATCCCTGTTTCTAATTCTAGGACTCTTACTAGTCTACTTATGCACGTGGTTTTGTTTCTGTTCCTGGTGCCAATCATCATTCATCATTACTGAGTGACCAAAGTTTGTAGTCTATGTACTAGAACATGAAATGAACAAAACTTCATTTTTTTCCAGCAAGAGTGAAATTAATTAGGCTCAGCTTCAGCTAAAAGTCCACCCTGAAATTTCAGATAGAATTGCTGCTCAGCTCTGCACCTGTGCTGTGAGGCTTAGCTGCCAAGGATGCCCATATGCCCCACTCTCATCTGCAGCCCATGTTTTCTTGTCCTCTCCAGGTTTTGAAACAACATGGCCAAGACTTTCTCGTAGGCAACAAATTCAGCTGGGCAGATGTTCAGCTAATGGAAGCCATTTTAGCAGTGGAGGAGAAGATTCCTGCTGTGCTGGCAGGGTTTCCTCAGTTGCAGGTAATTTTATTACTAAGCATGTTGTATTCAGGAGCTAGAGGTCAGTCCTGAAGTGATCATCTCCCCAGGGTGTGTAAATCACATTTTTGTGGGCGGAATTTCTCTCTCATTCTGTTTTTGGTTTGTTTTTTTTTTTCTTTTTAGGTGTTTAAAACCAAAATGAGCAATATGCCTACAATTAAGAAGTTCCTGCAGCCTGGCAGCCCAAGGAAACCCCCACCAGATGCCCATTATGTAGAAACTGTGTTGAAGGTTTTTCAGAAATGAAAGCCTTGCCACCTTTGGTGAGACCCAAAATGCTGAGAGAGTGGGGGAAAGCAGAGCAGCAACCCCTAACCCTAAAACAAAGGGGAAGGAAGCTCAGTAAATTAGTATTGTTTTAGTTAAAACCAGTGCTAGAAAAACAAAGCAACCCATAACAGAAATAAAGCATTGTATTACACTGGCAATGTGACAGCAGCTTTGTCTTTATTGATATCAAATGCTTGGCAAAACATGAAAACAAAGTCATATGGAGGCAAAGAACTATTTGTAGGGTAGCGAATTTATTAATTTGGAGAAAGAACAATGCATTGTTAGTATTGTCAGAATGGAACTTGTTGAAGATATTTTCTACATGAAAAGAACCTCAGAGTAAGACCTGTAGAAGAGAAGAAAGAGAAGACTAGCAGCACCACTTACCCTTTAAAGAAGTAGATTTGTTTCAAGTTTCCATTCTTAAATTTAAAGCTTGTGGGTGAATTGGATTTTTAAGGTCTCTCAGCAAAGTTTTTGCAAAACTGATTATTTTTCTCTATAAATCAAGTATTTCAAACCTTGTGTATGATCATACCAGCTACTCACAAGCAGGTTACAAATACTTTACCTCTTGAGAGAAAAGTGTCGTGAAAGAAAGGTGCAGTCTGTTTTGCAGACTCTGGCAAGGCAGAGGGGGTTTATTTCTACACATTTAGGACAGAACACAGAGCAACAGATAACTCAAGTTCCATTAAATTTCAAATAAAAATATTTACAGCAGACAATAACAGCCTTGTGAAGTGGCCTGATGCAACAGAGAAGCAGCTGCCTAGGAAAGGCAACTGTTCCAACAACTGTCAGTAACCAGCTCTGATGCTTAATATTCTATGACATGAGTGAAGAAAAAAAGAAATTAGAAAAAATATGGGAAAATGAACCTGAGGGAGAAAGCAGAAGAATACCATTTCCCAAAATAGCTCAGTGAAGTGACATTTCCAAAAGTCAAGTTAGGAGACTTGTGACAGAACAAGAAATGTCAATGTTGGGATAAATCACCCTCTGAAGAGTTGTGCTCCTCTCCCCTACCTCTAAGGGAAGGCTGAAGGGACTGGCTTCATCTAAAGTTTTAACTACCTCGGTTGAGACAGAATCATTTTGAGTAGTTCAGCTATAACTCAAGGGCATGCTGAGGGATTCCTCCTGAATTTCAACCTGTTGGAAGGAGACTAGACAGCTAGACCAGATGTAGGTGTCTGCAAAGTTAGCTGAGTTTTCCCAAGTTGTCTACACTATCATTAACTTTCAGGCTTGAACTCATGTTTTCCTACAGTGCAGTCACTAGACCCAGGATGTCTTCTAGAGTTTATCATGTGCAGGCCTACAAATGGTAAAGCCAGACAAGCTATCTAAGAGTGAGTTTGGCTTCATGAAACACCACCAGATGCACCTTGGTGCACATGTCAATGCATGGAAAGCTTCGATCTCCCACATTATCCTAGATTCTGCATCATAAGTCATATATGTCCAAAAATGTGGGAAACACTTTCCAGCAGTGTCAGAGGCTGGACAGGAGACCTTCCCAAAATGTAAGGAGGGGACAGAGGGACACAGACCCCTAACTTGAAGAGGGAGCTACAGGAGGTGCTCTCAGTGAGGGGTCCTTTTTTGTGAAGCCTGGCTGTCCTGACGTGCCGTATGGGATACAGAGTGTTCCACCTGGGGACTAGGCACGTCCTAAATCACAGTACTGTGCAGTGGTTACTCTTTTGATGCCTTGTCCTTCTGTGGTTCTTGCTCTAAATAAATTATTAAGCTTATTTTATTGTCAAGCATGGAACACATTGATGTAACAGGTACCAACAGTGAGGACGGATGGGATGAGGATAATTTTCAGCTACCAAGCAATGATGTGTACAGGAAGGATCTGAAGGAGACAGCCCCCTGTAGTGTAACTGCAGCTGATGGCTACAACAATATAAACCACAAAGATTAGATAGGCAGGATGGTGC
>VZTD01005498.1:461039-623921 GCA_013397725.1 Rhagologus leucostigma | reverse complement strand
CACCCAAGCAGATGGTGAAAAGGGTCCCTATGCAAATGGCCGCTCCAGCAAGCAAACTCCACTCACGGTAGAAAGGAAGGCAGCAGAAGACAGGACCCCGCAGTGATGGTCAGTTCTCCCCACAGCGACTGCAGCCTCTCCTTCCCCTCCGAACGCCGGAAAGAAAGAAGAGCCTAGGCACTGTACCCAACCCTTTTCTCAGTTCAAATCTCACGGCATCTCCACCCCCACCAGAGAAGAAAAAAAAGTAAAAGAGGACAGGTGGCCTCCCCCTCCCATGGCCAGGTCTTTTTGTCTCTCTTGAGCATCCAGCAATTGTCCCTTAGCATGGGGAAAACGTTCTTTAAGAGGGAAAGAAAGGAACAAAAAAAAAAAGAGAACTCCTAAAACCCCCAACAGGTTGACCTCGCATTTCTTCCCAAACCTTTAAATTCAGGAGAAGGCGAAAATGACGATTATTACGTTATCTCCTCCACAGTGAGTGTAGAGTTTTGTTGATGTAATCTAACCGTGCTGCCCTGGAAATCAAGACCTAGACTTGACAGATTTTTCATGATCTGTTTTTTCACAGTTGAAGCAATAAAATATTAAAAAAATCAATTAAATCTCAATACTAACCATGGCCCCATCAACCACAGTGATAAACAAAGATGTGGAAAAAAAAACTCTTCAAAAAATACGGAAGAAAATGTAATAATAATTTAAAAATCCATGGAATTCAGTTTTTCACAGTCATTCTAATAACATCTATTAAAAATTGCCTGCAAAAAACACCACAGATGTATAAATTATCGTTCTTTGAAAAATAAAATAAATCTCCAGAACAGTGTTTCTCAGAATATGAACTGTACCTCTCTGACATACGGGAAGAACTTTGTTAACTTACAAGGGGAGGGAGAGTTTATGTGGGTGCACACTGGGTGACACACAGCAAAGTTTCAAGGCCAAAACTCTTCCTGCCTCTGCTGAACATAAGTGTTGAATTATTCACTTACATATTGGCAAAATCTACCTAATATTCTGGATGGGGTTCAGGTGCCCAGGTGCTGGCAGTGGGAGCAGCTGTGCTGTCTGTTGGGAGATTCTTGGGCTGCCCCACACTGGGCACAGCTGCTTCCGGAAAGCTCCAACCACCCACCATAGGGCACAGCTGAGCCACGCGGCCGAGTGGGTGACACCTCCGGGAAAGGGTATTTAGGAAAGGTTGACATGCCACACAGGACAGCATGGAGTGACAAAGAAAAAAATTACTCTGAGAAATACCCCTGCGGATATCCAGGCCAGAACAGAACAAGGGGAGGAGGTACTTCATGAGCAGTACAGAGATTACCTTGCTGACCATGGTGCAGGCAACCTGTCCACCAGCAGTCCATGTAGGATGTGGTGGATCAGGGATCCATCTGTAGCCTGTGGAGGACTCCATTTGGCACCAAGTGGGCATGTCCTAAGGAAAACTGCAGCCTTTGGAGGTCATAGAGCAGGGTCCTGACAGGCTGTGGCCTGTGGAGATGACCCACCCTGGAGCAGTTTGTGAAGGTCTATACCCCATGGAAGGGACACCTCACTGAAGCAGGGGAAGAGGGTGAGGAACAAGTGGCAGGGAGAAGCTGCTCTGGACTAACCAGGACCTCCATTCCTCTTACTTCTGCACTACTCAGGGACTGGAGGAGACATGGGAGTCAGAAATGGAGGAGTGAGGTTGAGCCTTGGAAGAAGGGAGTTGAGAGGAAGCATTTCACTGGTTGACATTGTTTCTCACAATCCTACTCTGTTTTTAATTAACAATAAACTATGTTAACAATCTTCCCCAAATCAAGTCTGTTTTTTCTGTGATGGTGATTGGTACGTGGTCTCCCTGTCTCTATCTATACCTGCAAGTTTTCTATGTTACCGTCCACTCTGTCCTGTTGAGGGCAGAATGAGTGAGCGCCTGGGTGGGAATTTGGCTGTGAGCCATCCTTAACCAAACACATATTCTTATGTCTTTTGTCTGGATAAGGAAACAAAATACACTCCCACACCTGTGTTCTGTGTAGATTTGGAAGAAGAAGCTGTCCTTTCACACAGGTCCTCCAAGAATATGAAGAGAGATCTCTGTAAATTTCATCTTGCATTCAGCAGAAAAAAAAACCCACTTGGTATATTTTGCATTTTAAATGTTTTAATTGATAAACATTGGATTTTATCTCTGTTATCTAATCTATTAAAACTGTATGTATTTTGTGTAATGTGCACAGGTCATATATTTGATGGGATACAGAGCATTGTATGTATGAATCTTATTCACATGTGAACTTTACAAAACAGAAGAAAGAAAATAGCAATATAAGAAGACTGAGGAGGGAGCATGGATCTAAGATGAAAGAGATGAAAACAAGCAATGTGACTGTGCCTCCATGAACAAACAGTGGATTCAGAGGCTCAGAAAGAGCTGAAAACTTTTCTACTGCACCATGGATATCTCAGAATAACAGAAAATTTCCACCTCAACAGAAAACATGAAGCAAATGCCTGTATGATTATATTTACTTCACAATATTTAGTATAATATTCTAGACAATATACGTGATGAATAACATAGTGGTTTCAAGTTACTGTTATGAAACATTGTGAATCAGCTTCCAAGGCACTGAGGCAGAAGGTGTATTTCTGTTAACAGCAGAAATGGGTATTAACTGAAGATGAATAAAGGGAAGGATTCATTTGAAACAAAAATGATAAACCAAAATCAATAGTAAAATGTATTCACATATTTTCCTCATTGTGTGTTGATTATAAAATTTAAGGTCTTGCTGCTCAACACAAGTTATCTTCCATTTAGAAACGTAAAATAAATACGGAAAATAAAGGTATTGAAAAGAAAATTTTCAGTGATAAGTGTGGCTCTTACCTAGTTTTTTTCAAAAGACTTTGTTAGACCAGCTGCACACTGGATTAGAAAATCTGTAATGAAAGCTGAGCGAATCATATCCAGATATACAAGAATATAGAAACTGAAAAAAACCTGTGAGACAGAGTAACTGAATATTAAAGGATACCGTTTGAATCCCTGAATGACACTGCAAGTAAATATTTACTCATGCAGTGGATTTATCTCCTCTGTCTAAATCATCATAACTAATTTTTGTCAATTCACTTTCTAGAAATGCTGATACAGAACATTTTCTAGACTTTTTCAGTCTTTCAGTTAACTGGTACTATTAAGTGTGGTCTAAATTTAAGATAGGGGTTTTTTTTGTGATATTTGAGCCAGTGGCACTATAGAGATTTCACAGCATTCTAATAAAAACACTGAACTGTATAAAGCACAGAACTGCTTTATAGATCACTTGCTTTGTGAAATATTTCAGTTTTTAAATTACTGTAATTACACAGATTTTTAAAACAAATATGGGCTAAAATAAGGAGTCTAGAATGAAATCTAAGACCATGATTCATATCATCTATGCTTTTATGGACAGGGAATAAATATCCAAGGTATTTATCCCAAGATACCTTCACAGTAAATAGAAAGGAACACAAGCATGCATAAAGCCAGCTTTAAACGTCTTGTTCACACTTAACTGTTTACCCAGCTTTTAGATGCCTAAGTTAGATGGGATAAAGCCTATCAAGAATGAGTTCAAAGAATATAGTCTAAAAATTAGGAATTCAGAATAAGACAGAGCTTAAAGTAATGCAAAATTAGGTGGGAAAGAATATTAAATATTAAACAAATGGTGCTAAACAGTAGAAACCAGTCACTAGGAAGAGATAATGCAAATAGACTGAATCAGTGATGGGATTACAATACAGAAATTCTTTCATCAAAAGGCAGTAACATCATTCACAGTAGGATAATGATGCTTGAAACTGGAAATTAAACACTAATGGCCTGCATACCTAATCTTTGACCTCTCCTGCCACCCAAGCCAAAGCTCATATTTATCTACTCTATTACCATGTGTATTCTGTGGTCAGAGAGACATTGCTTTGATATTGTACAGTACAGTGCAAGCTTTCATCTGTTCTGTATAATCACAGAGTTCTCCCTAATGATGTATTTACATAAAACAGATTTCTAGCCTAATTTCAATAGCGAAGTCAAGGAAAACTCTCAGAGAACCCATGCAAAACCTTAGAAGTTATTTTTGCTGATGATGGTAATGAATGTTTCATAATACAAATCTTGGATATTTTTGATTGTCTGGCTTTCCAAAATTGAAATGAATATGTATATGCATCTCTAGTTCATGCTGTGCTGTTCTTAGCCTACTTGCTTTTCTACTTTGACTTGACTTCTGTTTCTGAAGCACTTAATAAAAAAATGTATATATATATATATATATACGTATATTTTTCATACCTAAATTTTAGATAAACTGTCATTTAAGAGAAAAATATACTTGGTCCTTTACTACTCACAATTAAGAAAAATACCAACAAAAACAATCATACAAACCGACAAATGTTAATGGCCTGTGTCAAACAAAATATGAGTGTTCAATCACGCGTATATAAAAATAAATATACAGTTGATTTTGCACAGATTTCTAAATTTTGCTATTTGTTTTAAAAGGATTAAGTTTTTTCATTTCCATAAAGAGTTCATGAACAGAATATGAAATTTAGAGTTTGATAAGAGTCAGGAAGCAGCAGATCTGTTAGTGATAGAAATTAAAGAGAGAGAGATATTATGCATTTAATAGTTTAGTAGTTCTAAAGAACTGTATTCCTTAAGAGAAGATACATGCATAAAAATCAAGGTTATTAATATTATCAAGTATTTATGGTTGCAAAGCTCTTTTGGAATAAAAAGGCAAAGCCAAAAACTTATTTTGTGCATTTCAATTTCAGAATGACTAAAAAGTACATTGGAAATCACATAGTTTATACAAAAGAGTGAGGAATATCATTAGACCTTGAAAAAGTAAAAGAACAGGATGCTAGAAAGATAAGACCACAAAAGAGAATTAAAGAAAAAAAGGAAAAAATCCATAAAACATTTTTAATGAATATTGCTGTTTCTCTTACCCTGTTGTTAGAATGTTTCAAAATGGAACAATTTCTTATTGATTTTGGAAAAAAAAAAAAAAACAGGAATAAATTAGTTGTACTAAACAAAAAATTTTTTTCAAAGATTTTTTATTTAAAAATAGTTTCAACTGTATATCTTTTCTCAGTGAATGAAATTAACTACATATATGCAATCACACAAATCCTATTGGAATTTGAAAATTTATTTTTTCCTCTTTGGTCTTCTAGAATCATGAGCTCAAAATAGACCATTTCAATATCTGTGCAAAACTACCTGTTTTTAAATTAATTTCTGCAATACTTTACAGAACTGTTTGCTTATCTTTCAAAAGATGAAGCAGCTTTAACTTTGTGTGAAATCCTGTGAAGTGCCATTTATAACTTCTTAAATTTGTTATTCCTGTAGACCATCAATAAACCAGGCTCTATGCAACAGGTGTTCTTTGACTGTAAAATAGCAATTAATTTAAAACACTTCACATTTCAGAGGAAAAATGCAATGCTGCTAATGAAGCAAACAGTTCTGTTTCTTTTCTATCCTCTTACTTTTCTTCTGACTTGAATGTCAAAGAAGTAGAAGTAGGTCATCTGGAAAAATTATTAAAATTTAAGTGTTGAGGATTGAGCTTTTCATCAGTTCACTGAAAAAAAGGCAGAAGAATTTGAGGCGTGAAGATGCAACAGACATTACTCTGTCCATCATAAAACTCTAAAAGTGTATTGAAGTAAAGAATAAAAAGATAACGTGGCTAAAACAGAATGTGGTTTGCTGTAACTTCAGTACATACCTTCAATTAAGATTGTACAGTTGGTATTTTTTTTTGCCAGTGACACAAAGACTATTCATAAATACGCACACACACACACACACCCCCACACATGTATGTGTACACATACACACACTTATGTCCTATATATCTAATATAACGTGATTTTGGTATAGCATTCAGGTAGATACATATTAAGTTTATGGTACAAAAATAACCCTCTTCACATTATCACACCAACTAAACATCAGATGTCAAGGCTCTACTGTTTCCTTACATAAATTACCAGGAAAAAGGTATTTTTGAGATGACTCATTATCTCATTTCTGAGATGACTATAGGTGACACTGATACATCAAAACAGAGATGGTGTAGTGGTTTAGTTTGCATCTAGTTTCTTCTGTGAGATAAGAATTTGGAGAAAAACAAAGCAGGCTCAAAATTTTAAAGAGTATAAAGAAAGCTTTATTAACAGAACTAAAAGAAAAAATAATAAGAGTCAGAATAAACCTTCAGAACACTTCTCCTTCCCCCACCTCTCCTTTCTTTCCCCAGTGACAAGGTAAAGAGACAAAACTTGAGATTTTTCAGTCAGTTTACCGCTTCTATACTAGTCTTTCTTCAGTTCACTCAGGGAGAAGAGTCTCTCTTGCCATGCCGTGGAGGCTTCTCCACAAGAAACAGTTCTCTCGTGGCTTCAATGTCACAGCGAAACAGCCACCCGGGAATGGAAATCTGTTCGCAGTATGGAAGTCCCTTCGCTCAGCTTACGGTTTTCCCCACAGCCATTTTTGAGGGTTCAATCTTTAGCTCATGGGGTACCATTTTAAGGATGAGCTGTTTGGAAGCAAAGGTTGTCTTCGTCTATCTCTGGGATCGTCTTCATCTCTGGGAACAGAGGTCTTCTTCTTCCTCTCATTAGATCACAGCCACTTCAGCATTTGCTTGTTTCAGCACATTTACCTTTGCTCATGGTTGCAGTTTGAACGCTCCACCCCTCCCATGCTTTTCATGAATTACAGGGGTATTCTGATGTATCATTGTTCATCACCATAGTCTTACAAAAGAATTTCAGCTCCTAGGTTTGAAGCATCTCCTCTTATTCCTCTCTCTGGGCTTCGGCTCTTCCTTCTTCACTGATTTTGGTGTCTCTATGGTGTTTTCTTCACAGGCCTTCACCTTTTCCTTTTGTCTGTGTGGTGGTTTGAACTTGAACTTGATGGACAGTCATTTAGACTGTCATTCAGTCGTTTAGTTCTTAAATGTGATTTTCACAGAGGCGTGTTCAGCTTTCTTAAGTGGCTTAACAGAGTTGTCAATATTCAAACTAGCCAGCTGATTGGTTTTGTCGGGTCTGGAGGAAGCTGTCAGCAGCTCCTTGCAAAAAAATCACTTCTATGTCTGGTGGATTTCTCCTTAACTAAAAACCAAACTATGCTAAACCACAACAGAAGGACAATAGAGAAAAAGTGTTGTCATTTTTCTTTTAAGAAACAATAACATTCAAAATGCAAAATAATTTCATACTTAATTTAATAACGCAGTTTTTGTTTGAGACACAGAATATGGCCAGTGGTGCTTATGACAAGGGATTAAATCACTTTTCAGATTTAGAGGGTAGTTAGCCTAGAGAAACAATCAATACTATTGGAATGAAAACATCTTTCTTATTACAAACACAACTCACTACTAATTATTTGATACATTATTTCACCTGCTGTGAAGCTCACAGTGACCTCAGTGAGATGAGACTTTTGTGTCTATTTTCACAGCTGTTTGTAAAGCTTCCATTGCCTGTTACTCAGATTCACTTTGCATGATTTGAAATGGCAATTATTAACAATATTGCCACATGCATGGTAGGAAAAACTCTTGCATCAAACTTATTTCAAAAAACGAGCCCAAAAAAATTATACTTGCTATCACTTAGCAACTATGCAAAAAATCCTTTTTTCCCATATGCGTATTCAGTGATTCTAACTCACAAATTGTTAATTAGTAGATAGAATGATATAACTAAACTGTATCTTTAGTCATATCATTCAGTAATGATTCAAAATAAAGAAGTATTTTAACCAATACCATCATTACAGAAGGATCTATAAACCTCAGTCATGATCAGAACTCCTTAATATTACTTTTAATCACTAGTTCCTCTCACCTGTCCTTAGACATCTGTAAGTTAAGTATGCTAACAGCAACTTTAAAAGCAGGTCTTCCTTTTCCATCATGTCAGATATATTTAATCTATTAGAACACATCATATTCTTCCTCTAGGAAGTAGTCCAAAAGCCCAGATGACCACAGCAGACATTTAGGAGGTTAAATATCAATGAATGAGTCCTATCTCAAAATACACTCTTTTCTCAAGAAAGTTTATATGTAAGTAAACCATATCAGTAAATTCCTACTACAGAATGGCCCCATAGGCATTATGCCTTGTTTTGATTACAATATTATAGTAGTCACATATATTATAGTAGTCACAGCTAGGGGAAGTGATAACTTGAGAGAGTTCCCAGAGCTTCCCCTCCAAAGCTGTCTCCAAATCAGATGGGCACTGTGAGTGAATGTAGGGAAAGGAATCCTGTGCTACTGTAATCTTTTCAATCCAGCTACACCTGCACTGTTGGACCCTCAAAGAAAACGGACTTCACATATCCTCACCTTGCAGTAGCTGGTCAGCCAGAAACTTAGAAATCATTACTGTGCTTTATTTTTACCTCGAGCTCTAAATTTAGCCCCAAATGTATTTGATACAACAAACACTTAAGAGACATATGTAGTTTAGTCTCACCTGACTTAAACATCTGGAATTCTTCTCTAAAGAAAACATTTGAATGCTTTGGTTGTGTTGAATAAAATGTGTGCTATTTTAGGAGCTAAATTTTAAAAGTAGACTTTAATGTGCAGTTGCATAACATATAAATACATTGATACAGGAAATCCATATCTACTGATATGAACAAACAATGAAGTTATACTACAGAGTTAATCTCTGAGTTGCTAAAACTTGGAGAAAACAGATTGAATTCGCAAATCATTGCTGTAGCACTATACAATAAATAAACAAAAAATCATTTCATGGTATTTCAATTTTTATGATATTGTACCATACAGGCACAGTCTGTAGATTGCTATTACTTCTACTATAAAAATTGTAATGCTAGAGTGGTGACTGGTAGTGTGAATCTAGTTAAAGGTCTGCCAGTTTTTTCCATTATAAACCTCTATTTTAAAGGACTTGGAACTCCACTATAAAATCTTCTTCAGATGAGCACGTTGTAAACAGCTTACACACACAGAAACACAGACACACTTAATGCACATATCTATGATTTTCAAAGAGAAACCTGAAAAAAACAAATGAAAGTGAGACAAAAGAACAGTGACCTGGATTCACTAGGAAACACATCTTGAAGCAATATTAAAAGCCTGGAAATATGTAGTTAAACTCATTCTACAAAAAAATTCAGAAAATCAAAATATATTTCTTTTTGTCTCTGTAGGATAGTCAGAACAAATTGGTAGTAACAGCACTGGTTGTCTTACAAACCTTTAGGGAGGCATCGCTAGATGAAGACTATCCAAAAATATTTGTCATCAATCTTTCACCTACTCCATTAGAGAAGGGAAGTTGTGTTGATCTTTTCCACAGTATTTTTATGACTTATAACTTTCTCAGTCTAGTCTTCCCACACTCGTTTCTCTTGTATATGCATAATGAGATAGAAGAAAAAAGAAATAAGTGTTAAAACAATAGATTTAGCAGTAATGAGATCAGGATCCAAAATTCTTTAGGGAATTCCAAACCTATTTCTTAAAAAATGGAATTCTGAACACTATTGTGTTTAAACCATTTTGAAACAGAAAAGCTAAGCTTTTTTATGAGTCAAAGAAAAGACAAAGTAGTAATTTAATATTCTTTCTGACACAAACTGCTGTAATAATAAAGAAAGCACTGAAAATATTTTTTTCTAGTTATAGTGTTACTATATTGTCAGATTTTGTAATACACAAGGACATGGAGGCTTTTATCCACCAAATTTCTTTGATTTATTACAGATTGTCACAAATACTGCAAAAAAATCGCCACTAACAAGTATATTACCGTAAATATCATTCTGACTACCAAGTATACCTATGATTAATTATATATATATGATATACATGCTATTAAAAATTGCTTTCAGCAACCAATAATATATATCATTAAGGAGTACGGCAGTGAACAATCAGAGCAACAACCAATAACAGCAACAACCAAGCAGGATCACGTTATGACACATTACTGTGAACTTACATTAGTGAAGCAAATTATCAATGATTAAAATGGTATATATACTTAATATGGATATGGATATGGATATATAATAACTGTATAAAGTGTACTAGATTTCGGAAGGGATCTATCCATCCCAGAGAATAAACCATTTCCAAAGAGGGGCCCAACCATCCCAAAGAGAACAGGACACAATGAACCAACTATGATCCATTCTGCTGAGTCTAGAGTCAATCGGGCATCTCCAGGGGACAGTCCACAACCTCTTAAAATGTTTTTGTGAAGTTCAGCCTTTTTATGTAAGAAAAATTACGGGCCATATGAAAAATTCTCAGAGAGAAAGGCTCCATTTTGGATAAAAATTGAGTCCTTTTCATGTCATAGAGACATAAGTTGACATTATCACTTCAAGCAGTCAGTAGATGCTGTTAAGTTCTGTTTTTCATTTGTAGCATCCAAAAGAGAATTTTCTTTTGTACTTTACTATTCAATATCAACTCTGTGCTTGGTATTTTCAAAGATACACAGGAAGGCTATTTAGAAATGGAGACCACTTCCTTGCATTTGTATAGTTTCAATTTTTGCTTACCAACATATACTACTTTATTTCTAAGAATTTTATAAATTCTAGGCTACGATTTGTTATTGATTTTAGCTTCTTCATAATCATTGTCCTATCATTTGGTGTACTAATTATATCACCATTGTTGTCAGTCATCTGTATTGCACAAATATAAAATACAAAGTTGAAAAAATTACTCTCTACTCTGAAATAAATCATGAAGCAGACACAGTGATTTATGAAGAAAAAATATTTGGCTTTTTAAAGCCAGTGGCTGTACTTACTAAAATAAATATACTTGAAATCATATTTAAGATTTTATGAAAACACCACTGAAAAAGGAAATATTTTAAACATGAATGACAACAAACGTCCTAGTAAGCAAAATCAATACATAACATTTTAGCATAGACAATGCTCCTATGGACATGTGTCAAAGACCTTGAGTCCTTCTTTGTAAGGCTATCCTAACCAATATTATTTTGAAGGACAAGAGAAAAAACGTTGATTTGGTTACAGAGGAATTTACTTCGTAATCGTACTCATAATTGTAATACTAGTAATGGTGAGATTTTTCAACAAGTTGCTTTTTTGCTTTTCTCAATTTGAAGGAGCTGAGCAGTCACACATGAGGAGCATGTAATTTTAGATTAAGAAATAACAGTCCCCCCTGCATCCACAAGCTTTGGATGGAATTTGCAAATTGTGATCCCTGGTTCTTCTCAGGGATCTCATGTGACTGACTGGTTTGGGCTTTTCTCACTTAAATCAGGCAATATTAATGGGCATGGCTGTAGATTTCTTTTGATGCAGGTGTGTGTTTGCACAGCATATGTGTATAAAAATATCCACCTCTTCATTAACAGATGATTTAAATATGTTTTGATATTCATTTTCAGCTAAACGATATAATTGGAACACAGTACTGATACTGTGCCAAGGTGGTCTGAATGAAATACTGAACGACTCTTGTTCTTCCTGACTGTGTCAACAGAGTTTATTCATAATCTAGTGACAGCTTTGGCACCTGGGCAACTATTGAACAAAAATGGAGATGCAATTATGCCTGAGAGAAGTTCTTACAAGACAAGATTTTTGTCAAGATGATAGTTTTCTTACACAGTTGTGATTGATACCCTGCTTCAACCACTCTTCTTGAGCTGCACAGGACTTTTTTTTCTTCATAATTTTTTTATGGTGTTGATTTGTTTTTTCCAATCAGCTTTGTGTATATATAAATACATTTAAAACCTTAATTTGCAAATGATACATCTTTTATTTATCATTTAGCCCATTTCCACATACCATCTCTTAACATTGTGTTTGATAGCAATTGGCTATGGATTTATTTCACGCATATTTCAGTGTTTCTCTTCACGGCTTTCAAGGGAAAAATTACCCTTTAGTTTGGATTTTTAACCCAAACTGAAAATAAGTATGCACCATACAAATTCTTTACTACTCCTGTTAATTACGTACAGCTGCCATGCTGGGTGGATGGCAGACCTGCATTGGTCTGTTTAAGCTAAAATGCTTCACTGTGAGAAGTTCCACTCATATTCACTTTTTCAAGCTGTTCTCTGAACTGGAGGACTGTAGAGAATTTGTATATTTTTCATCTGCAATTTGAGTGTCCTCAAATTGTACTTAGATGTTTTTCTATTGGAAGTTTTGTATAAATTGACTCCTGGAGGTTGTGTCAGAGGAAGGACAGGTTCAAAGGTGATGACTCAAAAAAATGTAAGAGAGAGCTAAAACATATCTCTGCAATTTCCCTTAGCAAAGGTCAGAAGAGTGAAAGAAAATTAAATACAGTTTAACATATCATCATGTACATAAAGTAATTTTAGTAGTAGCTTTTTCTTTCAACAGAAACTTCCTCGCAGCCATGAGATGATAATGTTGTAAGAAAAGGTCTACATTTAATTCTAATTACAACTTTTCCTCTCCCTTTAGAAGCTGTCACTTACATGTGTCTTACTGTGCCATTTCTCCTAACATTTTCCTCCTTAAGCCACTATTCAGCAATGACCTTAAAATGAATAAAAGACATTCTATTGTCAAACCCAGCATTTGTACTTTACAGAAAGGTCTTCTGACCTGTTACTTAGACATCAAACAGTTACAGCAATAGCCACTCAAAAAAGCATATGAAACCGCTATCAGTTGTTGTGATATCCTGTGGCTAGTGGCCAGAACTTGATATGCTGGATCACGAAACTGTATAGTGCATTTTGCCTGTTGCCCATAATGAGCCTGGATAATAAAGGGAAAAATGAGACCATATTGCTTGACAATTTTACAGTAAAATCCTGGAAATGTATACCTTCCAAATACATTTTTTATTATCAAAATTGTTATTTGATTTTTCTGGATAGAGAGAGGAGCTTTAGCTTTTCGAACATATTGGTAAAATATATCCAGGACTTGGTGAAGTGCCAAGTGAGTCCAGTTTAGCACTCAGTGATTTCACTTTGTGATGGCAGATATGTGTGTCTCATTTACAGGCATAATTTTTGTGCTCTTTGCCTCTTGTCCTGCCAGTGGCCATTACACAAAAGAGTCTGTTTCTGTCTTGCTTATTCCCTCCAGTCAGGTATTTATGAAAATTGATAGGTTTCCCCCTTAGCCTTCTATTCTCCAGGATAAAAAGCCCTCGCTCTTTTAGCTCTTCGTATGACAAATACTTCAAGCTCTCAGTCATCTTTGTGGTTCTTTGCTAGATTCACTTCAGCAGGAAGAAAGGATAACTTCCCTTGGACAGCTGGTAACACTTGTCCAATACAGCCCAAACTACTGCTGGCTGCCTTTGCCTGAAGGGCATATTGCTGGCTCACAGTCAGCTTTTTGCCTACCAAGATGCTGAAGGCCTTTTCTCCAAAATGGAAAATCCCTTGGAATCAGTCGAAGTATGGTTCAGAGAGACTCTGTTCTAATCAACTCTTCATGTCAGCTTGACTTCTTCGGAACATGGACTTGAACCTGTATTTTCCAGGTCATCGCTTTCCTAACCACATGCTATTGGTTATTTTAGGATGAGCTTACTTATGGAAGTAATTATGTTTTTTTTCATCCTAGAAAACTGATTTAATCCCTGAATTACCAATTCTTTCTCTGACTTTTGTTGTTGCTGACCAATGATGTCAGGTTAAACTTCTGCTTCCTATTTCCACGTTGGAAAGGACACCGTATTATCCGCTATACTGCAATCCCTCTGGGCCAACAGTGTAGCTACATTACCTTTTGGATCCAATACTTACCTAGAAATTTCCTCAATTCCTTTTGGGAATATAGCCTTTAATTAATAGCATGGTCTGCTTGCAATGCAAGATGGGAATATCCAGCAATATTATGAGCTGTTCCACTGATGGAGATAATGACTCTGATGGGTTTAATGACTTCCCAAGATTATACTGGTTTGAATGGATGCTAAATCCTGTGCCAGTTCCAATGGAGAAAGGACGTGATAAATACTGTAGCTGAATTGTATATGCCATGTGTCATTTCTCTCTTATATTCTCATTGGGAGAAAATAACACACTTCTGTAACAGACATGTGGGGTCTTTCTCTTTGGTTCCAACATACATATCACATATGTATTATTGTTTATGAAAAAGAAGATATGCCTTTTGCAACAATTCTAAGGTGTCATGTTTCTAAATGGACTGCATTTCCTACAGAAGTTAATTGCACAGAATCTGTCTCCTCCTAGACAGTTCTTCCTTTACAAATTGTTTCATATTTTTCAATTAAAAATTCAAGTAGGGAAACTTTGTCATCTTCTCCTGCATTTGGTATCATCTGTCCAGAGACACATAGAGTTAATTAACTTTAGTCTTTAAAGTTGCATTTAAGGAATATTTCTCAGGTGTGTAGTCCATCATACCTCAAAGCTAAGAATCAAAATTAACCAAATATTCGTGCATTATTTCCTGTTCAGCAGAGGACATTAACATTTTGAAGGAGAAAAAAGACTTTTTGGGAAAAGAAATTAATATTGTTATTTTGTTCATGCTGAAAGTTAAAGAAAATGCCTCATATATTGTAGTGCATCTGTGTATATGTATCTGGCATCAGCTGTTTTAAAGTTAAGGAGAATAGCTAAAATGAAGGATAAAGAATGCCCAGAGAAATAGTAGTGAAAGACAAATGGCTTTTTTTTTTTTCAAACATTTTCATAAGAAACTCTTGGAAGCAGCGTAAAAGAATGGACAAAAAGATTATGATAAACGAAACCCAGAAATATCCCAGCATCTCAGTTATTCTGGCTTTCTGACATATTAAATGTTTTGTCTTGTAGTATACCTAACCTCAACATTGCTTTATATTTGGAATTCAGAAACATTCCAAGAAGACTATCCAATTCATGGCATATACAAAATTCAGAAAGTGGGTGGATTAGAATACTCTATTAAATTCTTGAAAGTACTGTTCCTGTCATCTTTAAAATAAATCTCATGTAAAATATATCCCACTATCAGAAATTCTAGTAAGATGTACATTTCTTACACACATATGAAAAGGAAAAAACCACAAAAGCCATCAGATAGTCAATATAATGAAAAACACATTTCACTATGCACTATCTGCAGAAAGTACAGAAGCAAAAAAATACCTGAAATGTGTAAGGATGTAAAATTATTTCTCACAAACCATTAAATTCTAGGAAAGGTCTCTGATGACCAATGCCCAAAATGTTATTTTCAGGTCTTCCTTCTGGCTACTTTCAGGTAGCTGATTTATAAGAATAAAAATCTGGTTTATAAGACTAAAAAGATAACTGGTTTTCTTTAGCAGAACTGGCTTTAGACATGTTTTCTTAGTAGAGGGATTAATTTCTTAAGTGGGAATATTGTCTTATTTTACCTCTTTTAATTTTTAGTCATATTGAAGTCCATTAGGCGAATTTATTCTGTGTGTATAATAATGCATGCTGTGAACATGAGTAGCTTTATATAAGAACAAATTATGTGTAGTCACAATTTAAAATTTATTCCAGTTAAGAAAGACAGTGACCTTTTTTGGGGGGGTGAGGAAGTAAAGCAAGCTGATTTTCATAAAATCAGTTTGAAAAGAACAACCTGATAATTGTGGCGTGAGTGGCTGCAGATAAGCAAGTCATTAAAAAAATGGTGGATGGTGCCATCATCTTTGTTAATCTTTTTCCTTTGAAGAGATTATAGATTTTGAAGATTCCAAATTATGAGCCATTATTTAAGGTGTTATGTCAGTTAGCAACATGCATGACCAGTAACCAAAATTATAAGATAGTGCTGTGATCCAAGTGTGTTGTGTGATGGACATCACACCATTGGAATACATTGATAAATACAGACTTGAAAGACATTTTCAATTCTTACTTCACGCTACAGAATTTCCTACACTGCAGATGGTTTAGTAGTAAATGTATCCAAAATTTCTGATCATTTTATTTAATTTAACACTGTTTCTGGAATTAGAACTCATTTTCGGGAAGGGAAGGGAAGGGAAGGGAAGGGAAGGGAAGGGAAGGGAAGAGGGCAGGCGAAGGGGAGAGGAACACAACTTATGTATTATATCACTACAAACCTTATGCCAGGTTTAAAGTTTCTTGACCTAAAAAAACTCCCACAAAGCAGGTAATTCATGCAACATAAACTGAACCAAGTAAATCTTTTGCAATTACTGATTTTGCTCTGGCTTCAAACAGACTTTTTTGTTGCTGTCTTCTCAGAATGTAAAGAAGCCTGAAAAGATATAAAGAAGCCTATATATCTCCTTAATATTATAAGATGATTTTTTATGTTCATATCTTTCAGAAATTTACATATATACCATTATCCATGAAGATGTCCCACTTAATAAATCAGCATGCTCTATGTGTTAGTTTTAATTCTTCAGTGAGTGTCAAAACAAACAAAAAAACAAAAAAAAAAGAGAAAAGAAAGGACCACTGTTTAATGTAAAAAAGGAGATAATTTGCATTCTTTAAATAACTATTTTGAAGTTGTCTAAAGTAAATGCAGATACACATAATGGTGTCTTTCTAAAGAACTGTGTGATGTTCATGAAAAATGATGAGATTATTTCTTCCTATCACAGAATCACTGTGATCAAGAAGATTAAAAGAAATAGATGATTAAAAGAAATACATACATACATACAGTTCAATATTTATCTTGAAAAATTGTGACCTGCCAGCAAGCTACAGTGTTTCATATTCATAATGAGACAGTTAAAGGCAAATATACCTCTCAAATATCTTTGGGAAACAACAGACTTAATCTATGGTACGTGAAGGAGGCAAACCTGAGAAATTAAATATTTGCTCTTGAATTGATTACTAACAACCATTCCTTGTGTATGTCTAGTGATTAATAACTCGAACTTCCCAGTTTTGCTCACTGTAAATTGATTTATCTTCCCAGTATTTAATAACATCTTAAGTGTAGATCAAAATCATCACCTTTGAGTGAATGTCAAAACTTAGAGCATGTACTCTATATAATTATGATGAGTTTGCATTTTGAAATTACAATGATATCTATTAGGAAGAAAGCCACAACAGAAAACAAAACCCAACAAGACTTTCAGTACATAAGAAGCATGAAAAGCACTTCTGTTTTGAAAAGTATGATCAATGTAATAAATCTAGAAAGCGGTATAGGGATTAAACAAAATATTTGATTTCTTAATGTGCCTTTTGAAGGAAGACTGATCTAGGACTCTACAATACAGTCAATGCACTGCTTAAGAAGTGACAAGAATGAAAGGAGGGATGGTGAGCTCACATTATGGTGAGCTCACAGCATCAATAAACCTGTAAAAAAAGGAGGGGATGGTATCTGCTGGTTGTGGTTTCATTATGATGTCATTGAGGTATTCAGAGAAACACTAAATCAGTCACAAATTTGCTGAGTGGTTCATGTCAAGTTGTTCAAATACATCATGGGAACATCCTTCCCAGCTGGTTTATAGTCTTCTGTGAGAATATCCTACACTAGTGGATCAGATCCACTTATGCTAAATTATTTTGTCAACAAGATAAGGCTATGAAAACTGATCCTGTGGGCTAGGAATTAATATATTTCTGTAACAGTCCTGCTTATTTACAAAGTTCTAGAATGAAAAGGAAGAGAAAATGGGGCTGGTGCAATGTAAGGTTCAATCACATTTATAAAGGCAATAAATGAAAATACATAATAGCTGACTGTGATGTATTTATTCCTACAATTCTACTTCTTGTAACTGTTTACTTGGACATTTTAAAAAACAACAGGGTTTAATGATAATGCCTTGTGATTTTGAATGAGGATTAGTCTTGTATTCCGAGTTTCACTGAACCAAATGCATAAATAATTAATATTACAGAACATTCAACGTTAAAGGTAAAAAAAATTGCTTCATTGTGTCAGTGTGTTATATTTATTGACATTGTATGGTTTTACATCTCTGACGCAAGACCTGGTTTCAGATGACCTAAATGGAAAACAGACTGCTAAGAAAATTAGATTCTAACTCTGAAAGACCTGAAAACTTGAAAAGACCTTGCTTTTACAAATCTGAGATGTGTTTTCCTCTGAAAAACATGGTATTCAGCATAGAAGATAATTTCTGAATCTATCATCATAATGACCTGTGTTCTGTATACTTTCTTCTCTTTGATTCCACATATAGTTTCTGGAATCTGTGGAAACTTATAAGCAATGGTAACTTTTGGAGATGAGTTATTCAGTTTACACTATATAATTCTGGCTGAAATTGATCAGTATTCTGAAGGAGTGTAGACTTTCAGCAATAGTAATACAGTCTCATCATTACTTGATTTTCATTTGCCATATAATGGGGTTATTCTCTTCTCAGCTACAAATCACTGCCTGACATTTTTGTCCTGGAAAGGAGTTAGGAGGGAAACTTTTCTTGACCATTCATCATAATGAGACTTCCTCTATTGTAAGAATATAACAACCCTTTGGGAATCATTGACTGTTTTCAAAATCGTCATTTTGAAATTAGATTGTGGGTATTTTTATGGAAGAGATAAGGTTTTCCATCCTGCTGAACCCACAACACAAAACTATGCTTCTGTATTTGTTTGTGCTTTTTATATATGTACACACGTATTTTAAAAATGTTTGAATTGCAGGCACTTAGGAATTACAATTCAGAGCCACCTGGGTCAGGGACTAATGTATTACTTAGGATTTCTAGAACATGACCAAATGCTGAAAGGATTTCATATTGGTGTGGTTTTTTCAAATTTAGTTATATATTTTCTCTTTTTGTTTTCCTGCTTGGAAATATCACATACATATCGCATTCAACAACTTAATTGTGCCTTGCTGGTAAAGTCACCAACTGTAGCCTTGGCTAATTGTTACATAGCAAACTTTATTTTGCTGTTTTTCTGCAGTTCTTCCTTGTGTTAGAGTGCATATTTACAACATTTAGTTAATTACAAAATTTAATAATGCACACTTTGTAACTAATTATTTGATTACAAATAATGTCAGAATAAAAATAGGTGCTTGGACACCCATTAATTTGTACCTTGTGAAATATCAAAGAAAACAGATGGGATAAAATGAGAGGAACAGTGGGTTTTAGGGAATGCAACCCTTGTGTGTTGCAACCCTTCAAAATATGAACGGCTTCCATATGAGGTCAATTTCATGGGCAAAGCAGAGTAAATGAAAACGCCTTGGGGGATTTGGATATTGGTGCTTCTTTGAGAACTAACAAGATTAGAGTTTTCACCTGAAGTGATTATTTTACACACTCATTCACTCTCACACTCCTCTCTCCCCAACAGTGTGCAACATGAAATCAAATGATTTTGATATTTTCTGTTTCTTGAGTAGCACTGTTATACATTTTTGTAGACTTCGGAGTCTACACACCTTGAATTTTTTCTTCTCTTATGACCATATTTACAATGTCAGATTGATTTTGAGATGAGACCACACTAACTCACAGACAAGCCTTTCCAGTCCCTTTGCAGGGTTAAGTTCTTAATCTTTTTTTATTTCATAATAGTGACCTATTTTTGCCTCTGAAATTACTAAATAGTAAAAGACTTAGTTTTTCTCCTGAACATGAACCAGTGTTCTACTGAGAATGGTGTTTTATGACACATTTTCCATTTCTTCACAGAATAGGCCACTTAAGGAACAGGAAGAAAATAATTATGTCTTGTTAAAGATTTCGTTGTTAAAATGCCATCCATGAACGGAAGTCTGGGAAAAAAAGAAAAAACAAAAAAAGTTTACATGAAGCATTTTGAATTTAGAAATATTAAGTTTTGAGCACTGATTTGGGTCAAATCCTAATTTATCCAACAAGTTCACTGAACTTTGAGACATATCTGTTTTACAGAAGTATAATATAATTGTTATTAATCATATATGATATATCGTAGGCAAAGGACACTCTTACTCTTACTTGAATTAAAATGCTTGGTTTTATTTTAAGTTCTGAAAAGAAATTTGGGCAATACATGATCCTTTACATAGTTTTTTCCTTTCATGAAAGGTAATAAGAATACCTTAATCCATTCCTCCCTAACAATTAGTGTTGATTTCAAACAGGAATCCACATGGATGTGAGGATCAGCCCTGGTAGCTCTTTTGGAAGAACTTTCAGGGGTTTGGCTGCCTTCAGTACCTTTGCAAGAAGCCCATCATTGGATAGAGTAGAATGAGCTTTTCTGTTAAATAACAAATTTTCAAAAACCCCAAGTTTTGATAAAACTGAAAATATTTCCAAATTTTTAAAATCTGGAAAAACATTAAAAAAATTAAAAGGGATAATACAAAAGCACTTCTTCATTTCTAAATCTAATTATTTTTTATGGGAGTGACCTTCCTGCTTCTGTAGTCACATTTATAATTTACCCATTTAGACAAATTTAAAGAAAAAAGTTAAAAGAAAAAGCTTAAAATATCCTCAACCTAAAATAAAGTGCCTTGAGCTTTAAGTTGAAAAAAAATTTTCAGACTGCATTAACAACTTTGAAGTTTCTCTACAGAATTACTTCTTCTGAGCAAACAGAGTTTCTGATCCTTCTGTTTGGCCGTAATCTGAGAATCCATGCTATGGTATTCTGTTGTCTGAACCTGTTATCCAGACATATTATTTACTCATATCAGAAAACGACCTGATTTGATCAAGGCTTATTTCAATGTGAAAGGGAATTCCATTCACACTGAGATTCTCCCATGCACTGAAGATTCATCTTTTTAAAAATCAGTTGGGATTCAATCAGAAGATATCTCTGGTTGACTGTGCTATTTCTCCTGTTTGACAATGTAAAACTCTTCTGCTTACTACTTCTCCTGGTAATCTCTGTCCTTCCACATGGAACAATATTTTGTGAGTGTTAGGAGAAAATAATTTTTGCTAAAAGTATAGATGACTTGAAAAGCAAGGTAAAGGAAGATATAAAGTTTTCTGTGAAGTATGCAAGTGAAATTTAATAAATTTAGTTTTCTTTTTCAAATTCAATGAATTCAGGCTACCCTAAGTTTAGGTTACTGACGTATAAATTTCTCTTTCAATTACACTCTGTCTCTTTTATGTCAGTAATTACATACTATCTCTTATACTTTTCACAAGAGTGAGAAAAGATACATAGCAGTCTGTTACACTTAGGATGCCCTCTGAAATTTGAAGGAAGACATCTTCAGATTTTATGAATAGATCAATTTCTGCCAATTTATCTTCATCTACTTCACCATAAATCAACAGAACCTGAGTGCCTAAAAATAAAATCTTGCCTGTAGAAATCTATGAGATAGTTTAGTGTTCAATTTTTACTGTGCAACATGTCATTTTTGCCATCTCTGAGGAGAAAAATGAGTAATCTCTGGTGTATGGTTATTTTTAACCAACTATGCAAACAGACCTTTTAGCTAAACACCCAATTCTGCCCAATTTTTAGTTAATTTATGCAGGTTTTATGACCTGGGGCACAATAGTGTCACTGAACTCTTAGACCCCATTTGCCATCAATCTAGATTAAATTTTTCATTGCAATAAGTGATCTTTTATTTCCATACAGACCAAATGAGTCTCTAAGGATCTCCACACTTATATCATCGTACAACTGGAAATATTTTTAAAGCAACTAAACAATTTTTTTTTTCATACTGATGCCCTATTTTGGTTGACTGGAAATTCAACAATGATATTGGGTGAAGATAGTGTATGTAATAATTTATTGCCTAAATAACAATTGATAGAAATTTGAAATTCCACAGTGGGTCATATGCCACTTAGTTCTGTACCCTTTTCTAAGTATAATCTGTCATGTACCCATCACTACAGACCCCATCAAGGTCCTTGTTTACTTTCTACAGTTATTTCTATAATTAACTTCTAAAATTATTAATTTCCTTTGTTCCTTAAACAATAAAATATTACATGTTTTACAATGATTTTCTCTAATATAATAGAGTATGTCCTTGTCTTCATGTCGTCATTTCTTTCAGTGAGAAAACTTTTGGCTTTTCTGCTGGAGGCTTTCAATGCCAATTGAAAAACAAGCTAGTAGATAATTCATAGATTTGGCACACATATTTGAAGGAGAAATTTAGCTTATACTGAAACAATGTGAAGAATACAGACAAATGTACAATAAGACAATCAGGAACACAAACACAAGATCTTTTCGTATATATCGCAGGCGTGATGAACTTCACATCTGTCGAGATCAAGACCCTTCTTCTGTGAAAAAAAAGAAATGGAAATGGAAAACAGTGAACTTGGTAAATTTACTTATATTTTATCGTAGCTGCAACTTGAATTACCATAAGCTTACATACAATTAAAAACAGGACTAAAAATAAGCACACAGACAGAGTACAAGTCTGAAAATTTTATATAAGAGCAATAGGTTCAAGTTTGAACTTGAATCTTGCTTGAAATCTGACAGGTTCTTGATTCTATTTCCTTTCTATTGCAGACCAGCACACTTAATACTGGGACAATCTCATCACTCTCTAAAATATATATGAGAAGCAAAAAGTGTTATAATATGAAACTGCCACTGCTTTAGGAATTACTTTGGAATCCACGTAGTTTTGGACCATGGTAGAAGACAGGTACCTTATATCTGGTCATTTGCATTTTAATCATAAATATGTTTACACTTTTAACAGGAGGAGGCCAATCAACAAATACCATTTGGAACTACACTGTGAAAGCAATGAGCTTTCATTCTACCTCCCTCTTTTCTGGCATCTCCATCAAGAATTTGCTTGGAGAAGTTAGAAGTTTCAAGGGGACAGCCCCAAACCACTGGACATTTTAGTTGCTATTCAAATTGGGAAATAAGCATGTTTCTTATATATGAACTTTACAAATTGAAACAAATATACGATAAATATCACTGAATTCCTTGCATATCAATAAAGGTTTTATTTTAACAGACATATCAGTTTATTGTCTGCATCCCACTACGATTCAGTATCTGTTACACTACCCTGACTGTAACTTGTTCTTTAACTTCACATACACATAAGAGTTTAAATTGCATAGTGTAGATTAATGGTTGGGGTAGTAATGAAATGTTCTCAAATGTTTTCATCCAACAGAACTTTCTAATTCTGTTATTCTGAAATATAACATCAATAGCATCCTAAGGGTTCTGTATTTTTTTTTCAGCTGCCTCTAGCTTTTTATCTCTCAGAAAACTAGGACTGTAAACTAGATTAATGCTGTCCTTACTTTCAAGTGCATGAGATATAGAAACTTTTATTCTGTTGCAGAGAATGGAAGCAGGCTGGAGATCTGAACAGAAACACTGCAACTGTTTTAATATGCTGTAGGGTAGAGAGACAGAAAAGATAAAGAAACATGTTTTTTACCTTCCTGACCTCTCTGCTCCTTCCTAAAAATACGTAAGTGACAATTTTAGGTAGAAACAACTTCCCCATCACTTAAAGGTCCCTCACATCACAATGCATCTTCACACCATTCTCAGTCAGAATGCCAACTTTAGAGACTGATCTATGACCTCTATTTTTATGCTCTTGTGGATGTCAGCCTATTCTAACCTGAAACGTACCTTAACTTCTATGAAGCCACATCCAGATTTATACAGAAAATAGGTTTCCAGTGTAATGTTTCCAGTTGATTTTCTCCTAAATTCTTTGAGTAGATGGAAAAATTTTTGTAAGTTTCCAAGCAAGAATCCATACTGGATGAGTAAAGGAAAAATGTGGGCAGACATTAGCATTGCTAAGAAAAGCAGTACCTTAAACATATAAGGAAGTAAGAAAAAGGGGAACAATTCTTTGATTACAAGAAAGCCAATATTAAAAATTATCCACTATTAGTATGAAAGTTTCTAAATAAGTTAAGTATTTGCTAAACAAAAGAGTTGGTATGTACACATGAAGATTTCAATTACTAATTTTAAAAAACAGGTAGCAAATTTTTCACAGGAACATTCCACCCCCATTTCTATAAGCATAAGAAACATTGACAGAAATTTTGTAATTGTTGCCATTTCCTGGTAGTCTTCAAAACATTGTCATATATATTGTTAGTCAGCTGCTTTTATGATGAAATCTTCACGTGCAACACTATACAGAAATTACTATATCTATATACTGCATAACATACTTAGAAATAACTTTTATCTTTCATAAACTCGCTACTTTTCTTCCAAGACTGATTGATAGTTCATATAGCTGATTATGATTAGCCCAATTTTGTGTAATTACTATACATTTGATACAAGAAGGAAATAGATAATTCAGGTGAATATAAGTTCCTTGGAAATCTCCACACATGCAATGTATCTAAGTTGTGCAAACCACCTGGGAAGGCATAGCAAAATATTTTCTATTTACAGAAAGGACTGAAAATTTCAGGATTTGAATTTGACTTTCATATGCTAAATACGCCAACTTTTCGAACAGTACCAGCATTTACAGTCCCCAAGTGCTCTGCAGTAGATAACAATGTGTAATGTAATCTTCTTGGATATATCTGTCATAACCCTTGGTATTTCTATCTGCATTGCAGCTATAAATTGACTTATTACCCTGTCTCACTAAGTCTAATCATTGTGCCTGATACCATGTAATCTGTGCCACTCCAGACACAAATACCAGCTGTTACAATTCCAGAAGTTCCATAGTTGCAGTTCAAGAAGGAAATCAAATGTTATAGACTTTACCTTGGTCCATATCTTGCTCCCATACCACCTCTATGCTGCTGACTACTTATTAGTGTCATGATAAAAAAAGTATGTAAATGAAAATACCTATACATTCAATTTGTGTCACTTCTGGTTCCAACCATGGCTCACCCGCTGACTTCCACACAGAGCAAAGAGTCCTCTGGGCAAGGAACCTTTCATCTTCCAGTGCTACTTATAACATCTCTGCCTGGGGGTATGACATCATCAGCAGCAAACTGTCTGGTGAAAAGGAGGTGCTCTCTGGTGGCATTACTGGAATTCTACAGTGCTGGAGTTCAGCAGGACTAAACTCTGTTCAACCGAATGAAAATTACATTTTGGACACTAGATTAGGGCAGAGACCTCATCTTTGTCTATCTATTAAGTTCTCACTAAGACATTAAGAAAAATTACAGATCAGCTCTCCATCTATGCATGTATGTATGTATGTATATATGTATGCATGTATGTATTTATGTATGTATCTATCTATCTATCTATATCTATCTGTCTATCCATCTATCTATCTATCTATCTATCTATCTATCTATCTAATTTTACCCTGGAGCAGCCTAATGATGCAAATACCCTCAGTCAGGCAAAAAAGTTTTAGCTAGACTTGCAGCTTCATCTGCCCTTGTAGCCAGGCCCATAAGCAAGTTCTTAATGAATTAATTAATACATTTCATAAATAAAATAGTATCTATTTCATACCATGATCAAAATCTATTCAATATTTCATATAACTCCTCTTTAATTTACTGTGGTCCAGATTCTGCCAGTCTAATTCAAATCGATGGTATTCAAAGGCTGACCCTATTTTTACTTTATTTTAAAATAGTTGTAGCTAAAATTTATTCTGAATTAGAATCATAGCTCATATGAATTATATAGCTTGTAGTTGCCTAATATACATTTTGTTTTCTTGTTTTTCTTGCTGAAGTAGATATACAGACCATGTTCCTTCTATTTAACTTTTTTCTTTTCCTCTCAACAACTTATACTGTGAAAATAGAAAGCATGCATAAATGTGCAGTCTTTGAAACTTAATTCCTGTTTCTTTGAAAATTTTCCAAGTGATCAGTCGTATCAGTGATATCCAAACACTTTAATACCCTTAATGACATGAAATGTAATATTTGTCTCTACAGCCACAAGTGTGTGTGCTATATTACTGGCCTGCACAGGGGACCATAAAACTCTTCTGAAGGCCTTCTTAAATTTCATATCTTTCAGATGCATAAATAAGATATTTATCTTTAGAATCACTATGGGATATTTATTCTTTTATTAATAGGGTGTCAAAATATTTTAAATTAAGTAAATATATGCACAGGAAGATCCACTGAACTGGTTTAAGCAGGAATATACAGACAACAATCATGAGTTAAGAAAGATCATGGTCAAAACATGCGTGTACAGTCCTATGCAATTATGCAATGCCATACTTATAAAAGCAAGAGAACAGAATACACAATGCCAATCTTTTTAACTACAAATGGCTTACGTCATGAAAATGAAAACTCAATGGTTTAAAATTGCGAAAATTGAATCCAGTTGATACTAATTTGTTAAAACAGTGTGTTAGACAGCAATTCAAAGAAATGGACTTTCTTGAAAAAATGCTTTTACCAAAACCACTGCAAATAGATTTGTTCAGAAAATGCAAGCCATTATTAGCACGAGTGAGGATAATTTGGAGGTGTATGACCACTAACATGGGTATTGATCTTAGTTCAAAGCATTTTCATTATTCTCTGAAGTTTCACTTACTGACATAGAGGCTTTCAAAAGTCAAATATAAGTACTGCGTCTAACTGCCACATGCAGTCAAAAGGGGAGAGAAATATTGTCTTCAAAGGCTTTTGAGAATTTTTAAGAATATTGCCCATTTCTAACCAAAAATCAGTGCAATGCACCTAAGAATTAAGCTACTTATATAGACCTGAAACTAGTATGCTTAATAATTAAAGAAATCACTTTAATGTATGTATCACACGTAATGAGAACCAAGAGAGTACTTATGGTATGTTCATGAAAGGAAAACCTTGTTCAATTCCAATCAGTTACCAGCTGCTTTGTGCCCTAAAGCTTGATGTTTTATCCCTATTATCTTAATTTCTCTGTGGGAAAAAATACCTGTCCATCTACATTTATGTTAACCATTTTGGCTGAAATTTTCCAAAGAGCCTAAGGGAGCTGAATTCCATCAGAGATGGGTGTCTAATGCTTTTAAATCCTATTGGATACCCTATTTTTAAATGTCTAATCCTCTTGTTCAATAGAACTCTTGACTTACTGGTATCTTTTGTAAAGAGTTTTTCATGGTTTCCTTTCTTCATCATCTTTCTCAAAATATTATAACACATCTATGTATTTATTCTATACACATATATTAAATTCTAGGAGAAGAGCAAGATGAAAAGATTTCCATGGCAAACAAAGGAAAAAGAAGGAAATTTGGTACCAGATAGTTGCTGTTTATATTTGTGTCTAAAGGACAGTGCTTCCCTTATCAAGTCAAGAAAAGAAACAGCTAAGAAAATACTATAAGGGCAACATGATCTATGTTTTGCTCCTTTTTATTAAGTTTAGGGATACAAAGTTGCCATGGCAACCTCTTCACTTTTGCATAAAGTGTGATAGATTTGGACGTAACAGAAAGTAGATGACAACAGCCAAAGCAATTGTAAAGTATTCAGGTGAGGTAGTCTCATTTGGAAACAGTTGCTGTGTATAACACAGATACATACTTCATTCCTCCTGACAAGAACTGCTGACAGGAACAACCCATCCTTCGACTGAATACTGGAACAGAGCGCTGTTTCCCAGCCTTAGAGCTGAAATGACAGTGTGCCTTTTTAATAAGAGCATAAAGAACACACATTATTTAAGAGGTTTCACATGGATACCGTACATCCGTACACAGGCATAAAGACTTTCCAGGAGCACACGGGCACTTTTCAAATTGGCATGCCAAATTAGCTTCTGTTTTGACCTTGTTCATTCCTATTAGCTGGGTATTAGACAAGAATCCCATGCCACCTTGACAAGGGCTTTTGTTTCTATTATACTGTTATTCAATCCTATACAAGTGATGGATGAGAATGGTGCATGTCTGAATAAGCAGAGAGAATCACCCTAATGAATTCTCTTCTACATTGCAATACACCGTGGATGAAATAACTTATCCATTCTGCATTAACTGATGTGGCCGCTTCATCTCAACTACTTTTCATAGTTGCCATCACTCAGAAAGGTTGGTGTTTACTGCTCTCACAGGAGGAATGTTTATCTGACAAACTGTATTAGAGGTATGAAACCTAAAGGTAACAAAGCAGAGCCATAAGAATGTGCACATCAGTAAAATACAGCCCTGGGATCTTATAAAAATTCCAGCTTTTCTTTACGTTAAAATTTATTTCTGTCTGTTGTACATTTCCTTAGGTCAAGTCAGCTCTCTGCACCATGTTATTAATAATCAGAACCTATTACATTTAGTCAGATGGTCTAATTGGACTAATTCTTAACCTCCCAAAGATTTTCTGGTCACCTTAATACTGAGGCTTATTTTGTCATATATTATAGGTATAGTACTATAAACAAGTTTGTGAGGGTTTTTTGGGGTTTGTTTGTTTGTTTTTTCTTTAAAATCATGTTTGTTTACATGCAAATTATTCTGCAAACACATTTTGTTTCCTGTGATCTAAGTCTAGCTTTCCCTGTGTGTTTGCAGTCTGTTTTTCAATATGCTGTCCCTGTTTGCACATTTCCATCTTTGTTGACAATTAACTTTGTTGTCAACAAAGGAGAATAGTTCTTTTGAAGTAAATTATTTACAAATCTCAGTTAAATCCAAAATAATCATTCATGGCTTATCAACAGTATATGTGATTTGGAGGAAAAAAAATATTTGAAAAATATGCTGAAAAAAAAATAAATGGCACACAAATGGGTTTTAAATAGAAGGCAACAGTGATTTTAGGAATGATTTGTGTGTTTAATGAACAGTTGGAAATAAGAATAGTTGGCAATATGCCCTAGATTATGTGTGCATATAGCCATTTTATTATATTTATATCTCACCAGAGTCTTGTGAGGCATCTCTGAGGTAGGCTGTCTCCCGGCAATACTGGGCATCCCAGCCAAAAACAGACAAGGAAGTCATTAGTTAAATCCACAGCTGATATAAGATGGCACAGCTCCATTGACTTTGATGAGACTTCACCCTTCACATTGGATGGACTTACAGTGTACTTGAGAAGAGTCAATCATTTCTGGGTAAGAAGGAATGCAATATTCAATTCTCATGTGTGGTCGCCATGTCCTTATTGGGAACAGTTTGATCGACAGTATAAAGCAGGAATGGAGTCAATAGATCCTTACAGATAATGTTTTAAAATCATGCCAAGGACAAGGGAGTTTTGCTGTAGCTTTTTTAGAAGGTCCTGAAATTATTCTATACTAGGAAATTCACTCTCTCTGTGATAAGATGATAAGAAGATGATAAAAAAACCTGTTCAAACATTTTCCTAGGAATTATGTAGAACTGCTGTTCAAGGGAGACATGTCATAAGGATGTTGTGTACATTAACATTGCCCGGGCATGCCATTCATGCAGCTAGTCATAATTAGAGTCAGAAGCATTCCACTTTTCATCTCCTACCAATGGGGAAAAGAATTCCTGGCATCAGGGAATAAGTTTTATTTATTCTCCTTTTTTCATTATGCACAATTTTCTTCTTATTACATTTTATTTGGTGCAACAAGACAAATTAATGCATCTCATGAATTTGTTATTTCTCTTTTCTTTTTCCCAGTGAGAAAAGGAGTGCTGCTCCTAGGCCAGGATTTTTATGTTCTGAACTTGAATTGATCTTTGTCTACTTTACACTCACATAAGTCTCAGCACTGTGAAAAACTCTGTGGGTAGGTAACTGTGGCTTATGTTTAAACAGTAGGAGAGTTCTTTTAGTGCATTCATTAGGAAATTTCTTGGACATAAGCATCTCTCTCACCGTTTTACTGGATACAGCCTACCTTGAAGTCTCTCTTCTTTTGGACATTCAGTATTAAAAATCACATGTGAAAGCTCTTGACACCTATCTGATATTAATTTGTATCTGGTAGCCTGATGAATAGGAAATATTTCCACAGAACAGTTAAGACCATAGAATTATTCATCTAACAATGACTTGACATGTAAATAAGGCAGGCCACTAGGAGGAATTCTAGTCCTGATTCATTGAAAAACTTAATATTACTAGTTACACCTAAATTTTAAAATCTATATCCATTCAATTGAGAAAAGACTTTAGTGATATCACAATAAGTATAAAATTGTAATGAAGGCATAAATGCCCTTATCTGAACTTTCCTTATTAGTGAGAAAGAAGAAACCAATAACTCTGTCAGTACTAGATAAACTACTGCAGAAGGTGAAGTTACAGTACTGATTTGCAGAAAAAATGCAGTTATGAGTAGATTCAGTTTTGATACCTGCTGTTATGGCAGTGGTCTTACAAGAATTTGTTGTTGGCTGCCGAGTACAAAAAATACCAGGGTTTTAGATTCTGTCCTGCAGGCTACTGTGGAGTCCTGGAAAGGAAATGAAAATGCTCTAATTCCTGAAAAGATGTGCCACTGGAATAAAAAAAGGCTACTTAGAACCTGAAAACAAAATAGCAGTATCATTTGTAGGCAATAATAGCCAGTATGCAGTATATTGTAGAAAAATTAACTAATATTCATAAGGATTTGAACACCTTGTCATACAACCATTTCTAACCTTCTCCAACTTTGTGCCCTCAATTTATTGAAAATTAATATTTTTGCCAAGCCATGTATTAGATGAAAGCTATGTCATGCTCTACATCAGCTGTAGATGATGATGATGATTTTTACAGCATCACACTGTAAAATTATATTACAATGGTGAAAATGTCAAAAATCAAATACTGATTACAGTATTTGAGCACCAGTAAAATGCTACAATTCACATACATTTTGTCTTAATGTATTATTACAAAGCCCTTCAATATTCACACAAACCCTTTCCTAGTTAGTTAAGTTTGGAGCACTATTATAGCCCAATAATAAAATATTGCCAGGATAATTTACCGCTCTCCTCTCTCTGACTTCTCACTTGTCTTCCTGCTGGAAACAGACAGAATAACAACCTCAAAACCAACATACAGCACAAAAATGGAAAACTGACAAATCTTACATCTACGGGATAAAAAAGTAAATAACAGTGAGAGAGACAAATATTTTAAATTCACCTGAGAAGGAATTTTACTTTGATATTGTTGACTTCTCAAGCATTTAGAAACTATTCCTTAATTAAAATTTAAATTGGTGTTTCTAGGGTTTTTAATGTCTATATTGAATCAAATTAGAGTTTAAACAGGGTTTTAAAAGGTGAAATTTGACTTCCTCATAGGAAGATCATATTTGCTAATATTTTAGCTTTAACTAGAAATTAATATTGGCATTTGTTTAAAGGCAGATTTGTCCATTTTAAGTTTATTGATTTCATCTTAGCATGCATTGGCTTCCATATGACCTGAAAGAACCAGCAGAGGGTAAAACCATAGTATAGCAGCATATGACACACACCAGTGTATCCAGATATTTCAGTACAGAAGGCTTTTAATTCAAAGCAAAAACAGTACTTAGAGTATTGATTAAATATTATGAGAAAACAACAACATACAAAGAAAGCACATAACCAAAGAATGTTCTCTAAGCTTTTTCTTTTCTTTTTGATCAACTACCTGGAGGATTCACTCAGTTTTCAAAGTTAGCTTTCTTTCTTTTATTTATTGTTATTTCATTGTCTTCTTTTTCAATGGAATGAAATTAAATGTATTGACTTCTGCAAACAACCTTTATTTACAATTTATAATTGTATATACAACCTTATAATTTACAATTATATGAGTTGCTGTTTGTTATTTCATAATAATTATGAGGTAAATACCATTAGATGGTAGAAGCACTATCTATAGTATTTTGATGATATTGTAACAAGAAATGAGGAGTCTAGGACAGAAAATTATCCTGTCTTCTTTATTTTAGTCTTTGGTTATACCAGCTGTATCCAAAGAACTTTCATGCAAAGTAACTTATCTGCTCAGCAGGTAAGATAGCAGATAAGATAAGCTAACTTTTCGCAAACTGTGTGAAAAGTTTGAGTTACAGTAATGGACATAGCTATAAAAATGTCTTATAAATCAATATGTAGAGTTTGAATCAGAAAAAACCCCAGTGTTTACTTCTATCATCATAGAAAGTTATTGTTTCCCAAGCTTCAGGAGTCTTAAATATTTACGAAGTATTTGACTGAAAACTTTGTTAAACTATTGTTATTCATCAAGTCTTGGTTAAAAACGAAATACAGATACAGAGAAACTCGTTCCTATGAGTCATAACATATTTTTGTAAGACATAAAAAAGAGGATGTTTTACGTTACCTTTGTCTTTTTTCATAGCAGTTAATATGCATGCTATTTCACAGGGAGCAACATCACACACGGTCAATTTTCACCAGATGTAATCTCTTAGTGAGATTAGGATTATTTTTAGTAGGCTAAAAACTGAAGTGAACATTGCATGGGCACATACCTATGTTTTTAATATGCCTGTGCAGTGCAATTGTAGAATCAATATTTACTGATGCTGACAGTCTAGTGCATGTGTTGGCAATTTGACTTAAATTGCTTGTGTCCTGAGAACTGAAATCTTTGAGCAGTAGCTGTGTTTTGAATATCCACCCAAAAAAATAAAAAATCAGTGAAGGGCCACCTGCTCTCTGATTACAGTATTCACAGGAGGAAGCAGGCAGCCAGTCAGGAACAGCACATATTTCAACTGTTGATCTTTTTGACTAAATGAATGGGGATAGATCTGCAAAAATGGAGAAGAGCACAACTTTAAACTGTGAGGCTAATTGAAAAATAAACTTTTTTCCTCTGACAGTCTATTCTTCTCCATACCTGATCTCACTTGACTGCCTAATATTCTCTTTTCCTAGTACCTTTGCAGCAACATAGGAGAAGCACAATAGTCCAGGGAAGACACAGCAATGGAGATTTCCACTTACTTTTCTGATTCCACTCTTCTGATGTCAGGCCTAGGCTTTGCTCCAGTGTTGCGAAACAGACACACATTTCACTCAGTCATGTCCATTCCCCTAGTCCTGAGCAAATGATTATGTGGTGGAACTTCCAGCAAAAGAAGAACCCTTCTCAAAATTCTGCGCTTCCCTGTTTGTAATTCTCAGGGCTTTTGTATCCCATAATACTTTCCCTTGAATCCCAAGGGATATGAGCAAAGGTTCCAGCTACAGTGGTGATTATCATAATTTGTCTAAAAGGATTGGCTGTTCCTATTGTGCCAAGGAGTGTCTCCTCTTAGTGAAAATTTCGAAGAAAATGCAAAGATGCTTCGGGAGATGAGGGAAAGCAGTTATTTTACATGTTAAACTTTACTAAAAATATTACTTTTCTCTGAAAGAAATTTAAGCATAGTAAAAAGTCATCCAAGACTCAATTGCAAACATTATCCATTATTCCATGCTTTATATTCATATGAATTAATTATTTTCAGCTTGATCTGTAAGCTAATTCCAGAACCAAATCACTAGGGAAATATGATGTTAATGTGTGCATGTTAATAGACATATTTAATCAATTACTTGGTGAGTGTTTTATTACAAGTTTAAGCTTGAAAACAAAATGTTCTACAGGACCAAGCTGTTCTGAACTAACACTATAAAAAGTGATGCAAATGTAAATCTGTCTGCCTTCGGCTAGCAATACTTTTTTCCCCTTTTTGTCTATTTAGTTCTACTTTTTATAAACCAGGAAATCAAATTTCAATTGAGAAGTGCTTCATCAAGGATGAGTTATTCTGAAATTCTTTTCAGTAATATAAGGTAGTATAAAGACAATATATTATACAGCAAGAAGACATAACTTTTCAGCAAAACTACTGTGCAGCTAAACCCAGAAAATTTGTCTTAGTATTTTTGGGTTTCCAGATTTCTTTTTATATTTCTCAACTACCTTTGGAAAATACTTAATAAAGTATATACTGTGTAGGACTAGGGAAAATGAAATAAGCCTCTGTTCTTTCATTTTGTCACCTTATCTATTCAGGCCAGGAGTAGTATTCTCAGTATAGTCAGGAGATTTCGATGGAATATTTCCCCAAATTAACCACTGCACATCTGTGAACTTTTTCTAGATTGCTAGGTGGACAGCCCTCACAGTTTCCATAAGTTGTCTGTTTGCAATTTAAAAGCAAATTTTATAGCCAAAGTAGAACTGGTACACCACTACTGTTAATACCATACCTGCTGACATCAAAATTGCCTGTACTATGACTATTATACACTTGACACATCAGTGAGATTAAATTATATTTCTATAAACAGTACTGATAGAAATTTGGCAGAATGTTGCATTTTTATAGCAAAATATGATTTAACATAAGTATGACCCCTATAAAATTTGGTTGGCCACACTGAACTACTCTCATGTTATGTTATCTAATACTAAAAACTAAAAGGCTAAAAAAGAAATAATAAGGAACACAAAAACTGTCTGTCAGAAGTGAACCACATGCAACAGACTACTATACATATCCACAAATTTGCCGATGACATCGTGTTGGGGAGAGGGTTGATCTGCTGGAGGGTAGGAGGGCTCTGCAGAGGGTTCTAGACAGGCTTGATAGATGGGCCGAATCCAGTGATATGAGGTTTAACAATACCAAATGCCAGGCCCTGCACTTTGGTCACAACAACCCCTGCAGTGCTACAGGCTGGGGACAGAGTGGTTGGACAGTGGCCAGGCAGAAAGGGACCTGGGGATACTGGTCGACAGCCGACTGAACATGAGCCAGCAGTGTGCCCAGGTGGCCAAGAAGGCCAGTGGCATCCTGGCCTGCATCAGGAATAGTGTGGCCAGCAGGACCAGGGCAGTGATTGTCCCCGTGTACTCAGCATTAGTGAGGCCACACCTTGAGTGCTGTGTTCAGTGCTGGGTCCCTCAAGTTAGGAAGGATATTGAGATGCTGGAGCATGTCCAGAGAAGGGCAACAAGGGTGGTGAAGGGTCTGGAATACAAGTCCTATACGGAGCGGCTGATGGAACTGGAGTTGTTTAGCCTGGAGAAAAGGAGGCTCAGGGGAGACCTTATCATTCTACAACTCCCTGAAAGGAGGCTGTAGCCAGGTGAGGGTCGATCTTTTCTCCCAGGCAACCAGCAACAGGACAAGAGGACAGAGCCTTAAGATGTGCCAGGGGAGCTTTAGGTTGGATGTCAGGAAGTTTTTCACAGAAAGGGTGATTCGGCATTAGAATGGGCTGCCCGGGGAGGTGGTGGAGTCACTGTCCCTGGAGGTGTTTAAGAAAAGACTGGATGTGGCACTTAGTGCCATGGTCTGGTTGACAAGGGTGTAAGCTCATAGGTTGGACTTGATGATCTCAAAGGTCTTTTCCAACCTAGCTGATTCTGTGATTCTGTAATATTTTGGAGATATCAAAAAGAGATTTCTTAACCTGATTATCAAATTTCTGTCAATTTTCCTGATATTGAGGCTTAAAAGGAGAAAAACAGTAAGAACTTCAATTTTTGCACTGTATTCATCAATGTAAGATCTTGCTTAAAGAACATTAGGGCCCAGACCTTACAGTAAACACAGCTGCTTTTACTATTTTAATTTTTGAATTGCCATTTCTTCTCACTCTTTTCTTCTTTCTATTCTGAGATAACATGCGGTGTGCCACTGTGGGGATTCCATGGCGTTTCTTAGCTAAGAACTCCACCTCGTTCACCTCGTTCATATAAGGGTAATTGTCAGAGACTGAAAATAGTTCATGCCTCAAATATTGATATAAAGTTTTGCTTATTACAAAGAAGCTACAACCAAAGAAGCCTCCTTGAAGACTGGGACTTTGGACTGAAAGTCAAACTGCTGATTAGATGAAGGGAAACCTATTGTTCAGTCACCTCAGGCTGAGGGAAAGGTATGCATCCACAAAAGGCCAAAGACACCTTTGGGGTGGGGGGAGAGCACAGCTCACAGAAGGCAGGTTTACACAGACTCCTCCCCCCAGCTGAGGGGGGAGGAGGAGGTTTCAGGTACCTGGCGTAACCTCTGATCAGCAGCAATAAACACCCATCCTCCATTACACAAACCAGCTCAGCTGTGGAACTCCCAACCCCACAGGGCACATCCACGGGACTTTCAAGTGAGAGGCATCTGAGAGGGAGTCATAATCCACCAAAGACCACCCCAAGTGCTCCCCAGAGGCTTTGCACCACAGGACTGCATGTGATGCAACAGCTCCAGAGTCTGCTGTAAGAGACTGTCCCCCTCCCCCTGGGGGACATGCCTGGACATGGCCACCTGGCTCGAGGGTATATTAACCCATCAGATTCTATGCTTTTTGGGGGGACCTTCACCACCAAGAAGACCAGCTGGAGAGGATCAACGGAACACCACTGGGATCCACGGAGAGGTGATATTTTCCTTATTCTGTCCCTGTCACTCTCTTTCTGTCACCCCCCACCTATTTTCTACTTCTTTCTTTCTTTCTCTCTCTCTCTCTCTCTCTCATACCTACCATCAAATGAAACCCTTACAATTGACTGGCATATGTTCTCGTTTGCACCTTAATTCGGGCAGAGGAATTTCCAAATAACCTTAATAACTGGATCTTAAACAGTAATGTTTTTCTTAGTTTGGATGGGGTTTTTGTTCTGTGTTTACAAATTACTGTGGTTTAACAGGGGTAGACACCTTAGCCCCACACATGCTAGCTCACTCCATCCATGGGATGAAGAAGAGAATTGTCAGGGTAAAAGTGAAAAAACTGATAGACTGAGACAAAGACAGTTTAACAAGTAAAGTAAAAGCTGCGTGTGAAAGCAAGAACAAGAATTCATTCACCTCTTCCCCTTGACAGGAAGCTGTTCAGCCATCCCCAGGAAAGCCAGGCTCCATCACACGTCATGGTGACTTGGGAAAAGAAAGGCCATCACTCCAAAGATGCTCCCCTTTCTCCTTCTTCGCCACAGCTTTTATTACCATATGGTATGGAATATCCCTCTGGTTGCAGTCAGCTGTCCCAGCTGTGTCCCCTCCCTGTGCACCTCCAGCCCCCTCGCTAGATTGTCAGAGTGAGAATCAGAAAAGATCTTGACTCTGTGTAAACACTTATAGGCAATAACTAAAACGTCCTTACTTTATCAACACTATTTTCATTACAAAGACAAAGCATAGCACCATATGAACTACTATGAAAAAATGAACTCTATCCCAGCCAGAACTTGCCAGTAGGCAAGTGCAATCATATTTAAAACGCCATGTAAAAAAATACAGTGCATTCTCCTTTTACTGTCAGTTTGATAGCAGATATCAAAGTAAGTGTGATAGTTGTGTGTGGGCAGGCATAGTGCATGATGCTAGGTTGAGCAGGTATCCATTTAGTACATGTTGGCCCGCCTTTGTAGCATCTCATAAAATCTCACATATCTTTAGAATTTCATCTATTTATAATTCTCTACAGTATTTTATTCACCCAGAAACTAAACCAGTCTCACTTACAGCCGATACTGATCCTCTTACAAGCCCCAAGATAAATGATTCTTTTTGAACTTTTTTTCTAATTCTGTCACTAGATGGCAGTAAAAGAGCAACTCTGAACATTTAATCTAACGTGACTAAATATACAGAGAATTCTGAGGCAGGAGAAAGGCTATCACTGTAAGTCAGCTTGCCTTCAAAGGTTAGCTAGAAGCAGGATATGGAATATCATGCACAATCACTAGAAAATATGAAAAAATAAATCCAATAGCTAAAAAAAAATAGCATTAAAGAGGGCAGAGTAATGGGGAGCTTTAAGTAATTTGAAATACCAGGAAAAACTGACTTCATATGGTTTGCTAAAATCTGCCAAAACAGCAGATCAGTGATCTGCAAAAGATATAAAGGCAAGTGTCCTACCAGTGTGCCAAAACTATGATTCATCTTCACAAAAAGCTTTAAGGAAGAAGGAGGAGAAAAGCAATCTGCACAAGATTTTTTTTATTCATTACTAAATTGAATTTTATTAAATTTCTGAAATTAATGGAGTTGTATTTCTTTATTTTTAAAGTCACTGAGACCATACTTACAGTAAGAATGCACTGCTAAACAGAGGAACAAATTTCCTGCCTTCCTTTGTTTTGAGATTGAAAAATTATATGCCCTCCAGCAGAATGTATATTCTGTGGCATCAGCCTGACAGTACCCACTCACAGAGTCTAGCTTCTTGCTGCAGTGCTGTAGCGGTTGAATCCTTGTAACAATCCTACCTTTGTAAATACTTGCATCTGTAGTGAACAGAGAGGAAAAAAATCTAAAATTAGAATTATACAGAAAAATTTATGTTTAAGGTCTTCTTATAAGGACACTTTCAAACTATTTATTGAATGTATTTCAAAGAAATCTCTAGCAGTGACATCCAATTCAAGTAAGCTTAAGCTGAAGGTTTAATGGCTTTCATGTTGTTGCACATTAAATCAACAGAGTGAATTGGATTTAGAACTGTAAACTAAAACTGATTCAGTCTTTTGTAACAGTTTTACAATCATTATTTTTAGTCACCTAAGTGCCTGGATTCTATTCTGGAGTACTTATTACAGAAAGGGAAGCACATTTTCTACCCTCAATCCTATTCAATATATACAAAACCTCATAGAAGACATTCCAAAGCATTTATTACTTCAGGATGCAGATAACATCCATCTTTCGTAGAAGCTGAAGGTATGAAGAACTTGATATCATGCTGACTATAAAAAATAAAGCTATAGATAAAAACCAGAAAGCTCAAAATTAAATCCTCATAGGAGAGTTTGGGCTTATTTTTTGTTCTGTAAATCTTATTGTCTTAGAAACTTCTCTTAGAGCAAGTACTACTTTTTATTGCTTCAGTTAAAAATATTCTTTCTTTGAATATGATGTCAAACTTTTGTTAAAATATATTCACACTCTGTAATAATACGTGGCTCTGGGTTTCACAGAAGCAAACATGCATACCATAAGGTCTTGAAGCTTTTAAGTATTGAATTATTTAGGGTCTAAATACAAGTAAGTGCACTGCACGTTTGTGTCATCTCTTCTGGGAAGAAAAGATCCTTGCTCTACCAGAGGCTAGACAACAGAAGCTGTGCTATCAGCATGCTTTTAATCACCTTTTCCATCTTTGTCTTACACATCATTCATCTGTGATGGCAAAAATAATGCCACAAGAAAGTACTTTTTGTATTTTATACCCAACCGTCCACACATATTGTTTCCTTAAGGGAATACTTTAAGTAGCCAAAGAGAACACCAGCTTTCTCTGTTGCCTATCACCAAATTGATGTACGACCTTTGGATCTTACCGGATACACCCTCACCCCAGTCACAAAAACAACAATATTGGTGAAAATACCTTCTTCCATCATCTTCTAGGCTGGGGAATGGAACCATTCATTTCTGAGAGCAGAACTTAAGTGACTCATCCATCACCACCAAATCACTTCCATGTATTCTGTGTGGTGAAAGCTAAGTAGATGTATGTCTGATAGGACTTTCTGGACAAGAAAGGCTTTTGAAAAAAAAAGTTCATTCTGGGTCTAGAAATTCTTCCCTCTCCTTTATTTTATTTATTGTGGTTTAGGGAGGGGCAGTGTCCCACAAATACTGTAAAATAAAATAACTCTCAAAAAGCATGGGGTTCTCATTTATGCCCTTCTGTTGCTACAAGTCTTCCAAATAGTGTAGCCCAAGAGAATTATTAATTAATGTTAAGTTGCAAACATGTATCCTAAACATTAGGGGTTTTTAAGGCAGTAAGTGTACGAGCATTTTGTAACATTAAGAGCTCATTATAGGCAATAATGAATTTGGTATTGACTTATTATTATATCTCCTCCTCTATGTATAAAATCTAAGTATTACCACCACATATTGAAAATATACACTATTTTCAAAAAAAACCCTCAACACTTAAATCTACTGTTTCGTTTGTTAGTTTACCTTCTACATCTAGAATAATTAGTAAAAGAGAATTCAACTTATCATTATGACACCGGGAATTTTGTCCTTGAAGTAGTGTTTGTTTGCAGAAGAATATCAGCCCTTCTCTTGGTTGCTTCTCCAAGACGGAGTGAAACAACAAAAATAAATTCTGAGCTTTGACTTTCAGAGCACTGCTGGTAACTTTTGATTATCAAACCAAAGCTTCAAACATCCCCCAAATTAGCCTTCTTTTTCTTCTCCTACTTGCCCTCCACTATCTTCCACCTATTGGTGGCATTTTGGTACTTCTACTAAAGTGCAATATCCTCCTCTTAGAGCTTTACATTATCCAGGTGCTGTGATCTTTGACTGCAGTTGCTGGAGCATAAACATAAATATATCTGTAATTAGACAGGGGCACCCTTACCCTGTGTAGAAGAAACTGGAGGATTTTCATGGCACTCCCTATGGTGAGATACAACTCCTGTCACAGGAGATCACTCTCCATTAAATGTAGTTTACAAAAGCAAAGTAAACACAGACGACCCAAATGACTGCCATCCTTGTATGCTCAATAAATTACTGGCTTTACTGACTGGATTAACATAAGCCTTCAGGTACAGAAAAAAAAAAGTCCTTGAATCTCCCTGAAAGTCTGGCATTGCAGGGATTTTATATTTGAGCCTAGGATCCTCTGCAAAAGTTTGTTACCTTTTATGGAGAGAGAACCTTTTGCTCGTTTTAGTGGATGCATAGTCTTATTCTTTCTCCAGCAGAACTTTTGTAAACATAAGATTTCACAATAGAAAGGCATTCTTGATCTCCACACAATTCTGAATATCACCTGCAGTTTTTACTTTTATTCTTCATTGACCTATCTTCATCCAAGCCGCTTCAAGGCCTGTATTAACAATTAACCCCTACCTGTAGAGAAAAATGAATATGAATATTAATTATTTAGGCTGAAGAAAGTGATTTGCTTGACTTTTGTGTGGTTTTCTTTGGTTGTGATTTTGTTGTTGGTTGTGGGTTTTTTGTTTTTTTTTCAAGCTACACTCCGGCAGAAAAAGATTTGACTGACGTGCCTTTGGAATTAGGGTTTCTTATTTCAAAAATAGCACTTGTACAAAGCAGAGCAGAATGAACAACTGGTATAATATTTGTTTGAACCTCTACATTCTTCCAGATAGCTGTTAACTTCACATTTGAAACAAATAAGATATGATTTATCTGGTAAAATTTGAGCTATGACACTATAAAAACATTTTGAATAAGGCATCTTTCACAACACAGATTTTCACATGTATTGCAGATCTGCTTCGACAGATCCATGATCTGCCATTATTCTAAGGCTTTCTGGGGTAAGATGTTTTGTAGGCTACAGTAGACCAAATGATGGGCAGCGTATACCTCTGCCTATGCTATGTCTAGAGCACTCAGGCAGCAATACATCCAGAATATACGAAAAATAAGGATAGAGTGCAGTCAGTGTGCTCACATATTTCAAACTTTAGCCTACTTTTAATGTGAGTATAGGGATATTTATTTTACAGTTTGGAAAGCTGAGGTGTAGTCATCAGTACCAATTTTGAAATGCCTCCAGTCTGACTGAACTGCCAAGGCCAAAATGGTCTTTAAGAACATGTAAATATGTAGAAATTGCTATAATGAATCAAGGCTCCCTCTATTTATTTCATCTTCAATAGTCAGGATTGAATACACCAGAAAAAGATACCAAAATCTCTATCAAAAAATCTGCCTAAAGGGAAAATTTCTTCTGAATTCTTATTAGATGGTTCCTAGCTTATATCTGAATGCATGAAGATTTATTGCCCTCACTTTTTAATCCAAACTAATGTAACTTGGCTCCTACTTAACTCTTGGCCTTGCTTATGCCTTGGAGCTATAAGAGCAATGGGTTTATTATGCACTAGGTAAAATTTTTTCCCCTTTTATTATTTTTAGATATTTTTAAATAGAAAATGAAAGTGTTCCTATGAATCCTCATTTTTCCTACTCTGAAACTTCCTCTAATCTGGTCACTAGCTAGTTTTACATTAATATTATTTGTGCAAAAATATAAATTCCGTAAATTTGAAAATTCACAACGCTCTATAATGAATAATGAAATATTATTTAGCTATAATCTTCTTTCATTATATTTAAGGGGATTCAATGTTGAAGAAAAGGACAAGTGGCATCACTATAAAAAGAAGTATGATACCATCTTTTCTCTCTAGGTTCAAAACTCAGAACTAAACCTGGTCCAAACCTGAAAGACTAAAGGGACTAGTGAGTATCTCCATAACTAAGACCATGCCCCAGCTCAATGCAGGCTTATTAGTTAGTCTGTCTTTAAGGTTAAAGACCAGAAATCTGACATTAAAAGCATTATGCCTCCTAAATGAGCTAAAAAAATCTGGGCACATTGTTCTTAAATTAATACTTACTGACAGTTTGAAATGTTGTCATATACAAATCCAGGTACATAACTTCTCTCTCATAATTCAAAATATTTTAGAGGTTCTTTAACTTTTTCTAGAAGAAATCTAGAAAGCTTAAACAATAAGAAAAGACTTGCTTGTACTTCACTATCTGAAAAATCCACTTGTTACCCTTCCATAAATAATGTGTGTGTTTATATCATTCTCTGGCTCAAGTTTCAGATGAGGTTCACAAGTCTTTTTTAAAGAAAAATGGGAGCATTTCTTTTTGCAACTGATTAATGAAAAAACCTAGTCATGTACTCCTTCCATGTATACAAATAATAAAAACTTCCCCAGTCAAGTTCAGTGCTAAGTTCTCTTCTCACCACCTTTCCTAGACAACATCATCACTGTCGTTGACTCTATGACATGTACATTACTTTTGAATTCTCTGAGTTCTCTGCTCTCTGATATTTCAAAGAAGACAAATGTCAGTCAAACACTGCTGCTGAACACTTTATCTACTGCATGTCTACTACCAAAGCCACTATTTTTCAGCAGTTACCAAAGCAATATGTAAATAATTTTTATTTTGTTTCAATGCTGAAAATTTAGGATATGCTTATGTCACAGCCAAACATTAGAACAATATGTTGTTTCTGAGTATATTCATCTGCTGTTTTTTCTTGAATTGTTGTCTTTTCACTAAAACATCCTTGATTTGTTTGTACAACTGTAGTAAAGAGGAATCTTAATGACTGCATTTAGACAAACTGAGGATATAATTGATACACCAGTCAGTGTAGGATAAAAAATTACTTCCCAGCTTCTAGAGCTCCACTGCTCAGTATATGATGAGATATAGGGTAAAGAAACACTATTAATAAGTCTTTAATATTTCAATTTTGTACACTATTGACAGCAATGGATCATAAAAGCTGGAATAGTAGCATTGTTCAGTAATCCAAATGCATGTTAAGTGTCCTTCAAAACCGGATTTTAATTTCTATTTTTTTCCCATTTACTTTTACATGTCTTCATTTAGTTCAGCTTGCATATACACACAAGCATGTGCATTTAGTTACCGAAGACAGAAAGTCCAGCATGGGGTGATTGGTGAAAATAATGGGTTTTTTCTACCTTTTACCAGAAGCTGTGGCAAGTGGTGCTATAATTTGCAATACTTCCTCTCCTGTCTCTGACGGGTGTTGAGCAGATTAATTAGTTTATGTCTGTACAACACTTTGAAAGCAGTCAGTGCTATATAATTAGTCCTATGTATTACTAGAATAGCCTTAAATATCTTCAGTGACTCTGCTTCAACAATTTCCCTTATGTCGCTCTCTAATTCACCTTGGTCTTCAAAGAACTTTCTTAATGTCTAATTTAATTTTCACATTTTATGGATTTTGTTCACAATACGATGGTTGGCTGAAAATTTTCACCTCTTTGAAAGATATTTTTCAAATGAGAAATACCCATAGAAAAACTGGCTAACCTTAGCCAGTAGGAACTTAAGTAGCGATTAAAAGATTTCCTATTACAGCAAGCATCAGAATCATCTCAAATATAGATTTTAGGACATAGACACAGGAGATACTCTATATAATTTATCAGAAATCTAACACACTGAAAATATTCAAGGTTTACCACACTTTTAGCAAACTGTTTGCAAGTTAAAGAAGGTTAGCTTCAATTCCATAGTTTGACATATTTCCTCAATGTTTTTTTTAACCTTTCTCAATGTACTTATTAATCTTCTTACTATGTGAGTATTTAATCGCCCTCACCTTACCTTTTTGATAACCTGAGACATTCTTTTTGGTGGAAATGTCTTTATGATCCTTACATATATGGCATATTCGTATGCAAATATGAACATAAATATTTATATAGTCAAATAGGTTTACAGTAATTCAGCATTGGATTAAAGAAATGTGACAACTTTTTCCTGAATATGTGACTGGCAGTGAAATGAGAAATCTAAAAAGAGACCCAGACTTACATGCAAGATATAGAAGAAGCAAAGACATGGCTTCCACCTTTACTTCCTGTCTTGTCCTACATTACAAGGTGTGTAAAAATGTTCTCCCTTGACACATCTGTGAACACAAGAAGCAGAAGACAGAATATCCACTGCCCTTTGGTCTATTTTCAGGACATTCGACCCAGGAAGGTATCCTCCTCTGTTTCCCGGGTGAAGAGCTTCTGGGGCCAGCAGGGGCAGACAGGTAGGCAAGCAGGCCAGGGGGTTTTTTTTATGGACACGCAGTCTGACAGTGGAGCTGTCACTTGAGTATTTATTTCCTCCTACTTGCTGAGTGCTGGTCTGATTGAAAATCCTCTGCACGAGCTTTTCCTGCCTGTGTAGCCTGATGCTTTCTACAATCCTGCACTCCCTCCTCAGCTTTCCCCCTAGCAATATTGCCTGTCAATCTTTTCTACGTTTCTTCAACTAACCACTTCCTGTCAAAATCTTGATAGGAAATAAAGAGAAAATGGGTAAACAGACGCATTAACACTTTTTTTCCCCTCTGTGAATACTTTGCTTTTTTTTTCTAATTTGTCTTTGCTTTTAGAATAATTTTTTAGTTCTTGTTTCCATAGATTTCTTATTTTGCCACGTTTACAATCATGCATACCAGAAGGAGGGAGGAATTTCATCACTAGCCTCAGGCAAATTGAAAGTAGAAATGCTAAAGAACTGCAGTGGGGTACAATCTCCAACTGTATAGAAACATGCAGAAACATTTGATCTAACTACAATTAGGACGTAAAAGTCAATACTTCGACCTAGGGAAAGTACCACAATCTTACAGGAATTTCTGCACATCCTTCTTCATACTAATAAAGTTCTAGAAAATATTGCAGAAAATAGTACAATAATCCTAAGCCTTTTTCCAGTCCTTGAAATGACCTACACCAAAGAAAAAATATATTTTTGAATTCAATTCAGTTAAAGGTTTATACTGCAACTACAAATAGTGTGTCTCATAGTATACACAATTTGGGTTTCCCAGAAATTAGGCTTCTTACAAGTTACTGAGGTTGTGGGCAGAGAGAAGATCTAGGCCCTTCTAATAGAGCAGCTGTTCAAATGTACTGTCTTATATCTCCACTTTCTCAAGGGCTGCTGAGATAGAAAGCCAGTGAAGTTGTAACAGATAAGTTCATATTTAATCAAATTTAATGGGGTTTTTCAAAAGATAATGAAACTAAAAATGTTACCACAAATTTACACTCTAAATGGAAAAAAAATAAATACAATAATAGATTTTTTTTTTTGCCGTTTCCAGGAATTACTTGATGCATAATCTAGTATGCATAAATGTAAGGAGCTGATTTTGCTAAGTTACACGTCCTTATTCTAAGAAGTTTAGCTGGTGTAGAGTTTCTTTGGTTTGGGGTTTTTTTTAACAAAAAAATTCATTTTAGTGTTTTCCTCTTTATTTTTTCCCAGTGCTCTGATTATGGTGAAGTTTTAATTTATGATCCCAGAGAATCGCTACATCGGTTGCAGGAGAGCTGGCTCTCAACCTGACATCCTCCAGGTACTCATTCCTTTCTCTACCTCTCAGTGTTCATCTTGCACTCTGGCACGCTGACACTGTTTCTTTATTGTCTTCTTGTTTCAGATATTTGAGGTCACTTGGCAAGTCATGCTGAGCACTGTATTATCTGTTTTTCAGACAGCTACACAAGTGCCATTTTTAAACTTAGATATAAACTCCCAGAAACTGCATCTTTAGCACTCCCTTTAACAGAAATTATGTTTGCTTAGTTGCAAACAGAGTTTCCTTGTAGACATGATTGTTTGCAAACACTTTTTCTTATGTTCAGTCATGTGCCCCTCATTCCAAATATGTATTCAGTATGACCTCAAATAGATCAAGTTCCAAATTTATTTTAGTAGAAAAATAATACTGGAAAAATATATAGAATATATAGAAAAAATATTTTTTTCTCATGAAAAAATGACACAAAAATCATGACATAAGAACCAAAATCAAGCATACTTTGGATAACAGCTTACTTTGAAGTCTCTTCGTCTGAAAATATCGTATGAATGAATGAGGAGGGGAGGAAGAGGGGGATTATATGGAGTTATGCATGTATTTAATAGCTGTGGTGAACCACTACCAGAAGCATTTCAGAGAGCTATGGAAATAAGAGTTGCTGCTGGATTTCCCAGCAGTGCAGGAATGCTCCCTAGAGTACAGTGTCTACTGCTTCCCTCAGATAAGTTTTATATTTTTTCAGAGGATGTCAGACTGTGGCACTAAGCTTCGCCTAATTATGTCTATAAAGTGGCAGTTTGCAGCCTCTAGCTCAAAAGCTGGAAGAGACCCAGGTGGGCATATTGCTTCCAAGCAGTATAATGTTTGGAGGTAGAGTCCCCCGTGATCGATGAACTTGTCCAACCCGTCTCTACTCCTACTTCCAGAACAGTTTGGATTTGCCCAGTGGAATGACATATGTCTTCAGACCTACCAAAAGTTATCCACTCTCAGCAGATATGACAGGGAAAAGGTGCCATTTTCCATGCTTGCCTGAATGTCTCATCTCAGTGTCCATTTGTGTCAGGATTGATGGCTTTGAGAATGAGTGCAAAGATCAAACTGCTTCAATAGTGCTATGTCAGCCAGTTCTCAAACTCCAGCACTATCCTGAGCTGGGGATGTGCCCTTGGGGGGTGTCCCCACTCAAACAAAAGCCAAGCAGAAGTATACAGAGTCCCACACATTCCTCCATTATTTACGGCCACTTTCTCTGTGGAGGAAAAGAAACAGAGACAGATTGTCTTAAAAACTTCTCTGAACTCAGCATCTATAAAACTTAAGATGTCTAAGGATGATATAACTACTATAATGTTAGATTATCAGGTAAGATTTGTTTCATTAGTCCTTAGACATTTAACATTCCATATAGGAAATTGTAATTAGAGCAAAGGTAGACTCTAGTCCCATGAGAAGGAGTTGGCCTTCACACAACCAATAGCTATGCCACGCAAAGGTTGTGGTTATTTATTGCACTTCTTTCTGTCTTCAGTAGGGATTTTACTCAATAAAAATTAACAAAATTGCTTTTCCCGGTATGTATTTTGCATCTTGAAATAAATTAAATGAAAATACAGGGTAAGTTGTCTGCCTAAGAATTTCCTACCTTAAGGTATATATTCTGCATTGCAGTGTGCTGAGAGTGTTTAAAGCACTAAATATGTTGCTTACCCTGCAATACTGCTTAGCAAAAAATCGCTTGGGACCTAAGAGTAGGAGAAAGGGCTAATTATGTACACCTTTATTGCCCACTGCTTGAATGCTAGTTCTTAAGCTTTTCTTTTGAGCAGTTTTTTTGCAGAGGATAGAAGTGGAAGGAGGGGAGATGAAAGGTAGTTTGATAAAAAATGTGCTCAAACATGGGCAAACAGGTACTTTTATCTTTTGCTGTTTCCCTGTGTGAGACCACTCTGGTGTATCACATCTTTTGGGGTTTTCACTCATTTTCCACAGGGTTATGTGATATATCTTGGTATACCTAAGTATAATATCCATAGATTTTGATGATTCTCTTGTGGAGGTACTTTACTGGGGTAGTCATGAAAATAAGTCTAAGAAATTTATATTTGCTGATGTAGAAGTATAAACTCCATTTGCTGTGTGCTGATCCATGGAAAAAAACCCAAGCCCACAGCATCCAAAATGTGACATTATTAAATACTACAGGTTAGTAATTTATTTCCAGGTGTGATTGTCTTTCAACATCAGATGAGTTCTTAAATTTTCTGATTTTCTTCCAGGTGATAGCAAGATGAACAACAAAGATTTTGGACTCAGGGACTCATTTTTTCACTGCAATATTTATCAGCCAGACTGGTATGTTTTATTTGGTCGCTAGGTTTGAGAAGATAAATATCATGGAAACTTCCGGCAATTTGAAGCAAATATCTTTAATAAAGCTATATATGGCATAAATTAAACAAATTTAGCATAGCAATATGTGAAATGGCATGAACATCCAGAATATTTTTAAGTGGTTGTCAGTGATAGCGTGTTTGGAAATGACTCAATTTTTTATACTTTCATTTCACTGATGTTGCGAAATCATGAAAAATTTGCGACATTTGTAAATGTTATTTCTTCCTTTAAAATACATTTTTTAAATTTCAGTCCAGGTGAGAGGGAAGGATCCATCTGTACATATATCATCTTTTTTCAGTTGTACTCTAAATTTCACAGAAAATTTCAATATTCATACGATGAAAAGATTCCAAAGTTCAATTCAGGTCCAACATACCGAATGAAGAAATTCTGCTGCTGCTAGGTGTTACCAAGCTATAGGTAAACTAAGTTTGTATTTTTTTTTGCTTACAATTTCAGGAAAGAAATGAGAATTTAAGGGTTTGATAACTGCCTCTTATAAAACCCAAAATGTGCAAGAGAAAAGAGGTGAAAAAAAAGGAAAAAAATCATAACTGCTGAACATTGTCAATTCCTTCAGAAAGTTAATGCATTTATTCCAGAAACCTGTCTGTTCTGTGCACAGAATTGAGCCAGTTCTTGGTGCAGAATGAAGTAATTTAGTCATGCACAGCAGTGTTATTCTTCTGTAATAGTGCTGTAATTGATTGGAATAAAACCATACAATATTCATCTAATAAGAGTTATCAATCAGCTCTTCCTGTAAAAACTAAAGATAAATATTATTCATTCTTGGAAATAAAACTAAGAGTAAATTAACATGTTTTAATTAGAAAATAAATCAAGATCCAGTCCAAAGTAAAAAAGCCTGGCTATAAGTATTCATCTATTTCTTTTTTAATCTGTCTTATTTGAATTCCATACTTGAAATTTCGCTTTCTTGAATTCACAAAGAAAATAATGCTTTTATTGTAGTATATATCTATAATTTACACTCAAACAAAAATATCTAGAAACATTACAGGCAATAGATAGATAGATAGATAGATAGATAGATAGATAGATAGATAGATAGAAACTACTCATTAACTCCCCCTTGCCCAAGTTTGTAATGTACAAATATCCACACATATATTATAAATTCCTCTATTTATATGAAAGCATACTAAAAGATAACATTTTGTTCCTGAGCACTGTTTCGAATCTAAAGGATTCAGTCTTTCACACCATCTTTCTAGCAAGAGTATCTGTAGTAGCTGTTAAACCATTTGAGTACACAACAGAATATTCCCACAAGCAATATAAGACGATTCCTTTAAAAGGCAAAAAATGACAATAAAAAACCCTAGAATAAATTAAAAATAGGTCAGCCGATTCTCACTTAATCTAGTGATATGTGGACAGCAAAATAAATATTCATTTCAAATTAGTCTCTAATTATAAATATTACCTGCACATCACAGATACCCGGATCACTAATCTGTAAACTAATTAAGTAGCAGCATCTACATACAAATGAGGATGCGTGCTGTAGGAAACAAGGAAATAAAGCATTAGCCAATTTCTGTAGCATTCAGTGAATAAGTATAGAATTATGAAAGTTTTATTTTATATTTATTTTCAGATCAGCATACAATTGTAGATGTATGAACATATACGTTGATAAAACTCTACTAAACAATGGAAATAAACTCTACTACAATGGAAATAACATTCATATGTTTGTTTGTTAAACAAATGTGGCATGTCTCACATTCTTGATGTGGCATACAAATAAGTCAGATATTGGGAAACTCACAGATATAGCACAGCCAGACTACAGGGAGGATCAATTCCCCAAGAAAATAATGCAACACTCCCACAAACGTTGGCAATTTGATTATACCCTTGAGGATAGTTGCTGAATTTTTCTTGCTTTGAAGTAGGAACTCCAAAACAGATACTTATGCATGGGCTTAGCAGGTTCTACATATATTTTTACTTACCAATAGATAAATAAAACTTTGACTAACTAAAACATAAGGATTAATTTACTTTCAGCAAAGTCACATTACTTAATGAAAGGTCAATCAATAGTAAATAAATCCAACACCATAGCTACCCAGTGACACATTTCCCTCCACTTTAACTATTTGTCTAGTGGAAACTCCCAAATGACTAAAGGGAATAATCAGTCATGCATTCAACTCAATCAAACTTTAATGACAGACATCTATTAGACGCAAGTGCAGCACTCCTCATGGAACACAGGCCATCCTTCAGAAGCAATTAATTTCCTTCAGTGTCTATCATGGGGATGACCCAAAACTTGGCTGATTTAATATATTCATGATTGTGATACTTTCCTTTGCATTTTCATGAATTTCAAAATAGGCATGCAATTTTCTAATGGCTTCAAAAAGCCAATTTCTACAGAATTTGAACTTTGATATAGTTTGGGGGGTTTTGTTTTGTTTTTTTTATTTAGATGTGAACCAGTCATCATTTGTTGAAACCATGCTTTCAGATGTCCAACCGGATAAATACACTGTATGTCCTTTTCAATATTTATGAAGGTTATCCTTCCTTGTTCCAAGAAATTATGTTTATGATGCAAGCACGCTTGAGTCTCCAGTTAGAAAGAGTGTCATCCTGTTTATTCTCTATTAAGAGCTATCATTGAGCCTCACTGTTTCATTCTCGCGTAGGAAAATATCGGGAATGAAGCTCTATATCAAAAAAAGGGTTAGATGTTTGTGTCCACATAAGAGGAGGTGGTATTACTCTTGCTCATGCATTGGTCACAAAATGATGTATTTGCACTGTGTAAATAGGTATGCTTAGAACAAGCTAAGTATGTTGCTGAATCCTTTTAAGCTAAGTATGTTGCTGAATGCTTTTGCTCCTTTACAGTATCTGTAGAAGCAACATCGCACGTATGTAGAGGTCTACTCAATAGCATTTGAAACTCTCTCACATGAGAAATTATTTACATAGGATACAGTAGTCAATTAGCTGAGTCATTATAGTTATATATAAGTTATACTGGAGAAAGACCTACTCATAAGGTCCTTTTTGCAATATTTCTCTATCTTTATTCAGGATCTTATTTCTTACACTGTGCCTTCTAATATAAAAATATGCACTTTCTATTTTTCTTAAAATATGTCAGGTGCATGATTGGCCTTGCCTTATATGCCTACCCTAAGTAAGGTACTCCCTAAAATTACCTAAATTCTTCTTTGCTCTGCTGAAAGGTATGTTTTGGAAGTTGAGAACGCATATCATTAGTCAGAGGAAGAAGTTAGCCAGATAATAGTGAGAGCAGATGTCAGCCATAGCTTCTTAGTATGCATCAAGGATGTGAGGAAGAAACCTGTGGCTCTGGGATCTGCTGGGAACAGATTCCTCAAGGGAGAGTCACTGGAGCATTTCTTCAGTGTACTGACAGCTTAGAAAACTTCTACACTGATCACAAATACTGTCTCACATAGCTTTTATGCTATTTAGTGGCCACAAAAGCTCTATTTTCTCCAGGCCTATGATGCTTTCTGTAAACTTGTTTATGACTACCTCAGATTTTCCTTTTCACAAATTTGCCTTTTACGGTATATCAGTTCCACACACTGAGCCAGATGATGTTCTCCCGTCTGATCTTACTGTCATGGTTATCTTGATCTGTAAAGTTCATTTTGTAATGGAAATTTGAAAGCTATTACACTTGAGATTTTAATGAAATCGTTATGGTCAGAAAGAGCTTTAGAGACTAATTCAGTATGATGACTAGTTTTCAATTATTTAAAGAGGAGTAAATAATTTGGATATGTCAGAATATTTTGTTCATATCACATAAACTAGTTTTTAATTTTATATTAAACCAGTCATATTATGAAATAATTTTTCTACTGTTCTCTGAGCATGAATAATGATTTAAAAGTTTTGAAACATTTTGTTTAGTTTGGGTTTATCCGTGTTCTTTGAGTGGATTGAAAATTATATATTTTTGCATTTTTTGTAAATTTTATGAGAAATAGTCATTCATGAGCTTGATTACCCTTTACAGCAATTGTTTGGATTAGCCTAAGAGTATCTATTCTTTTCCTGTGTATATTCAAAATATTTATGATACTTTATGCATAGTCTGGGAAGTACAATAACAAAACAGTGGCCAAGATCAGCGTTAACAATTCCACTCTCCCACTGACACCTTCTGCAAAATCTAAGAAAGTTCTGTAAGCATATGTTGAAAACCATTAAAATCAAAGAAAGGGTGCTGAAAAACTATTGCCAGTGTAGATTTTTCCTAGAGTTGAAGGAATTTGTTTTTCCACTTTCAAATTGTTTGATATACCTGCTACAAGGATAAATAAAATTTTATTAAGAACTATTTAAAAAACAATCCTGCAATTTAATTCTTCCCATTGTAAAATATATTTTTAATAAATATACACATTTATATGTATATAAAAATATTTTTACTTCTATATGTAAAGATGAGCAATTCCTAGATTTTATTCAGCTAAATGTTGAGTTCTTCAACTCTATATTCAGCTCAGCTTTCAGTCTATTCCTTGGAATTTTTTAGTCCTTTGTGTCTTGTCTTTAACAGAGCCCCACTTTATGTTATTAATTAGTTCTTGTGAATTATTTTTTATTCATATTTTAGATTTAAAATAATAAAAACTAATAATTTTATGTATTTTAGCTTCACCATCATTTTTATTGTCACTTAAAAAACTCTCAACATCAGAACACAAAACCATTTTGCATAGAGTAAATAACCAGTTTTCAGGTATTTAGTCCACTTTGTTTCTCATGAAACACTCTGTGGGTTTGTTCTTATTTATGAAAGAGTAATTGTTTGTTCTCAAATTTTTACACTCTTTCCAATTGGTAAATGCTTCTATTATTGTGATGATAAGAGCCATAAATAAGCATAAAGAGACATTGACGTGATTTTTAAAGAACTTAAGTATTCTGACTTTGTAGCTGAGAGCTATTAGATCACTCACTGAATGACACCAATCAAACATCAGCATTTTCCACAGGACTTTTGCCTGTACTCTTAATTCCCCTCTCTTTCCCATTAAGGTCCTCAAGACTTAAATTATCCTGTATCCATTCTCTGTAGGGCACATGGAAGGAAATTACCAGTTCTGAGTCATGTTCAAATCCCTTGGTTTGGATAGAACAACCTTGACCTTCAGAAATAAAGCTGGTTATAAATAACTCTGTTTCTTCACAGCTTTGGGGAAAGGATTTTTTTCTATTCCCCTCAAAAATACTGAATGAGAGCACTAAAGAAAGGGATTACTGATCTGTCAATTACTATCTGTGCCAATTTGGGTATAATTTTACTTAATTTCTATCCAGTCCTTCCACCTCTGAGATTTTTGGACCCAGAATTCTTGCTCTGCTCTTGGAGTAGTGGAATCTTATTGACAAACCAGTGTCATACTGAGGCTGGTGACTAACGACATAAGGTTTCCGTTAGTCAGAGGAAGACTTCGCTACATTTGGTATTAGGAGCATCGAGCATATAGGCTGGGGTGAACAGTCGTGGGTAAAGGACATGAAAAGTTCCAATACTGGAACAGTAGGAAACAGATCTGAAAAAGTTCAGATAATGTGCATAATTTATTATCTCCCAGATGAGAAATAAATCTTTCATGGAGTAGATTTGTTTTCAATTATAGCCCCACAAGGATGAAAGTCCAGGAGGAGTTCCTCAGGAAGGTAGTAAATTCTGGTTTGATTATTTCCAGATTAACACAATTGCCTAGTTTGGGACCAGGTAAACCTTCTCACCTCCTTCCCTCAATCTCTGAAGCTGCAGCTGGTGCTCATAGCTAGCTTTTGAGACAAGGACCTGAAAAAGGGCCAAAAAAGCAGACACTTACAGTCCTAACAATTCTGTTTGAGTCTTGCACATTAGCATTAATTTGCTATTAAACCTGGAAAAACATACAGTTCTAATTGGAAAAGGAGATAAAGTGCAACTGTTTGCTGACTTCAAGATCACAGAGTATGAAAACTACAAATAATTATTTTTAGTCAATATGAAAAGCCATGATAAACCATGCCTGGTATTACTAATACTGATAACTACTCTGAAATTATTCAGCCATAATATCAATAACATAATATACTATAACTTAGATGATTCTGATGTTGGCATCCAGCAACAGAAGTACATTCTTTTAGGAGTTACAGCTTAAAATATAGATCTGTTCTGTCAAAGGAAACGTACTTCTTGATAAATTATTTGGGTAATTACATTATCAAGAAGATAATTTAAAGGTCATCAGTTAGCTTGCTAACTGACAACAGATATTCCTCAGCAGGTTTTTTATAATAATATGTTTAAGGATATGCAACCTTTTGCAATGATTTCCCTTACATTTTCTGAATTCTTACCACATTGCACAACTACAGATCCTTCCAGTTTGAGGTTTCTGTACATACCCTTTCTGTTTATTGTTTGGGGATTTTAATTTGTTTGGGGTTTTCTTGGTTGTGGTTGTTTCGGGTTTTTTGCTGGTTTTAAGTTATTTTTATGTAAGATATATCTGATGCAGAACACTCAAAAGACTCTGTTTCACAAGAAAAAAATATTCTAATAACATATTGCTAGTTCTTAATTATGTATTTGTTCAAATCTGAATTTTGCTCGTTTATGATAAAAAGGCTCTGCCACAGAAAATGGAAAAACAGTTAAGGAAACCAGCGCTCAGAAATGCCAGCTGGGGAAATCCCACAGACTTCACCAGTGTAGATGAGAACAAAGCATGGGATTCAGGTCATCTATAGGAATACTGGCATTTATGCATTGTCTGCTAAGGTAGGCAGTTTACTTCTCCAAAAAAAGTGCTGCACAATTATTGTTCTGTTTGTTTTCTAATGAAGAGGAATATTTCTTAATCAGGAACATCTCTGCAGTAGATTGTCACAGCACCACCATGGAGAAAGAAATACTCTCACAGCAAGATATTCCAGAAGTTCTGTTTCTAATAAAGAACTGTTCTCAGGGATGTCATGGATGAGCTGTGTGAGGTATGATGATGGATATGAAGATGAGGGATGCAGCTGAAGAAGACCAGTGCTCTTGCAGTAAGTTACTTTCACTATTTGAGGGAGACTGACGGAACGGCTTCTAAAGTCTCTGAAAAATTGCTGTAGTTCTGCTTATTCAATGGACTAGATGACACGTAAACATATAAAGAGAAGTGAACTCTAAATTCTGTGTGTAGAATTGTGATTTTCTACAAGAGAAGGATTTTTCTTACCCCTTCACTTGCTTTACCTCTACAAGCTTGAATATAATTTGAAACAAATTTATAGCAATTAAAAAATACTTTTTTTCTTAAATAAGAAAGTATGCATAAGCTTATACAACCTAAAATTACATTGTCAGTCTTTTGTACTCAAAGTTGAACATTTATATGCCAACATCTGCCCAACCAAAACAATTAGTCTGGGAACTATTATCTGAGCTGCAATTATAGTATAATCCACTCCAATTAAATACAAAGTTAATTTATGCTTCAATTGTCACAGTTCTTTTGCACATGACTCTGCAAAATCACTTTAAAAGTTACCTACATAACCATATGTATCATGATAATACAGAAAATAAACTAAAATTGTAATAATTAAAACTCCCACAAAAATCCCCAGATTATTTATTTTTCATAAACCTGTCTCTGATGTCTTTTTGCTGCTCAGCACCTTATCTTCCTTGCTCTAAAATGAGTGCTAAACTCCTTTGCAAAGTGTTCTGCAATCTGTTACAAGTGTTCTGTAAGAGTGTGATATTGTAAGGATTTTTTTTTTTACCTAAATGGTTAAAAAATCCTTTCATGACAAAATCAAGTTTTCTGTAAGGATTGATGAAAGCACTTAAGAAACATTCAATATTTGGTTCGGAGTTTAAAGCCCTGTAAAAGTACTATGATGCAATCATATTAACTCTTTGGTACAAGCCAGTATATCTTTTGTTTTATTTTTTAATCCAGGCCATCGAAATGTTTAATACTTTGTAACAGGGCAAAACATGCAGAAAAAAAAAATTAAGTAGTTATTAGAATAATTGCAAGTTGGCTGCAAGGAACAAACTATATAAAAGATGTTATGGCTGAGAACAGATACAACATTCCTTAAAAGCATTACTAAAAGCAAGATTCTTCAGCTCTCACCTTATGTCCTTGGAGATTCATGGGGGGTGTTTTGGCTCTTACTCTGTTTAATCCCTGAGTTTTCTGCTTAAATTTGATAGTTCAGACACCCCGTCTGTCAACAATCCTCCATTATTTGAATGACTTTCCTTTTCTTGCTACAGAGTGCCAGAAAGCACATCCATAAATCAAGACTCCCTCTGAGCACAAAAAATCAAATAATTTAGGAGTTGCTCTAGAAAGCAAAGATATTGCTGATTCTAATGCACAAAAATGGGGAGTCAGGATGTGGCTACGGGTGCTGTTTACAGTTCAGCTCACAATCCCTGACTAATGTGGTACACAGTCCCTCAGGAGCTCAGTTTTCATCTAAGCATCACAAGGATAAAAATTACAGAAGATTTTATTGAGGCTTGGGGAGATCAAATCCATGAATGCTGATAGCAGCTATGGAGCACGGTGATAAAAGAAATAGGGAAACGGGAAGAGGTAAATAAAAATGGAGGAACAATTTATTTGCTGCAGAGAACACCTCTGCGAAGACTCCAGTTCCATATTCTTAATCTGTCATTCAGGCCTTGATCAAGCCTCCAGAATGGAGTTTTGCAACAGAGCTTTTAAAAAGATATCTTCTTAAAATGGGAGAAATCCATTTTTCACTAAATGTCAGTACACTAGCAGTGCCTAATTTTAGACTTCTTGAAAAATGTCATCTCAAATTCTTCACTTTTTAAAGAGTGAATGGTTTGTCATCATGGGTCTGCCCTGGCTGCTTGAAAGAAAAGCTATTTCTTACTGTAAGTAAATTCCATGCAGATAGTACATGTTATAGCTGATGCATGTTTGTATTTTTTCACTTTTATGAGATGGAGTTTTAGGGACTATAGATCTTAATTCTGAACCACTTCTCCACCTGAGCATTCAGCTTGATTTGAAACGTCTTTTTCCTTATTTCTCCCTTGAGGTTCCTGACTGACATACAGACAGAAAAGGCAGTGTTAGCTTCTTCAAACATTCATGCATAGGATAACGAATTTGGTGTAGCAACTGCATGTTTTTTCGAGTTCTGTCCTCTTTAGTCCTTATATAAAGGAGTGGTGTAAAGAACCATGATAATATTGTTTCAGCAGCTTTCAGAGGATATTACCTAAAGTATTCTGTTAATTCCGCCTCCTTAGTCCAAAAACTAAGGGAGAACATAGCCTGGAGATGAAGTTACAAGAAAGACTTGTGGATTTAGAGAACTACTTTTTCACTGAAAAACTCCTTGAGAAACGACCTTGAGCAAGTCATTTAATCTCTTTGTTGCAGAGCCTCAAAGGTGCTTAGGTGTACAATTTCCATTAATTTCTGTCAGACCAGTGAGGATCTGTGTGCCCCAGTCCTCTATGTGAAACAAAGAGATTCTGCTTCTGTACGTCACAGAGGCCTTCTGTGTATCTTGTCAAAACGTGTTCATTAATGTACGTTGTAACTCTGGTGATGATGGTTCTGCCTAAGATGAAATGATTTAATTCACTAATTGCCACACAATACCACTGAGATCAAGAGCTGAAAATTACTCAAAAGGTGGGAATATACATAGATTTAAAAAAAAAAAAGAAAAAAGACAACTGGACAACTGACAACCCAAGAATTTTATCAGAAAACTATTGCCTTTCTTTCAAATTTTGAGAACAATTTTTCATGTCAGAAACTGTAAGAGAACTTCTAGCTGTGGAGAAAAAGGATAGTTTATTCCATAACTACTCTCTTCAGAGGCTAGTGCATCTTCCTGTGAAGAATCTCATCTCTAATATTCACAGTTACGACCAGAGTATCAATCCCTACAGAATCCACCTAAAATTAATGCCCTTTTTTTTCCCAACAGATATCAAGTAGGACTTGAAAGTATAATTGATGCACTGGGTTTTTTTTCAAAGGAAGGTATTTAAGATGGGCTATTTCAAGGAATACAAGAGAGTTAAGTAGTGAGAACTTATTGGCATTCAACAGAAATCTGATTTTGTACTCCCCTAAAGTGCCTTGGAGAACTTCAGTTGCAGAAACAATCTTGAAGCCCTTGCTGATTCAGAATACACAGAGAAAAGTTCGATGGTTAACGTTATTAAGGATTGTATAACTCTAAACAGCTTGAGTTCACCTGAGAATTGTGCCATGCATGAAAACACAGCAGATTTTATTGGAGGCACAGTGGGCTCTGCTCCACTTCCAAGTGGGGGTTAATACTGAATACTGGTTCCAATATTCAGAAAAGACAAGTTTAACAGTATGTGTGCTGTTCACCCTTAGCATGAATCAATAATCAGTTTTGAACACTGCTTGGAAAGTATTCAGAAGACAATTATATGATTGCAGAAAGGTGGGAGATTGCTGCAGGCAACTTAGTATAACTGCTCTTTAGCTAAAGAACTTGGAGAGTTTCAGTCAGTGTCAGGTAGTTAGAAAATTTAAGTGCAGCAGCAAAAAGTAGAATACTACTGCTCTTGTGAGTTTGCTTTTTAGTAAAAAAACCCTAATTGTACCATATTGTTTTGAATTAAATTCCACATAATTACTGGGGGCTTAGCACAGTTCTGGGAGTCTAACAACATGCAGCTGACAGAGCTAGACCAAGTTAGAGAAGAAGGCAGATTAATGGCTTAGTATTTTCCTTAAAACATTTACTGAAAGCATGAGAATGGATGCATAGACCAATATTTGGACGGTAATTACTCAGCCAGATCAGAGTACTAATTATGTGAAATAGCACGGCTTTTCAAATATAAGCAAGAATCCTCCTTCTTAAATCATTGCAATCTCCAATTGTTTTCAGCAGAAAACTCTACATCACTGATAGGAATTCACAGCCTTGATGAAGAAGGAGTGCTAGCAAAGCCTTCTATACTTTTAAGGATAGGTGACCTAACTAAGAGCTAAAGATGTTCTGGCAACAATTTACTAAGAGTTTCTGAACCACATTGAAAAGCAATTGCTGCTATCTATTAGAATTGTATCTGTAATGTGGGGGTTTATTTGTTTGTTTCAAATGAACTATTAAAGTCCTACAAGTTTCTTTCTTCCAACTGACATTGATCAGTGCTGATAGTACACTTAGAATGTGATACCAGATTTTATAAATCTCATGCTTTATATTCAACTTTAAAAGTACATGGAGGAAGTTTATCTCCAAATTTCAGTTAAGAACTTGAACAGAACTCATAAAGCTTTAGGTAGTGGAAGCACAGAGTTGTCAACTTTTTCACAAACACTTATTTTGAAATAAATTGTAGTAAATATGATTCTTCAGTGGGCTGTGAGTGAAAAAGGAGTATAAGAATGGGAGGTTATTAAAGAAAAGAAAAGTCAACGGTGTGGTGTTATTAACTTTTTTTCATTACTATTTATCATTATTATTTTGACTTGTGGAGATTAAGGAGTAGCCTTCACTTGCGATAAATCATAAAGATGTAAGCTAATAGCTTCAAAGCATTCATTTAAAGGATGAAGAATTTTAAACAAAGTGCTCACATACTTCATTCTCCTTGAAATTCCTAACTAATTTAATGCAACTTCTGTACTCTACAAAAATAGCTACATATCCAGATGTTTCTTCTTCCCCTAGGATAACGTCTTTTCCAATGAAGGAGTTTTCTAACAGCTGTATTTTTTTCCCTTGCTTTCTTCAAATTCTGTAGAATTATAGAAAAGTACAAAAGTATAACTCATTTCTTAAGCGAGATGTGCTTGTGCTTATTCATTTATCTAACAACTTCATTTCAAATATACCTATTCAGAGCATGTAAGTGAATATCCAAAGGAAACCTAAAGGTAGCACTTAACAGAATACTCATGAATAAATACAAAACCAGATCTATAAAGATAAATTATATGTGAATTATATACAAAAAAAAAGAGAAAGAAATATCAGATCCCTATTTGAGAATTAGGAAAATACAGTCATATTGTTGTTTGTGGATCTGCTATTGTTACACCTGATATTAAATTTAAATTCTGTCATTATTTGCATGACTACTTCTACTTTCTTGTTGGTTTTTGTAAAAATATATTTACAAGGAATATTTTTTATTTTTGAACTTGTGATTGAACATTCTCTTCCAGTAATGTCTGCAGGAAGTCTATGTATGCAATCCTTAATCTCAACATTTTGATAAGATAAAAAAAGGATAAGAAGTTTATATTACCTAAACATAGTAATTAATCACGCAACTAATTTTATTTAAATCATACTAAATCAGTATTTAATTTGGTTTCTCAGAGTCTGGGAATGTTCTTAAGCTGCTAACACTTTTAAATCGTAACAATTATTTAAAGCACATTGTCCTTTTGAAAGGAAAAGCAAAACTAATATGGCACTCTGTTCATCTTATGTTTTCTAAGAAATTGAGATTATTTTATTTAAAAATCTGTTTTCTAATAACAAATTTTTGTAAAATTAGCCTCTAGGAGCAAAAATGGCCTTAAACTACAAGATAGTTTCTGCTATTCTATTGCTAAGAATTCAGCAGTAAACCAAGGGTAGCAGGCACTTTCACTAGAAGAATGGTTTCAATTATTTCAAAAAGGAATCTTTTTGACACAGTTGAAGGAGACTATCCCTCTTCTGTTAATTTAAGTAGTAACAAACCAACTGCAGGTGTTGCATTACCTACATGGAATATTTGCTATACCCGAGAAAAATTATTTATATTCTATGCAACACAGGGACACAAACAGTTTAGAGCTCCTCTAGCTAAAAAATAACATGGTACAGTTCAGTGTCACATGCAACAACCTGCAGCAGTTTTCTTTTCACCTCAGCAAGGCTATGCATATTAGTGAGTACATTTGTATCCAAATTCACAGTCCCACAGCCTATTTGGGAGGAGAAATAATGATCCTATAAAGAAGTCGATACTAAGTCAGACTCAATATCCCATAGACTTGACATAAGAAACAGAATGTATCACACCTGTGCATGGGATAAATCTAGAATGGTTTCTCAAGCAAATTTTCAAAATGGCATCATCCAAACTCCTTTGGAATGCATCTCTTGACAAAGAATTAAATATTCTAATTAGTCAAAGAGAGAAAAGAGACTAAAATATTCCTATTTTTTTTTTTCCTGATAAAGCCTGCTCTTAAAAGAAGTTGATAGCATTTGATACACAGAGTCCAATCTGGCATCTCTGAGTCATGGGCACACATGAGTTTTCATGAGTGGATCTCACATAATTGCTACTCAGAACCTCATGCTTGAATCCACTTCTCCATCTCCAGACTGCACTTCTGTACTCAAGTGTCAGTTTATCTTTTGGCCTGTACTGCAGCACTCCTCCTGAGTAATCCAAATGTTCTTGTTTTAAGTGCACAGCTTCTCTGCCTGTGTCACTCTCCAAGTCCTGCTTTCTGCTGGAGGAGAGGAGAAGGGAACACAGACTTAAATCTCACTTTGTATTTTGGACAAAATTTATATCTAGATCCCTGCCACCCAATTTCCGTAGCATACGCTTATTTATTTTGCATATTTAAATATGACTCTTTCATTTCTCTATTATTATGTGTTAATTACAGCAGTTTAGAAAGTTTTTGTTTTTACTTTAGACAGCAAGAACCAGCTCAAATCCAAGCATGATAACTCCTGACCCTTTTAGTAAAATTTCAGTTACAATTGCATTTTGTTCTGCATCAGATTAATACAGCCTATACCTATTGTTATTTCTCATAAAAAAAGAAACATAGCAAATAACACGCTGGATTTCATTCCCAAGCTGTAGCTTTGCACAGGGTTAAAGTCAAGTACCTGGGAGGTGAATTCCTTCCATGCTTGTACTTTTTTCTGTTATTGCTGTCACTGACACACATCCTTGAGCCTGGTTTCCACTAATTGTGTGGCTTTTTGCCTAAAGTATATTTTTGTGCACTATTAATTGTATATGCCATTTCCATCGAGATTACAATACTGGGAAAAAAAAGAAAAAAAACCCCACAAACTAACAGAAAGAAAAAAACACTTGATAACTTTGATCATGGGAAATGAGAAGTATCTTAGCATTTATTCTACGATTTTTTAAAAATTTGCTGTATTCATTGAAAATTCCTTTCCTTCAAATGAAGGCAGAGGAATAGAAATTACATCCTAGCTAAAGGAAAAGGTAAATAGGATTTCGATTATGCATGATTCTGCTTCTTCATCTCTCTCACACCCAGCAGCCAAGGATTTAAAAGCACTTCCACTGCAAGCAAAAAAACCCAACCAAAACCAAACCAAAGCAAAAAAATTTTCCCAGATTCCCAAAAGCTTTTGCTCCAAAAGACTTCTGCCTCCAATGTGCTGTCAAAAGAAAAATTTCCTCTGTATGAAATTCCTTTTACAGTTTCTTGACCTTACTAACTTCAGGTGCTGCCAACTGCAGCTTATTGCCTCAGCCACCTGACACTAGAACAATTTAATTCCCTCTCTTTCACTCCTCTCTGTCTGTTTTCTCTCTCTTCCCCAAGTCCTATGAGAATCAGATTGAAATGAAATTACTGATAAATTTTTGCAAGCAAAAAAACTTCTGAATCTTAAACTCTTACACTCTTAAAGCTTAAACTCTTACATGCCCATGAGAAAGCAAAGTAACAGCTGAAGAATCTTGGAGGGAACTAAGAAGTGGAAATTTATTTACTGAAAATTAAATTCTGACTAACATTCTTTATTTGCTTTATGTGGCAAAATGCTGCTTATGTGCTAAATACTAGACAGAGAGGGAGGACAAAACAGATGCATATACAGCAATGGACACAAAATGAGGCACAGAAGCCTGAAAATGCAGAAAGAAAAGGTCTTTGCTCTAGAAGCATGTCATTTTTGGTATTTACCTCTGATGCAGTGCTGCAACTTTCATATATCTTTTTCTCAATTTTTTGAAAATTATGGCACACTGATCAAAAAATATTAACAAGTGTTGCTCAATACCTGTAGCCTCAGCACTAAGTAACCTTACATTAGACGTACTACCATATGACCAAAGTGGGAGGAGACCATGATCTCAGGATGTACAAATGCCCTTTAATTCATCATGGGACTGTATTGCTCTTACTTACAAGCATGTATTTACTACCGTAACTTAAAAATGTTTTTGCATGGGCTGGATTATCTGATTAATAAAGAAAATAACCTGTTCTTCTGAAACCATATGGAGGACAAAGTGGGCAAAGACAGGAAAAAAGAAGGGAGAAAGGTAACCTGAACGATATTTTTAGCCCTGTCTCTAGTTCTTTATCACAACTTATGTTACAGTACTTTTTCCTCTAGCATCCATCACTAGAAATAAACATGCTGAAGGTTAACTCAATAATTTTATTCTGCTTTTTCTTTCTCCCTTCCCTTCACAAGGGCATCCATTTTCATATTTGTATTTAGTCATATAATATAACACTATATTCTAGACTTGGCCTCCCTAGGAGCTGTAGTTCACCCTTGGAAGTTGTTGCCTAAGGTGCTCACTGTCGCTGAACTCCAGGACTGTTTATTTAATTACTCTTCCTTGGTGTACTGCCAGTACACAACAAACAATAATGTAGTTTGTCTTTGACTTTGCTTCATGCTCCTTCTGTCTCTTAACTAACAAGCTGAACTAAACTAACAAACCCCACAAAAACAAAAGCGCTCCACCCATAACAAAACCAGAAAAAAAGCCACAAAATAAAAGACTTTCAATTAAAAATGGATGAAATCTATGACTCTTGTGGGAAGAGCCCAAAATACACGTTCTGCAGCAAAAAAAAAAAAAGAAAATTGAAAAGTTGAGTAAATAAAGCCATATTTTGGCTGGAACTAAGATTATTTGACACTAGGGTTTAATCAATACGAATCAGAATTTAAATCACAGTTTCAGTACTGTAATCCAAAACCTCTTTGTTCAACATTATCTCCCTTATTGGTAAGATGCCTTGAGGCATCATTGCTTGACAAAAGTTTTGCGTTTGCCTAATCTTGCCTTTCTGCATGTCTCAGAACCCTTCCCTACCTCAGAAGTGTAGCACTTAAGACAAATTTTGAGCTTAGTGAGGAGCTTACACCTTTTCCACAGGGGTCCCTAAGGATCTCTAATGAATATTCTCTGATCACACTAATGCATAGCAGTTGCAAAAGACTATTTGGAAAGATTTAGATGAGACTAGTCTTTTTTATAGAAATGTTGGAAGAGATTGTGGCTAGAAGATACATCCAAAACTAATGTGTAATGCTCTGGCTTTTATGAAGCAGCTTCAATATTAACATGGTATTCAGTCCCTGAGAATTCAAACCCTGTCTATCTATGAAGGATTTGAATATATATCTCCTATCTATTGAGACACAGAGTCTTATTGTAATGGAGCTCTTCTAATCTATCAAACAAAAACATTTCTGTCTAAAATTTTTTTATGTCCAAGAGAGAGCTTAAGAGTAATCCTATATCTCTATGATTATATCACTCTTTGAATGAGAGACTTAGTAATCCATGTTTCTTTTAATGTTGACATTTTTATATGAAATGCACAGCCAGGTCTTGAAGTCCTTTTTATGATTTAGGACCAATTGAAACATGCAGCAGAAATTGCAGTGCTGGTATAAAACTAGTAGGAGGAATCTTTTCCTGCTGTTCAAATTCATGAGCTCGTTCTAAGGGAGTCTTTCTGTTAATGCTTCCTACTGCTACACATAATGCACTGAAAAACAGTAGGTATTAGCTTAGCAAAGCTATTGTGAAGTATTGCCAATGACTAAATGGAAACAGGTATAGATCGTCCCTCATAATGGCATTACACCAAGTTCTGTATTGCTTTATTCCTTTGCATGACCTCCTTCAATTCAGCAGAGCTCTCCAGATATAAATGTAGGGAAAGGCTTGTGTATAGTAACACTGCCCTGTGAAAGTGCAGCTACTGGAGCTGAATGCCAAGCATTTGCAAGCATTGAGAGTCACTGAATTAAAGGTTATTTAGTTCTTTAAGGGACAGAAAAATATAGAAAAATTGTTTTATTGTTACTGACGTTTTCTTCTCCCCCACCCATTCTTAATCTAATTTTAAAGTTTATGAATCTCCTTAGAGTATCCCCAGATCCTGCTATACTGTAAGAGATTAAAAATTTATGTGACTAATTGGTAGAAAGCTATTAATTAAAATAAGTTTCTGCCAGACTGATACAAACAAAGGTCAGAATGCTCTGCCAATTTCAAAGCTTTAATCAAAAATGACTGCAAATGCACCATGCACAGGAATGAAAGAGCACAGAACAGATGTGGGGACAACTAAGGCATTGTCTTGATCATGATCTATAGGACTTGGTGGGAGGGGCTGGCTGCTAAGACAATGTAGGAAAAGCAAATATCATCCTTAAGGAAAAATGCCACTGAAATGTCAGGAAGACCAGCTTAGACATGTCAGCGTCAACGTCTGATACTGCTAATGATGCCTGGTCAGTACAAAGTCTTTTACAAAAATAGGGTGCAGAGACTTCTAGGAAATGCAATGCCTTTGAGAGTTAAGATACAGACTGATGCTGTGAAGAGCTGTATGCCCTCGACTCGTTTTGACAGCAGACACTTCATCAGAGGAGGACCAGAGGTGTTATACTTGAAGGATAAGCTACAAAAACAGCATTTTATTTATAGGAAGTGATATAAAGCATAGATGAAATACAGGAAGATAGCAAACACTGTATGGAAAGAATAGGTAAATAAATCAACTCATGAATACATATGTCAAGATGATGAATACGGCTGGAGCCGAAAAAGAAAATACTCCCCATTGATATAGATTGTATATTCAGGATGGAATTTAGGTCCAAGGATTTAGACAAAAAAAATTCACATGACCCTAAGGAATTTACTGATCTTTCATGGAATGTCATTGAAGGCTGATCTCCTAATTTCTGAGGCCAAATCTTACCAACAAGTGGTGTGATTTTAATAGCTTATTCCCAAAAACTCCTATTTGTCTGAGACTAGCTTTCAGGTTATTCAATAGTTTTTTGTTTCAGCCAAATTTAAAAATGTTACAAGATACAATCCGTGCTAAATATTAAAAACACATCACAATGCAGGTGCTGATCATCACAGAAAATGAGTAGCAATTTACACTGTGAATAGGTTCACAAAAAAAATAATCAGTGTTGAAAAGGACACTAAAAGTAAAGTTTTGGGGTTGCATTTTGCATTGTGAACCAGCCTCAGATTTGGGAGCATTTAAAAAAAAGGCTTAAGTTTTCATGCCAGTCTGATTTTTTAAATGAAAATGAATTTTTGACTAAAGGAAATTTTTAAAGTAATGCTTTTTGTTCATGTTCATTTTTATTCTCTGTAGTCCTCGCTTGCTATCCTTTGTGGTAAATAGTGATGCAAATCTCTACCCTCACCTCAGTTTTTACTAGGAGTGGTGTTTGCTAGGAATTGCAATATACATGGGAAGCTGGACCCTGCAGGAGAACATGGGATCTATGAACAACCACTATCTTGAAACACTGCAGTAATAATATAAAAAGGAGCTTTTGGTGGTTTGATCATACAATTTTCAAATTTAATAAAAATTTTTATGATTTTTAACAAATCACACATTTATTTTCATTAAGGGTGAATGAAAATATAGCTTTTGTTGTTGTTGTCTTTCCTTAACACTCTGCAAAGTGTAAAGATTTTGTGTGTTTTGCTTGTTTTCCCAAAGCAAGCGGTGGCTTCAACCTGATATCTATCATTGAAAATTAAGTTAATCACTAGGCAAAAATTATTTCCTCCACAACTTCAAAAATCACCTAAAACTTAAGAAACTTTCAGCCCATACTGTACCCAAATTAAGATCATAGAGATTTAGGGTAATTTTTTCACAATTATGCATTTTTTGTTTCAGAGATAATATCATGGCATGTGCACCTGCTCCTTGGTCAAGGTAGCCCAGCCAGGAATGAAGATATGTATTCACTTTTACCCACTACAATGGGTTTTCTGACCCCATCAGAGACCTAGTATTTTGCACTCCTGAAAAAGTAATTCAGCCATGGTGAAGAGAAAGATCCCTGTCCTAATATTTGGGTATGGCTGAGTGAAGCCTGGGGAAGATTTATTTCACTACCAAAGGGACAAAAACAGATGATGTCTAGACTTTGAGTATGCAGGTGATAAGAATATTGCCTGTAAGTGGACCTGTCATAGAGACTTCAGTGTGAATTTATTTCCACATGAATATGTTATTCAATATTCTTAGCAACTCTAAAATATCATATAAATTTAATTCCCCTATAATGGGAACCTTTTTTCTTTTTCTCATCTGTATATCTGCAATTACAGGATATTGCACTAGTGGAAAGATTTTTGGCAACCATGTTAAGAGAGATCAATAGTATATCAAGCTCTTTGTGGTATAAACACTAATTGGAAGTGTGAACATGTTTCTTGCAAATGCTTCTTATCAGTAATCTTGGAAGTCAGACAAAAGGTTGACATCTGAAATATCAGATGAGTACTAGCTACGCTAGATTATAACATACTTGTTAATTTATGTAATTTTAATTGGAAAAGAATAATAATGGATTAATTATTAGGAAGGATATTATCACCAAGGCAAAAATCTGCTGCACGATAAAGACACCATAACATTAATACTTGGAGAATAATCTCAGCTGTCATGGACGCCACTACAAAATTAAAGATTTAACTCCTGCCAGGAGACACTGAAAGCATTGTGGCATCAAATGTGATAGAAACATCTCTAACGTCAAGTGATATGACCTAGTCACAAAGGTAAAGTGACATATACTGACGTGTGTCCATGCTATTCTCCTTATTATTGTACAAAATTCTGGAAGATGATGGACAGTGGAGGAAGCCAAACCGGCTTAATGTTTTGCATGTTTAATTTGGAATAACTGCCTCCAGGCTGATGATTTCAGAATGTAGAGATAAGATGCCAGAAGAGCATGAGATATAAGGTGGATGATGCAACAGCCCAAAGAGAGAGTAAACTCAAGTGCAACAGCTGGCTAAACTGTCAAAACACAGAGACAGTGGTTTAGAACTGCATATGACCAGGAGTTGATTGCAGGTCCAATTCCTGCTCCTTTTTTTGCTGTGTCCTATCCTTTTGCAGACCCCAAGCACAAATTATATGTATCTCACAGAAGCCAAACCTTAAAGACATATTTAAGGTATATAAATACATTACTTTCTATAAAAGCAAAAAGAACTGGAGGACTTTATCAGACATAGGGTATGAAAAATTGAGCATGAAGAGGCTTTTGCAGACTTTCACACAATAAAGAACAAAACTTATTTTGTCGTCTACAAGCGAACTTTAGTTTTTCATCTTTAAATTGCTGGTCTAAATAACTAGAATTACACATTGATTTCTTCATTATTTTTATTTTTGGAGGCATAAAATGTAGAGATAGAAGAGGAAACGAAGACTGAGGATGCGAAGTATTACTAACATATGATATGTTCTACAGAGCTTATTAATAAAAATGCTGTTCCATTTCAAATGAGGTGTAACTCCCCCACCTCTGTAACAGCAGTTTCTAGTTTCCATATTCTGAACTCTTTATATAGGAGAGTACTGGATAGTGAAAGGAAGAGCCTCCTTCACCTGTATATTTTTTTTAATAGAGATAAATTGTTGGGTAATTTTCAGCTTAGTTGTTGATGACTTTTCAAACACAGATACATATTTTATTTTAGCACTTTTTGTCATAAAATAAGAGGGGTTAGTAGCAAAGGAATCAAATACAGTTATAATTAAGGAAAAATATATAAAATTCTATAAGCATTATTCAACATTTAAAAGAATCACTGACGAAAAGGATGTGCTAGATAAAAATGATTTCCAAGATTTTTCATAGTGGTACTGCAGGATCCTGGGAAATTACCTTTCTCTGTTTGAATTGCATAAAGGTGGTTGATAATCTGCCTTGATGTACTTTCCCCATACTGCTATACACATAGTGTGACTTGATGTGACTATCGAGAATTTAACAGCCCTCACTTTCCCCCCTAATCCTCTTGAAATAGTCACGTGTCATTTAGGAATTAAAATATCTTATATTTTAGAATGTTCTCAGTTTATGAAATTACTATGTTTTTGCCTAGCCAAGGAGACATACAATTCTACAGAGAAAAGAAAAAGGTAAGAAGATTCAGTGAAAGAGAATTTTTTAGATGAGTTTAAGCTTGGAATACAGAACTGGAAAATATTATTCTGAATGCTTGAAAAGAACGAGCAGAGAAGAAGAGAAGAATATGCTTTGGTGTACATTTCAGCAGATATTGATGCGAAATCTCAAGTCTTGGGAATCTAAATACTAGTTTAACATAAACTGATACCAAAACCTCCAAATTGCATCGTAGAAAACAGGCCTTTACCTATAGCACTCAGTGGAAAACATTAACAGGCTTGTTTGTTTGTTTTGTTATGTGGTTGGGGGTTTTGTTTGGTGGGTTGTTTTATTATTTTGGTCTGATTTTTTTGTTTAAATTGCATATTTGAATTGCTTCTTTGAATTGAATATTGATTTGAGTAATCAAGTCACTGTAAACAACTGTGCTTTCTGTTCAGCGGCAGTCCTGGTTCCCCCACAGAAGTATTGGATCCAGCATTGAGGTAGCAACAAAGGTCCCAAAGCTATACAGCTTGAGTTGCACAGAATTTTTTATTTCAAGCTTAAATATTCCTGTTTATATCCTACACTGACTCTCTAGCACTTTCTAGTTCTGTTGCTCTCTCAGATCTAGCAAAAAAAGACCTGTAGCCACATGTTACAGGGATCATGTGTTTCGGTTCATGGTGTCAGTGTTTCTACTTACAGGGTCCTTGTAGTGGGTTGATGCTGGCTGGACACCAGGCACCCACCAAAGCTACTCTATCACTCCCCACTGCAGCTGGGCAGGTGAGAGAAAATATAACAAAATGTTCATTATTTGAGATAAGAGCTGGGAGAGATCACTCACCAAATACTGTCACAGACAAAACAGACTCAAATTAGAGATATTAATTGAATTTATTACTAAAAAAATCTCAGCAAAATAATGAGAAATAAAATAAATCTTAAAACCAGCTTTCCCCCACCTGTCTCTCCTTCCCAGCTCTACCTTCCCTCCTCCAGCAGTGCAGGGAGATGGGGAATGGGGGTTATGGTCAGTTCATCACAGGTTTTTTCCACCACTGCTTAGGGAGAAGAGTCCTTCCCCTGCTCCAGTGTGGGGTTCCTCCCACAGGAGACAGTTTTCCACGAACTTCTCCAGTGTGAGTCCATCCCACAGGCAATTCTCCAAAACTGCTGTGACATGGGTCACTCTTCCACTGTGTACAGTCCTTTAAGGAAAGGCTGCTCCAGCATGGGTCCCCCACAGGGTCACGAGTGCTTCCAGGAAACGTGCTCCAGCATGGGATCCTTTCTTCATGGGTCTGTAGGTCCCTCCCAGGAGCCTGCTCCAGCATGGATTTCCCATGGGTTCATATCCCTCTCTGAGGCAACCTCCTGCTCTGTCATGGGTCTCCTCCACAGGCTGCAGGTGAATCTCTGCATCCCTGTGATCCTCCATGGGCTGCAGGGACACAGCTGCTTCACCATGGGCTGCACCATGAGCCAGGTTACCTCAGCTCCTACACCTGAGGCACCTCCTTCCCCTCCTTCTCCAGTGACCCTGGTGTCCACAGCATTGTTCCTCTCATACACTCTCACCATGCTCTTCTCTGGCTGCAATTGCTTTCTTTTCTTCTTAAATATATTATTGCAGAGGTGTTATCAGTTCTGATTGGCCCACACTTGGCCAATGGCACATCCCTCTTGGAGCTGCCTGGCATTGGCTCTGCTGGACAGGGAGGAAGCTTCTGGCACCTTCTCACAGAAGTCTCCCTTATAGCCCCCCAGCGGCCACACAAACTAATACCACAAAAAATACAAGGATTTGTATTTTAAATACAGGTTCCTAAATATTAGGAACCTGTAATAGTTGTCCTTCAGTCATTGTTCAGACATGTTCTCTACTGTAGAAGGTTTTAGAAACATTCATTTCTCTGAGTTAAAACCCAGTTCTGACAAAATTCAAAAGCCATGACATATCTTTACTTTCAAGCACTAATGTGAGGCTCTGCTTAAGTTAAACTTGAAGTACAGTAAAGCGACATGGGAAAAATTAGCACATGTAGCCTCACAGTAAGCCAGGCATTGTTTAAATTGTGCCAAGTCTGCAAATATTTACTGATAAGAATGAATCTTTATCATACAATAATTGAAATCTTGTTTCTGTTACTGTCGCTAAAGTCACTGTAACGAAAGTCATATGAGTGTATTTGAATAAAATACATGGACAGTTGTTTGTCTGAGCACACTTGTAAAATTGCAGTGATTAGGTGTCACACACAAATTATATATTTTCTGAATCAATAAACAATATAATTTATACTGGATTCAAAAATGCTAGAAGAAAAAGCTCATACAAACCCCAGCTTCTCAAAAGTATGGAATAGAGACTAGTACACAACTAAATAAATTGTATGAAATCGTGTAGCTTTCACTCTTAAAAATTTAAAGAAAAAAGGAAATTATTAAAAATACATGAATTTCATAAACTAAGCATACTTAGCCACATTCTTGTGCTTATCTCTCCTGATAAGTAGAAAGCTCAGCAGTAGTTCATGTTCTGCCATGTTTAATGTGATTCATTATCATGTCCTAGAAATATGTCGTTGTGACAAAGTCAATATCATGTTCAGATCAGAGACATGAAAAACTTCATATATTTGTACTATTAAACATAAAAGTATTACCAGCTGCCATTGGTAAGGCAACTGCCATTGCTAAGTTGCCGTGCTGATTACACTTGAGCAAGAAAAAACAATGAAAAAAAAGGCATCTTCTGCCTTTTGAAATATGTTTCACAACTTCAGAATGGCAATAGTTCCTTCTAAGAGATTGTGTTTCCTCCTTTAATGTTCTGATCTTCCACTGTAACTTTGTACTTCTTGATAAAGGTGGTGTTTTTTTGCAAATGTTCATTATTTTAATGTGAAAAAATTTGCTCATTTTTCTATATTCCTCCACCCACCCGCTTCCTGTAGGACATATTTGCATTTTTAAAATTGCAACTGTTCTCAGAACCGAGAATTTGACATTAGAAGGGTGGTCTATTAATTTTCATGTCAGTGATACAGACTTGTTTCAGCCCTCTTCCTCTGTAATTTGTATCCCTAGTGTGAACTACAGTGCCAGTAATGCAGTAGAAAGCGCTAAGTACATTTGAAGCTTGTGCAGAATTCATGTTATAAAGATGATAAGAGGCTCCAAGGGAATAATAGCCTCACTACAGGGAGTGGAAATTGTTTGGCAACTGGTCTTTGTGTTGTCCTTTTCTTTCTTTCAACTGGTTGACATCAGTACATATTAACAGCAAAGCTGATCAGCTGCAGCGCCAACAGTTTCGTAGACATTCATTTTTTTCCTAAAGATATTTGTAGCAAAAGAATTGAATGGCTCACAGACTGCTAATGAGATATAGAGCATTTGCACTTAAGTACTCAATGTAAATTCTAATCTAGGTTTTAGGGATACATTTAGAGTATTTCTTTACACAATTTCTATTATTTCAGTGAATGTTTTTCTCATAATCAACTGTATTAAAATAGTGCATCAGAAAAACACACTATAATCCTTGAAATACATTTGGGAAACTATAAGCAACTTCCTACCAAAAAATAATGCTTTATGAAATAAAAACACAGAAAACAAAATTAGAGGACAGGAGAGAAGAGGATACAACCTGTTGGCTGTCCCTGACTGTGTTATTGAATGGTATTAATGCAGTGGCAGCTCAATGACTCCTGCAATGAGATTATCTTCTGTAACCTTTAAAAGTCCTATTGTCCTACTTATAATTTGGCTTGATAAATCAACTTATGTTTTAATTGAACATACTTATAAGCATTGTAAATAATGCGTATATGCATGTAGGAGTGTGTGTGTTTAGTGACCTCTGAATATGAAGAAAATTGTACTCATCCAAAACACATCATAGTTTTTTGAAATCTCTTCACTTCACTGAAAAATAATTCATTTCTACCAAAAAACCTCCTACCTTAGCTATGGCTTCCTGCAATTGTTTCATACTGATAGACGTCTACCAAGACATAAATTTCACTGAAAATATCTACTTTTAAGCATTGATGTCATGCAACAAGACTGAATCTGAAATTTAAGTGAAAAATTATATGAAAGATATAAGCCTCACTGATTTTTCATTGCCTGCCATATGAGGATGTTTATGATGTGCACCCTCAAATGGGTACATCAATTCTGTAAACACAAAGTAAGTGTTATGCCACCACATGAGATGAATGGATGGTATCCCATTCTACTAGCACAGTTAAATCTCAATGAAGTGCAATTACTTTACCCTAACTTATGGATAGACCCCAGGAAGAGAAATCTGGAATCCACCCCTTCCTGTGAGCACCTACCAAAGGTGTCTCTGTGCAGAAGAAAAGAAGACTGAATCAGGGTTTAATAAATAACTGTTTTTCTGACAAGAGATATTATTTTATTGCTGATTTGATAATAATTTAAGCTAGCAATTCAGGAAGTATTTTCAGCTAGTGATATACTAATTCACAGGCAACTGCAGGATAACAAATGTATTAAATGAAAGAAGAAAATTTGTGTTGGTTTAATTTAACCAGACATTTGACTACCTAAGATTTTAGTTTCCAAAAGCTTGGAGTTTGAATCAACATGTTCCCTTGCTTTTTTGTCCAGTTATGCCCCTTACCATGAGACACCAGTACACTCAACTTCTGTCTGCAGAAGATCTGCTTTTGTAGATTAGCTGTCTGAATTGAAACCCATAAAAACCAAACCAAAACCCAGACAGACTGGATATTGCTAGATATTGAGAAGTGTAAATGATAAGTGATCTGATCATTATGGCATTTATCAGTATTTATGTGTACTGAATAAATTGTAACCAATAGCTATTGTCATTATTGTCGTTTCTCTTTAAGGAATTGCTATGCAACAGACAAGGGAGGAAGGAAGGAAGGAAGGAAGGAAGGAAGCAAGGAAGGAAGGAAGGAAGGAAGGAAATGGGTAAAGGAAATGAAACCAAATGTGCTGGGAACATTTTTAGATGATCTTTTCATCATCTTTAACAGACAGTCCTCAATGGTGAGTAATTAGAACTAACTGAAGCAACAAAGCCTTATGTCACATATTAAGCTACAGTTTCCTGACAACCAGATATGCTTGTATGTGTAACGGTAGAGTACAGGCTCTGGGTAATTATTTCTGCACATCAAAGTCTGAAATGATAGCAGGACAACCAACTCTTTTCAGTGAAGGCCTTTTTGTACTTTTAAAGCCATTTCCATTAGGCTGGCAGATGTGAGGAGCATGGTTAGCTCATTATGCAGTTCTGCACCAGTAGCTGGTCATTTGCATAAACAAATGGCATCTAGTATGACCTTGTTCCTGTGGAGTCTCAAGATATTTTTTTTTTATAATTCAGTGGAGGGGTGCAGGGGTTGTTACTATGGTCTCCTCCTTATTCACTTTCACACAATGCTTTTCCCAAGGTCCTTGATGTGTTATTGGGTTAGAGTTTTGTTCTTTACAAGTTTTAATAAATCTTTGCATTCAATAATATATTAATTATTACTGATTTTAGAAAACAAAGCAACAACATTATTGTTAGTATTTTCCTACCATTCCAGTATTTAATTTAAACTTCAATTAAATTAAAAGTCTACTAAGTTGCTGATGTCTAAGTTCTTGAGTAATTTGATAACTTTTGGATTATCCTTTGAATGCTGGTAAAGCTGACAACTGAGAGTCTTTTGCAGGAAAAACAGTAAAGGAAGAAACTTTGTCATGTTGAGGAACTGTGAGAAAAATTGTCAAATATGTAGCATTGATGGAAAAAAATTGAACAGTCCTGGAATGCAGCTAACAGAGGAGCCACCAGATACAGCAGTTTGTGCAACAGTCTCTGAGTTCTGCTTTGGGAATTTCTGGACACTCTAGATACAAAGTCAAGGATCACTGGAGTATGCCTGGAAAACTAAGCAACCTGAAAGGGTGCCAGATGCTGCTAAGTCATGGTGTCCTGGGCGGACCTAAATGGGTGTGAGCCAGAGGGAGCTCCAGCACCTCCTAACAAACTCAATCAGCTGACCTCAACCCAGAGTGACTGGAGACTTCCTTGCATCTGAATGCTTTAACAGGGAGGGTCAAGTACTCATTAAGCCAGTGCTCAGGTAATGCCTATGTAAAAGCCAGATCCAGAGCCTAGCCAGCAACCCAGGCATTTGATTTTACTAGTATATTACAAAGGGTTCTGTATATCTCTACACGTGAATTCCAGGCTGGCAGATGCAAGTAAGTTCTCATAAAAAATTTTATGCTAGAATGCTTACAGTGCTTAGCCCATGGTAAATAATCCTGCTTCTTATCTAATATACCCAGTGTTAAGAGGGTACTTTGATTTTGCATGGTTCACAGTGTGCTCTGTCAGCAAATATGCAAGAAGTGTTTAAGAGTTATGATTTGTTTCAAAAAGTCCTGTTGGAAGAAATTTCTTTTGAAGTAAATCTTACAGCTGTATGCTATTTTGTATACAGAGCACTACATTTTGTGGTACTTTTTTTCCATTACACTACATCAGTTATTCAAAGGCATTTTTTTTCTTTATCATACAATCTTTTATATAGCAGTCTAATATTTTTTTCCCAATTCCTAAATAATGAATAAAACCAGATTCATCATTTACTTTCATCATGCTTTCAAGGAAATATGAAACTTCTGAAAGTTAAGAAAGATGTTTCCTGGATACTTTATAAATCTTTGCAGAAAAGTGTTACATGCTTTTAGTGCCTTCACTTTAAACAAAATTGTCATAGCAAATTTGAATTGATATTGGATAATTCATTAGCTGTGAATCAATATGTATTTTACTGTAGACCTTTAAAGTTCAAAATGTACAGTTAATAAATTTTTCCTATGTCTTAATTTCTCATAGGATTTAGGAAAAATCGCTTGTGTTAAGAAATAGATTCACTGAGAATGTAAGTGGTGAACATACAAAAAAAAGGAAAAATGCAAAGACATCATAAAATTATGATTTTGTGTAAGTCAGCACTGCAGAATTATAATCACATTCTGTAGGTACAGTATTGAATAAAGAATATGGAAAAGCTTTTCAGTAAATGGATACAGTCCTTACTTAAGCATTACTTGACAATGGACTATTTCAAGGGTTTATTTCACAGAATTCAATTACTGTACACTACAGTTCATTATAAATGCGAGTCTAATGTTTAAGCTTCTAAAGATCCTTGGATTTGAAAAACAGAAAAAGATGTTAAAAAATAATTTCTAGCTGAAGTCTTTTATATAGGTAGTCTAGTAATATTTTTCAAAGTGCTTTGCATCTGACTATTGTTTTATCAGCGCTGCTACTCAGCCCAGCAACACAAAGTATTTAGGCAGTGTTCTAAATTATAAAGAACCTCTGGCTCTCTTTAGCCATGTCCTGTGCACTCTGTCTGAAACTGTTCCAGGTTATTCATCTGAGAAACATTTTGAAAGTCACTCCCTGAAGAAAATGTTGTTCTATCTTACACCAAACATCCCATTCCTAGCTGTTATAAAATTCATTTGCTACTTTTGGAAAATTCAAGGGATTAAGGATAAAATTTTATAGATGAAAACATTAATATTTTCTCTCTTAACATGTTGTTTAACTGAATTTTTCTATTTCATGTACCAAAATGACACAAACTTATCTAGCCTTCTCCAAGTTTCCTAAGTTCAAACTGTTTGCTTTTAGTATTTATTCATCTAAAGATATGTTTCTATTCTGTTTCACTACAAAAACCTCTTCTTATCAGTCTTCTGAAAACTGCATTTCAGCAGGCTCATTTAAAAGACATAATATTACTTATGTGAAAACCCATATTGGAATCCTACCTTTAATTCTGAATGTTGCTTTTAGTAACTCAAAAAAACGAAGAGTTCAATTTTTTTCTTTCATTTCAGGTATCATATCACACATATGAAAAAAAGAAAAATATATATATGTTTTTACATACAAGTATGCATTTGTATTGGGTCTAGCTGAGATGCTATTCCCCATAGCAGCCCTCACAGGGCTGTGCTTTGCACTGGTAGCTAGAAAGGTGTTGACAATATGTTTGGTTGCTGCTGAGCAGTGCTGGCACATCATCAGGTCTGTCTCTCTAATATTTCCCACACAGCACTAGGCTGGGGGTGGGCAAGATCTTGGGAGGGGACACAGCCAGGACGTCTGATTTAAACTCACCAAGGGGATATTCCATGCCTTATGGCATCTACTCAGATATAAAAGCTGAGAAAAGGAGGAGGAAGAGGGGGGTGTCTGTTATTTATAGTGTTTTCCTTCAAGAACAAGTGCTATGTGTGCTGAAGCCTAGCTTCCGGCAAAATGGACAGACATTACTTGCTGATCAGAACAAAATTTTTGGGGTTCTTCCTTTGCTCTAGTAAAATGCCTTTGACATGACTTAAAAGTTAGGTGGTTTTTTCCGTGTTATTTTCTCCCCCACCTCAGCTGGGAAGGGCAGCAATGGAGCAGCTTGATGGGCACGTAGCATCCAGCCAAGATCAACCCACCACATCATTTTGATAAATGCACATATAATGTAAAATACTAATTTGTGATTAAACTCAAAAATTTCATGGGTGAAAAAATGATAATTATATAACAGCAGAACTTTTATACTCTAGACACTGGTTTTCATTTTGCCTTGTGCAGTCAGTTGTAAACTTATGGACTTATTAACCACAGAGTTAAGACAAAAACTCCCCAAATGCAGTAACAGTGGAGTGAACATTTCATGACATATATATGCTAGAAAATCAAGGCCATAAATAAATCATCATCAGAGAAAAAAGAAAATATTTATGTCAGTAAAGTTATTTTATGGATTGATTATAAAGTTCATATATGTAGAAGAGTCATAGCGATCTCTGGTGAAGGAAATATTTTATTCATTGCTGATTACTGTCAAATGGAAATATTTTAATTTATGGTTGCCTGTGTAATTAAAATTTTTTTTTTCCATAGAAATCTGATATGTTTTTGTTCTGGTTTTGTTTGGTTGTTTTGTTTTTCAACACCTCAAAAGTTAATTAGGACAAAAAAATATATTACAGTAGCCTGAAAAATTAATGCTATACATTTATCATAGCCAGTGTTTAAGACCTTGAAACTTCTGAGTACAAGACAGCAGCAAAACTGATCTGCAAAATACAAAGTAGTACTGAACATTTTAATCTCATGTTTTTAATTTGATCTCAGCTTTATTATAGATTCATTATCTGTAAACGTGCAAGTAAATCTAAGTGCTGCTCTTACGCACAAGCAATGCATTCATATTTCATTTAAAGCAATATTTCCTCACCAAACTGCTCCTTTATTAATAATGCACAGGTTCACTAACTCATCAAAGTTTGTAGTATTATAAGCTCAATATCTTTCAGTTGGGTTGATTGAAACAACTTTATACACAAAATGTTTTGTCTTGCTGGTATATCAGCTGATCACTCCCGTTGCATTTTATACTGTAATAGGCTAAAAGAGAACACACTTTCAAAAAACCCTGAAACGAGACAGAAGTGTTGACTTGATATATTCACTTAAGGAATAAATAAAAGAATTTCTTCATTTAAAAAAAAAAAAAGTTTGCCTTACTCTCCATACTTTAAAATAAGGATGTCAGTATTTATTGATTATTCCATTACTACCATAATACTCCTGAAAATTTTTTATAATTGTTAGACAGTGATATATATCTTTAAATATATTTCCATTATATTAATTTACCCTAGGACTTTTGATAAGTGTTAAGTTATAACCCTGTTTTCGGAAGTTTTTTTTTACCTGGAGAAGAAGAAGGGTTTAAGAGCAGTAAGTTTTATCTACTTAGTTTTAGACACAGGCATCATAAAGCAGAAAAATTGTATCATTTTGTGATGAGGAGATGAACTGTATGTATAAAATTATATTCTTCAGTCTTGGCATATTGAGTCTAAAAACAATTTATGTTCATAAGGCATCTGGACAGGTAATTATTCTTCTTTTACCAAAAATAATTTACTCTACTGGTCAAACCCAAGTAATTTAAGGAAAAATTAAAAAAAAAATGCACAAACAGAACACATTTGCAAAAAGCCTTTCTTTATATACGAAACTTGACAAACCTTTTACCTTAAAATATCATGCTACAAACATATAAGCCTGTCTGTAATGCTAATAGTTAAAATTCTGGGGTAATAAACAAGATACTCAAGGCGTCAAATGCTCTGCACATTCACAGTCTTTCACCTTGCAGTCACAAGTACCAGCTGCAGTAAAAAGAAATTGCTGTGAATTGTTGTCCTACGGGTAAGCACTTGCCATTTATTAGCACCAGCGCTGTAAGAGAGACTGTGACCCCACATTTTCATGGCAGTTGGTTCCACATGATTTACAGTACTATGGGAAAAGTTTGCTTTTATTCATGTGGAGGGGAAAAAAAGGTCTGACGCCTAATCAAGGTGCTTCATAAGTGCCTCAACTAACAAATTTTCACCCCAGAAATTTTGTTAAGTTTAAAACACACAGGTTGGCTCTCAACCGGTAACACTTAAGACAGTGGCATTGACATAAGGGTAAAGCCTGAAGTTCTAAACTTAGATATGATTGCTTTAGATATGATTACTGAGAACTGTCAAAACAGAATTAAATCTGTTCAGAAGTAAAATGAAACCAGTAGTTTTCAGTTTAAAAATGCTGCTACTGCTATGAACTATATGGACAACAGATCCCATAAGTAGAATATATTTCATTTTAAAATTTGAAATTTATTATTGATGTGCCAAACATTAAAAACCAAAAATAACAAAAAAAAATTAAATTGTAGTTTTTTAAACTTTAAATTGTAAAATTGCTGGGAGCATGATCACATATTAGTACTGTTAAATAAGAAAAGCCGATAATATAGATTAACCTAAAAAGGAGTAAGAGTTAGGTTGATACAAGACAGACTATATGTCACTACTTGTAACACATTAGCAGCCTAAAATATAGTTCATTTAACTGTATAAAATATTCTCTCAATTTGCAGGCAACTCTATATGGGTAAATTCAGAATGTTCTTTAACTGTTTCTCAATGTAAAATGGTCATTGAATTTTTCATGGGCAGGCTATGCACTATTTCTATAATAAAGAAGATGACAATTTACCATGCCACATTTGAGAACTCCAACATAATAGGAAAGATAGCAAGAAGACAAAATTAAAAAAAGAAAATTTTTAGAATAGGATTTTGTAGAATAAGAGGATTAATAGCTGGAAGAGACAAATGCACTCCAAACAATGGTCTTGACACAAAGGTTTGTGTTATGGTACCTGCTGAATTGACCTATCCTAAAAATCTCTAGTTCCATCAAAGCATATTTGAAGATAATAATTCTGGACATTTACTATAGAAAAATCATGCAGATACCATATTTTTCCCTGATTTCCATGTCATGAGGTAGTTCTGCAATTTTACAAATATATGATGTTCATTTGGATATCTTTGGAAGTCTATTGGACTTCGATGGCAGAAGATCTATTTATAACAAAAAAAAATCATGTCTGCATGTCAGCTCCATTTAAGCCTGCAGTGTTTTCTTTGTGAAAAATCATAGAATCCCAGAATTATTAGAGTTGGAAGGTGTAAGATGTTTCTGTGGTGTTTGGACGGTCGGGATGGATGGAGACGAGAGATCTCTGAAGTCAGGTTTTAGAGCATGAGGTTTATTACGAAGGGCGTGGGTACAGGGGGCCTGCTTAGAGCTGCCAGCCGCAGCTCGGAGCAGGCCAGAAAAGTAAAGGAGTGCAAGAGGGAGAGAGAGCTGAAGAAGAAGGGTGAGAAGGATGTAGTAGGTTAAGAAGGGTAAGAAGGATGATCCTAGAAGTCCTTTACAATACAATAAATCATCTTCTGTGTTGAATATTCTAATTTTCATCAACCAACCTAGTACAAGATACAAATCCTATAGCATTTACATACAGCGTATAAGAATCATTGCATTACCATACTGTGTTACATTTTAAACTCTAAAACTACTCTTTGGACCCCTTCTGCCAAGCTAGCAGGGTCTGCTCTGACCCTTGGACCTGCTTTCAAGCAGAGGGTATTGTTCAATCAAGAGGGGATTACCTTCAGTGGCCATACCATTGTTTTCCAGTTGTTCAGTAACCAAGGCCTGGTATCTCAAAGTATGCTTTCATTTCTATCTGGTTCATAGTTTCCATATACTCAGCATCTTTTGCCAGGCAATCATACTTATAAGTCTTTCCTGTTTCATCTTCCCCAACAGGAAGGGACCTCTGGAGACCATCCAGTCCAACCCACTTTCCAAGGCAGGGTCACCCAGAGAAGGTGACACAGGAATGTGTCCAAGCGGGTTTTGAATGTGTCCAGAGAGGGAGACTCCATGACTTCCCTGGGCAGCCTGTTCCAGTGCTCTGCCACTCTGAATATAAAGCGCTTCTTCCTCACATTGAGATGAAACTTGTGGTTTATGGCCATTATTCCTCATCCTGTCATGAAGAAATTTTTTGCTTGTGTTTTAACACTGTTATTATTCACCTACTTCTGAGCTCTTTGTGCCCTAGTTTTGCAGACCTCTGTTTGCAGATTAGGTAGGGTCTCACAGGTTTAGTTCATAATAGGAGAGCTGATATTAATTTTCATTTCTATGTTACTGACAACGTAATTGCACTTGCTCATCTCACAGGACCTCCTATACTTTCTCATGCCTTGCTCATCATTTCTTGTGTTTTCCATCCACCAGGATGTGGTGGATTTTGTTGTTACCAAACCTTTCATGGCAAGTGTCATTTTCTTGACTGTACTAAGATGTGAAACAAGCAAAAAGAGATTGTCCAAAGAAACTTCTGCTCTGTTATTCTGTGTCCTCTTTCTTGGTTTTAAATTATTGTATCAAGCTATTTCCTGCAAAGCATAAATTATATTCTTGAACTACCTGATTTAAATATTTTAAATCCTTGCCACCTTTGAATGTAATAGACTTTTGTTTGATCTTTCTTTACTATTCTATATAAAGCTATAACAAGATGTCCTTTCTTACATATGCTATTAGTTACTTGTAGTTTATTACACTGAATATTTATCAGTATATTAAGTAAAGATATAGAATTTTATTTTTTTCAAAATGGTACAGAAAACGTCTCTGTGGGTTTGCAGGGGCCCATGCTCTGGCAGCGAGGCAACTGCAGGGCGGACTTCGTGAAGAGAGACTGGGGCTTCCCTGAACCTTACATAGCCAGTTCTAGCTTGGTCCAACACACCCACCACAGGGCACAGCTGAGCCCCGTAGCCATGGGGAGTGACTTCGGAGAAAGTGCATGTCCTATAGAATAAAAAAGCCCCAACATTAATCAGTAAGTGATTTCCCTGTCTTTATCTCGGCTCATGAGCTTAGTTGAGGAGGGAAAGGGAGTGAATGGCTGAATGGAAATCTTTGACAGCCAGACAAGGTCAACCCACCACAATATCGATGATGAAGCTTCAGATTAATGAAATATGTCTTCCCTGTAAAATAAGGCATCTGTATGAAAACCCTCAACAATAGGAATACCAGGTATAGAATACCCTGAATGAGACTTCTTCCCATGTACTAATCTAACACATTGCTAGAAACTCGTATTTAAGATGTTTTCAGCACAGTAATGGAATTCCCCCTTCTGCATGCCTGCGACTCACAGCATAGTTAACAATATTCAAGGAGGAAAGAACTCCAAGAGAATATTTTTCATCTGAAAACAAACTTACACCTATTTTTTTGTAATCCACTAGGAAAATCAGTGTGGTAAAAGACTCATTGTCTTTTACATAATTATCCACAAAGTAAATTCAGTTAGTGAAACATAGGTGGCTAGGCAATGTTATGAGATTCTCTTGCTTCAGGTATTTTATTGATAGGCATGAAAATCATAATGAATTACCAGTCACTTTTCTTATTAGCTGCTTGACTTCGAAATCGTTAGAGAGCATTATTTTTATTCTAATCACAGTTTATCATTCATCTTCTACATTATATGAAGGAAATGCTCTTCCAAATGCTACAAGAAATCCTCTCTATGAACTATGCGGTAAAGGAATACCTAAGAATGTGCTATTCCTCTTTTTTTCCCAATGGTATATAATGATTACAGAAAAATGGAAAGCAAAAGGAACTACTGATCTATAATAGTCTTTCCTTGAGACAGATAAATGAGCAGCAGCTTTCCCTTTGTCCCACATACATCTGTTCTCTACTATACCTGTTGTCATCTACTGTGTTGAGGTTCAACTACTTTTGTAAACCCCCTCTGTAGTCTGTCTGTTCACACCTTCAGGTTAGAAAGTGATTGGCTGAGTGCCTTGATGGTAATGCCAAACTTGAAGTGTTTTCTAGGACTGCAACACACTTGTTTCTACTGCTGGAGGAATGCTTAAATGTTGCCAAAAGGCAATGTTTTTTAACTTTGATTTCAGAGGAACACCAAAGTTGTTACATTTTTGCAAACCTATGTTATAAACGACTAAAAAATAGTTAGGTATCTGGAATCTAAGCATTCCTTATTTTGATGAACTACTGAAAAGGAAACAGAAGCCTTTCAACAAATTGCCACAGTTTCAGTAACATGAAAAAGAACAAACTATGAGACAGAGTGCACCGCACTCCGTAATTATTATACCCTATGTATTTAAAATATAATCCACTTCCCTCTGTCAAATATTACTTATTTATGTGCAAAAGACTTTTTTTAACACAAAGGTGCCCCTGAATTAGTATAATTAGTATAATTAGTGTTGAAATTCAAAAGCATGCCCAGATATTTTGTTGAAATTCCTTGCTTACGTCAAATGGAAATGGAATTGTTCTTGTCCTTTAACATTGTCAGTAGACCAAATGTCACTTAAACCACTCTAAAAATAGCTCAAGATTTCAGTGTGAATTTAATTCTCTTCTTCTCACCCAAAGATTAGTTTCTGCTGCTTAAGTTCTCTCCTTTTCATCTTTCTTTTTTTATCACCATTCTTTTGTTTTGTTTTTTCTTCCCCACAGTTCCTTTTGAATTGAGAAACTGTGACCTTTGAAAAGAGAGCTTCTCTGTCTTTCAAAATATGCTAATAATACATGATTCGAGAAAGTTTCCAGTAGTAATGCAGTGCTGAAAATGCTACTGATAGTATTATAAAATTCAAGGTCGACTTTAAAATTATTTACATGATTCTTGGATGCAATTTCCTTTAAAAAGTAAAAAACCTTTACAATAAATGAAGAAATCATACCAGAGCATGATTTTTATTTGGAAATGGTACTCAGAGAGGAATGCATTTTGTTAGAGAGCCTTCTCTGTCAGAAAATTAATGTAGGATCTCATGACTTTGCAATCAGTTACAGCTGTAGGTGAGACTATGCCAAATGAGAAACAAAACCCAAAACATACTTCTGCCCCTACTCTTCTTGTTTTATCTTCATAAAATCCTATTTTCCCCTCAACTCCTTTTTCTGTCATGCTCTTGAACCCTGGGATAATAATTCTTCTGTTGTCCAGTACTAATGCATCTCTGAATTTCCTATCAGCAAATAGCTTTCCTCCCTACTGATTCAGCCATTCTGCTTCTCTCTCAGATAACGATTCTTCTTATACCCACTTCTTATTCACCACACTCTCATTTGTCCCACAACTTCTCTATCGTCTTTGTTTTCATTCACTCCTCTGAAGCTTTCAGGAAAGGGAATAAATCACGAAGAAACATATGTCTCATTTTTCAGGTCTGTGCTCATTAGTCTGTCACGTGAAGCAGTACAAGTTCAGGTCAGTTCTGGCTGTGGCTGATTACTTCTTTGGGGGGTTAGAGCTGTTCAGAAAATAAAAACTGTGTGTCCTCTTTGGATGAAATGCAACTCAGCTTCAGAGTTCAGCAGTAAATCTTTTACAGGTCTCTACTGAATGCATGTCAATACTGTCATTGGATTTGAAATTTGTGATGGAAGTGTAGTCTGCCATTTTTTTTCTTAGTAAACAAAAGTGGCAGAAAGCTGAAAAACTGTTTACTGACACCCTTGTCCAAAATTATATTACTGTCTCTTAAGAAGAAGCATTCTTAACCCCTCTTTTTTTACACAANACCGCTTCATATATCTGAAGGGTTTATCTTGCTTCCAGGTCTATCACCTTCCTTCCTACTTTTCTCTTCTTGCTATCACAAATTATGATTAATCTCATATACTTTCATAAACATTTTATGCTATGTCAATCATAAAATGACCATAGAAAGCAAAGAGAAGGTCAGATTTTCAAATATCTATTTACTGTCACTATGAAGCTGGTTATCAATGCTTGTTTTTCTCCAGATTGTTATGCTTCTCAAACAAAGAAACCAAGTCAAGCCCCCTTATTACTATAAACAAATTGCCTGAGCAACAGTCAAGCTTTCTGACACATGACAAGGGGAATGATCTAGGAAAATTAAAAAGTGTGTGTACTGATTAGGCAAATCAATAAAAAACCGTATCTCTACTCTGCATGAGTCATTACAAAAAGGTTTGGTAATGTACTCAAAGCATTATTTAGTGACAGAAATGGACATTTAGAAGGATAAAAATAGAAGAAAAAGCAGAGGTCATATTTTTATAAAAGTTATGATAAGTTTCCTGCTGAAGAAATAACAATGGAAATAAATCTACCATATTGAAATATCATTGAAGTGGATAACTCTATCATTGAAGGAAGATGAAAATTATATTTATACTGAAGAAGCTGTAAGTTTCAAAAATTAAAATGAAAACTGTGGTAATTTTTATTACTACTTTGGTAATAAACTCACTGAAGTCAACAACTTTGTCCACCCCAGCTGTCTGTAGTTCACTTTCTAGCTAGCTACCTGCAGGTAGCTGCAAAATAAGCTGCAAAATAAGAAAAATTAACTGAGAAACTTGTGAAGAATGGAAGGATACAGGTATTATCAAATACTGTGACCAGTTTCCCCAATTGTAGACAGCACTGTAGGAAACTTTTCTTTCTTGTTCATAGGAGGCTGAGGGAAAGAGCACTAAAGAAAAAGATAAGATAGGGAACATAATTTATATAAAGTAATATCTTGAAAAAAGAGATGGTATGGAAAAAACCCAGTAATTTAGTAAAAAACAATTCTTTTAATGTAAGTGGAACAAAATCTATATGATCAATGAATCAGGTTTGAAATAATGTAATTACAGGCCATATAAGCTTCTAAAATTATTAAAACATGACAAGGCCATGTCACTAGCAGTAAGCTATGTCTTTATTAATTACATTAATTTATCCTTGAACCCCATTAATACTTCAAGTCTACCATTTTCTGTTATCACCTTACACTGTGTGAGATTCGAAATAATTCTGTAGTGAATGCATTAACATTATTGCCACATCTAGGTTTTCTCTTCCAGCTTCAAATGAAGATTACCTAAGCAATTCTGTGAGGCAATGCTTCTTTTGAAACTTGTGTCTCTGTGAGCACTTTGACAGTGTTGTTGCATTCAAAGTACTGATAGTAAAGCATATTGTTGTTTCAGAAATAGCTATTTAGGATGTATTTCCAAAAACGTTGTTTTATTATAGCAGGAGGACAGCTAAAAGCAAAGGTAGGGGTTCAGAATCTAGGCATTCCCACAACTCATTATCCTGCAAATACATGGATTGCCACAGCACGAAAGCAGTGACTTGTATTCAGGAACAGTCAACAAATCTCTCACAGTGAATAGTTACTGTGAGAGGCTTGACATGAGGAAAGTTGAAAGCGACTTTTGTGCTGCTCAAAGACTCATTCAGGCATGTAGGGGGTGAAGCTTCATCTCTCCAGTTTAATAAACTGGTTCATTTTAATTAAGCAATAAGGTATGGTAAGGCATAAACTGTACGGCATTAATGCACAGTGAGTGTGCTCCTGCTAGCCATGAGGCTGAAGGATGTCACCATCAATGCAACAAGGCATGAATTACCTCCACTAAGAGTTCATTTTGGAGCATCTTATGGCCAGTATAAAAATGTTACTATTTAAAAAATATTTTTATTTTTAATTAAACTTATGTACAAGTACAGTTTTGTTTTAAGCAATTCCCTATTTATTACATTTCTTAAAGTCTATCCATTTATTTATCAAGGAAGGATTTCACCTCACCCTGCACACTGCCCATTTAAAATGAAATAAGTGGCAACAGGAGAAGGGAATAGTTGGGAGTTTTTTTCTGTTTGGCTATGCCAGCAACTTCAGCTCTTTTCTGAAGGGGTGGTATGCAGATTTTTCACAAATGTGTATAAAAATATAAATTCAGTGAATAAAAAATTTTAGATTAAACTTAGAAGCTGAAAATCCCTAGTGCTGAACAGGAGGTCAGATCCTTTTTCCTGTTTTGCTGCTCTAAATATCGAGTAAATCCCTTGCAGTTCAGCAAAATAAGTCCACTTACTTCAAGGAGCTGGTCTGTATTCAAATAGCAGAATATTCTGTTCTAATGACTGTTATTAGAATACGATGATTTTTGTAGAACATGTAGCTGCTCCCTGTCTCTTCAGCTGTTGGAGATTTCATGTGTGTTGCGTAGTGGAACCACAAAGAAGCTCCCAGAAGTGCTCACAGTCTCCCATTATACCCCCTCTGAGTTACATCTCACCCACCTTTGGCCCAACAGTACATCAGTCCCATCACCACAGGAGGAAAATGAAAGTTGACATTTAATAATGTAGTAAAAGACATAACATCCTTAGTATTCTTTCCACAAAATCCTTATATTTTGTTTTAAAATATACACATGCTTCATTAAAACCATAAATTTAATATAGATTAATGATGCTGATGGACGGACAAACGCATACTAATAGGACAAAAAAAATGCAATTTTAAGTAAAATTTAAAGTAAAACTTTAAATATCTTTCATCCATTCCTACAAGTTCTGTACTAATTATTGTTTCTTTCATTACTGTTCTTCTTTTCCCTGTGTCACTTTTTACATGGTTAGTACCCAATGAAAGAATTCCTGCCTTATTTCTCATTTTGAAGAGAGCATGTTAGCACTGAGACAAGTCCTAATAATACAAGCTGGCAACACATTCCGTGCATATTATCATCAAAAGTCAATTTCTGTCATAGTATGAGACCAAATGTATGGAATATCCTGCATTTGGAGCACATTGTATGATTACATTTCTTTATGCTGGTAAAAACCAATTAACAACACAATAGGATATGATACAATGCAACCGACCCATCTCGTAACAAAGTAATTATTGCATCTTTTCCAAACATTAATCCAGGATTTTCTTTTCTATATGGTATATGAAAGAAAGTAATTAGCAGTGTTAAGATGCTATGTTTGCCAAAAGTCCTCTCTGACAAGCAGTAATTCAATGAGCAAATAAGTTTTCATATATAAATAGCTGATGGAATGACCATGTGAAATAGGTAAATTTTATTATTCATAAACAATTAATATCTGTGAATATACTATTGGTAATAGTTTTCTCTAAAAAACTATTTTTGAGATACTTAAGAAAAATAGATAAAATTTTTAAATTAATAGTATCAAAATGTAGAAAACAGTAGAGAAGTGCAGCAATGTCTACTGGCAATACCAAGGTTTTGTATGAAATGGCAGAGAAATGGCCCATTGTTGTGTGCAGTCTCAGGGGTTAAGTAATTAATTTTATCTTTACAGAGGATAGCAGCAAATAGGAGTAGGAACTTCATGAAGGTAAGAGCTTGCTCATGAACACCTGGGCTGGAAGTGTCACTCATCAGCAGAGCTTGTCTTCATACTGCAAGTTTGATGTGTCAAGCTGGTTTTAACTAAACACTGGACTTTAACTTAGCCACAAATACCCTTGACTTTTAAATGATTAAACATTCTCTCACGGAAGAGGGAGGACATAAATGTTTTTGTTCTGTCTTCTAAGGAACTTTCACAAGAATCAACAAAATTTCTAAATAGCTCAGAAGAAGTCTAAACTGGCTTCACACATTCCTTTACAACATAAGTCATCATTAATTTCTCCTCATCCTAACTGATACTTAAAAAACCCACAAAAAGTATTAGGTTTCCTTTTTCTGTTTAAACATGCAGTACAGTGAAAGGAATCGGTACAATCGGTCTGTCTGATTCTCACATGAACAACACACTAATGTTGATAGTTCCTTCTAGTCATAAGCAGAATACAACTGTTACCTTTCTAGGTCAACCTTAAAATTACTGTTTGAAACCCTGAATTTCACATTTCTGAAAGTAAAAAGGTACATGTACGTAGACTTGTATTCTACCGATAGAAGAAGCAACAACACTCACTAATAATGTGGGCTGGACACTGAGTAACTGGAAAGTCATTTTCCTAGTGGTGGTCAATGTTAGAAGAGATAACTGAAAGATGGTGTGTAGCAATATTGACATACGCTAAGGCTCATGTCTGACATGTTCAGGTTTACAAGGAATTAATTTTATTACTGATTAGACTGATTGGAAATTTTGTGTCAGTTTACAATTTCAAAATAAGTGGTTTATTTTAGAAGGTAAGCAAAAATATTTGGGGTTGAGCTAAAATCAGAATGTGTTTCTTAAAGAAGGCATATAAGCAGGCACATAAGTAATAGCTTAATGTGTTGAACATAATAACATTGTCTTTATTCTGGTTAGTGGAGGCATTTGAGGCACTAGAAAGTTAACAGTTATAGGAAAAAATTACGAAGAAATAATTTGCAATAAGTATGTTTGAAGAACACGTTAATAATCTCTAGATCAGCCTACTATACTACTTCATATCTCATTCTAAGATTTTTTTTATCAAATTTATTTGCCAGTGTCACTAACATAAAGGCAGAACAGTTTTCAGTAGAATATTTTTGTGCCATTATCACAACAAATCTATGATAATTACATCAGCTATATCTCTTGTTTCTGCCTTTTTGAACTTTTAATAAGCTTGACTGTTGCTCAGGCAATTTGTTTATAGTAATAAGGGGGCTTGACTTGGTTTCTTTGTTTGAGAAGCATAACAATCTGGAGAAAAACAAGCATTGATAACCAGCTTCATAGTGACAGTAAATAGATATTTGAAAATCTGACCTTCTCTTTGCTTTCTATGGTCATTTTATGATTGACATAGCATAAAATGTTTATGAAAGTATATGAGATTAATCATAATTTGTGATAGCAAGAAGAGAAAAGTAGGAAGGAAGGTGATAGACCTGGAAGCAAGATAAACCCTTCAGATATATGAAGCGGTCACGTGAATTTTAATAAAGGTTCAGAGAGTCTAATGTGGCAGAGATGCTTCACAGAGTCTTCACAGACAAATTGCAAATGTATGCAGCATGGTACACTTCTGCAAGGCTGCAGAATAGCCACATTAACATCCCAATATCTTTAAAATAAAAGATCTGCAAAATTATTCACTTGCCATGCATATTGAATATTAATGACATTTAATACTGCACTTTATTAACCTTTTACATTAGTGGTCAGAAATGAAACACGCTGGGAACAAATGCATGACAGAAGGGAAAAATGTTTCTGACGGCTATTGGGCTCCATTTGACAGTTAATAAAAACCATCAAGTCTGTATTATGTTAGATTAACCAAGATCTGGATTCTACTTGACAAGTCATTATTATTAAAGGCAAGTGGAGGGTATTTTCAAATACACCCTGGAGTGATGCATGTTAAAATATGTATGGCAAACTCTTGAATGTCAAGGACATTTTGTGCAGCATATAATGGAAAACCGCATGTAATGTGCAGTTTGGGAACTACTTTATGTACCTCTGAAGACCTCAAAGCATCACAATGAATGTTTTATTGAAAGCTGTCACACTTCGTACTGGGACCAACTGTATTGCAGATATTTATGAACAGTCATCAGTTCAGCAGCTCAGTACTTCCGCTAAAGGAGAAAAAGAGCCGAATGGCCCATTTTCGCTCTTCTGTTGTCTCTTCACTTCATCATCTGTGTTATTTTAACATACTAATTTAAGACTGCAATTTTCACCTTAATATTCTTTTTAAATATACCAAATCCTTCTAATTTTGGTCTCAATGTTGTACAAGGATTTTATTTTCCAAAAGTTCATCCATTTTCTATTCCATCTCCAGGTTTTGTTCAATTGACAAGAGGTATTTTTATTTTACCACTCCTTTGCACTAATGTTTTAAGACAGGTTAGGATTTACGGATATATTTGTTGGGAAATCTAAAATTAAATACAAAAGACTATTTTCCAGTAGTCTAGGAACTTTAATGTTATTAAAACAGAAAAAACCCTAATTCAGCTTCTGTTCTGCCAATTTACGGGGGCGATTTAAAGAACACAGACACCAGTGGAAAGAATGGTCTTATTTTACTATGAATATAAAGGCAACACAAAAGTAAAATGATGTATTCAATAAAACTATGAGCTTGGCTTTAATAACTAGCAAACGTAAGCAAGGTGATGGACCTAATCATTACAACAAGAGAGAAAGGATAGTGATTGAGAAAGATACATCACCAATTGCCTAAATACTTTACCATCATCCAGAATCTGCAGTCACTGGGGAGCCCCATTTCGCAGCAAGGACCTGGAGAACCCTTCCTGACAATTGGGAAAATCCTACACGGTGCGTCCACCCTTAGGTGAGGTCTTCAAATTCACCCTGAAAGTGGGTCCAGCTTTTATAGGCCCAAATCAGTAAGTCAAAGTGACTTGATTATATTTTTAGCACAGAAACTCCTGGATCTGATGGCACATGTCCCGACCAGCCGGGGCCAGGGCTTGGCCAGGACCCAAGCCTCAGCTGGGAGGGTTTTCCCCTAAAATACCCTACAAACAAGCCTCTATTCATATCAGTTGGGAAAGTTTCTTAAAATTATACATTTCTTGCAGATAACTACACAAGGTTATACAGAGCTAGCATAAGCGTCTTTGTCATCTATTTTTAGCTAAATAATGCTGATGGTGTTCACACAGTGCCCAGGATTCATCTTGTAAGTCAACTCTGGCTGAGGCCTGCTGCTCAGGCCTCAGCACATCAGCTTCATAATCAGTTTCTAACAGAAAATCTATGTCATACTATGGGAACAGGTCTGTTTTATCAAAGAAAGAGTATTACATCAAATGTAACTGTTGTCACTATACAGAAAGTAATTTTGCAACACATACTGTCCTATGATGTGACCACTGCCTCTGACTCTCCTTTTATTATAAAAGTAATGTAATGCCCAGGTAAGTGGCAGAATAGTGATGAAAAAAATCCACAAAGATTATTCTACATCAAAGAACTATTTGATGAAAAATTTTATATTTTTTGCTTTCCTTTTTTTAAGTCCGTGTTTTGAGCTTTATCAGTCTTCAAGTCACTGTGATCTTCCAGTGTTTATCAAGAGAAGATGCTCATTTTTGAATGAACCTTTTTACTTCTTGGTGATGAATGTCATCACTTTATGTTTGGTTGGGACTGGTTGAAATTTAAAAAGTGATGATCAAAAAAAATGCCACAGATGAAAATGATAATGAATTAATGTGCAACTGGTGGCTTTGAGGATATATGCCTGAGAGAACGAATAAAGGGGGCAAGGCAGAGCACAGAAAAGTGCTTCCTCTGCATGAAAAATGTGAGATAGTAATGACGATTTTTCAATATGTCCACAGCTAATTCTTTCTTTTATCCCACCTTTTATTATGTCTAGAGATGGACCATGAAATGCATATTAATATTATTCTCTTCTGTGTATAGTAATGTCATCATATCAAAATTTAGATAATTTCCTGTAATTTGCCACAAATTTTGCAAAGCTGTAACACAAAGCTCATTGAACTCTGCTTTTATCATGAAAAGAGCACCTTACCTTTGTATTGGGAGAGTAGTCTTAAAAATTTCCTATTTTATATACTCACTGTTATGATAACAGAACAATTCCCTTACCTTTTATTGAGTTTAGGTTTCACAGAAATCCTTTGTATGATGGATTTATATAGATAGGAAAAGGTACCACAGTGAATGGCAGCTCTTCTTGACCCAATTTACTAATTGAAATTTAATTTTTTACATAAAAGACTATGACATTTATTCATTAGCCAGTAGAAAGTGATGTAATATTTTGGAAATAAGTGTGCTTGGGACAATTTAACACCACATGAAAGTGCAAAGTTGTATTGTACTTCATACATAGTTATAAAAAAATTATTGGGAATCCTGGGGAATAGGAAGCTTAGATTCTCTGATTGTGCAAGCCTTGTAGATCCAAATTTCTTATTGTATGCAAAAGGCTCTTAAACATAATCCCTGCTTTATCAGGGAGTTGAACTAGATGGTCTCAGTGGCCCCTTCCAACTCTACACACTCTGTGCAATTCTGTGTTATAACACTGTACTAGTAACTTTTAGTGAGACCTGACTTTGCTGTTTTCCAGATCTGGAAATGAACTGAAGGGTGTACACTTAGCAATGGTGGACACTTAGTCTTCCCTTTCTTATTTGATTTCCAATTTTTATCTGAGCAGAATTCTCTGTAACCATGTATAACATTAGTATTCCTAGGTAAAAAATGTTACCAGTCAGATTGTGATAGGAGAAAGAGTTTAAAAAGTGTTTGAAGAGGATTTATGATTACCCCAAGATAATCTTTATCAATGTAGAAAAATAGTATTCAAGGTTATGACTCCAGGAATACACAGACATACACAGAGACAAACCATTTAGTCTAAGACCTTATCTCCTGTAATGATTCATAATAAGAATCTTAGAGAAAAAAACAAAGCTGAGAGGAACTCTAGAGAGATCACTCATCTGAATTTTCTTGACTGATCATTTAGGAACTTTGGCATTCCGTCTGGACAATAATATTTATTTTCCTGGAAGTATTCCTCATGAAGTACTTTTATTTCTTTTTTTAATGTAAAAAAAAAAATCCTTTTGTTTGTTTCTAAACCACTGAAAAAATTATCTCTTTTCTCCTAGCTTCTCTGTTATGAGAAACAGAAAGTAATCATTCCATAGTCACCGTGTCCTGATTGGCGTGGTTTATATACCTTTCACAAAGCCTCCTTATGTTCCAGGCTAAAAATATTTCTCTTGTGAAAGGCTTACTATACTTTTAATAAACTGTCTTGCCCTTCTCTGTTCCCTGTTTGTTCTACTGAGTTGTCTTTTTTAGGTGATCAGCCTGCATAAATATGGCTTTCAAATATGGCCACAGTATAAATTTGGAAGTGATATAGTGGCACTTTACAAGTTCCTTCAAAAGCATTCCTAGCATTCTTTATTATTATTATTGTTTATCTCCCAGCAGTACTTTTTTTTCAACAACCTATGGAGAATAACTCCAAAACATATTTTCCAGGCCTCAATAACTGAATTAGGCCTATGCTATCTGTCTGTGTCTATAGCCAAAATTTTTAAAGATTTTTCATGTGTGCTTCTTTTCATTAGCTGTTGTTAGTTTTCAGGTGCCAGTAGAATCATGAGATAGTTTCTAATAACATTCTTATCTTTTCAGGTTTGGGTTTTTTTTTTTTAATGGTAAAAATTGTATTATTTCAAATATTTTTGCATCATTAGAAAATATTTAGATGTCAACATTCAGAATTTATTCTGGATCACATACGCGTTTATTATAAAGCTCAGTTTTCACTAGAGAACTTTTTGATATTCTGCTGGTAATGTATTTTATACATAAACATTGACTGTTTGAATACTCAAGTTTTTTTCTGGTCTTTGTTTCTTGTATGCAGACAGTTATTGCCTCATAAGTATATTTATTATTATTGATGTTATTATAAATTCTTGAACACTTTTCAGCAATGAATCTTTAAAAGATTTTGGAAACCCATGTTTTTGTGACTTAACTGTTAGACTTGGAATAATTCCAGCTTTTCTCATCTGTATAACTAGTTGGACATTAAAGAGATATTTGTGTTAAATTGATACTGAGATATCAATATGTGCCCTATATGTGTTCGATATATTTTAACATGAACTAACAAGTTCCCGATGAGTCATATTTTCAAAGGACTTGTGCCTTTTTTTCAAATTATGATAATTACTGAGTGAATTATAAGACACTGTTTCTAAAAGAGATTATTGAAATATATTGCTTTCATTTAGAGATTTGCTGTTCTTTCAGGTGCTCTAGCTGATCTTCTGAAAGAGAGTACTTCTGTCATGACATTGCTCAAAGACCAAAGTAAATCCTCAAAGAATCATTCACTTATTTCTAAAAAATGAGAACAAAAATTCATTAATTACACCAAAGGCTGAAAAAACCTCTGTTTTGACCCCTGCCCAAAGCTAAACTAACATACTAATTTTTGTATTCCTTCTCTTTGAAATTTGAGTACCTGATATCCTTCTTTCACTCATCTAACATGTTAATCTTTAAGGTTTTTAGAGTCACACAGTTGTCATAGTTATGAGGGGTTCAATATCCCGGAGCTCTACACTTAAAAGAAGATTATAAAAACTGGATGGGAGATTCAAGTTAATCTTCAAGTTCAATGAATAGTATAAATCGAATATAGCACTGTCTCATGACTGTCATCGTCAATTACAAGTAGAGTGTGGACAGCATGATATCCTACTCAAATAACACACAAGAATGATGTCTTGATACTATAGGAGGATTCTGGGTAATATAATGATCTGTGATCTGTATGGTGTGACTGTAATTTAAGGCATTCTGTTGTAAACACTATGCACAAAACATTTTCTCCTCAAATACGCAAGGTACCTCTGAGATATACATTTGCATACACATTTTCTAGACCTTTACTATGTAAACAGAATAAATTAGTAGATATTCTGAAGATTTTTTACTGCTTGAAAAGATTTTAAGCATTTGTAATTTTTCTATAAATCATATACTTACAAAATTTCTTTGTTTAAATGATTCCTGCTAATATTTCAGAGTAACTGTTCAGATATAACAAAGTGTATCTGGTTATTATTCAATTACAGTGTGGTTTTTTCCCCCACTATCTCTTAATCACATATTTAAACTCCTTCATTTTAATCTACCACAGCATTTCAATATAGAGTATTCCGAGAATCCCAGAATGTTTTGGGTTGGAAGGGACCTTAAAGATCATCTAGTTCCAAGTCTCCTGCCACAGGCAGGGACACCTTCCACTAGGTCGGGTTGCTGAGAGCCCCATCCAACCTGGCCCTAAACTCTTCCAGGGATGGGGCATCCACAGCTTCTCTGAGCAACCTGTTCCAGTGACTCATCACCCTTGCAGTCAACATAATACCCAACCTAAGCCTACTCTTTCAGATTGGAGCCATTCCCCTTTGTCCTATCATTACATGCCCTTGTGAAAAGCCCTCTCCAGCTCTGTTGTCAGCACTCTTCAGCAGCTGGAAGGTTGTTTCCAGTCATAAAAGAGATCTTTCCTAGTCATTGAACAAGTGACCTGCCATTCTGATTTCTTCATTATCTGGATGAGGATTGGCTTCCTTTGCAAAATGCTGTGCCAAGTGGTTATGCAAAAACTTGAGTCAGCTTGCACTCACTCTTGTAAGTTCATAAAATGGATCAGAAATCTGTAACTACTAAATAAGCACTGTTTGTGTAGAGAGGTCCTGGCATCAAGCTGGTGAGCTTTCCCATCAGCTGTGGAAATGTCACTGAGCTGCTGCAGTTATGTTGATTCCTGTACTTTACTTCTCCTCCTAAAATTGTTGTGTGCCACAAGGCGGCTGATGCAATTACCTCGAAGGCCCTATTTTACAGCAGCTGCAATGGGGCCTGGCATATAGCTTGTACCTGTCTATGTTTGTGGATTCTTTGAGCTAAATGGTATTTAAATAGAGTTAATAGTAGGTATTTATAGATGGAAGCTGATACAATAACTGACTGAGGGTAAAACTGCCAGGAGAAGTATTAAATTGCAGTTCAGGCCACAACTTCTGCTGTTTACAGTGCTCAATCAGCTTTATTGTTTTTAGAATGTATTTGTATGTGAAATACTCTCTATTTCCAATCTATTTTTTACACTTTTTTGTTATCTTGTATGAAAGACAACTTTTTAACATCTAATACATCATCCAAAACCAGAAAATTTCTGTCCATTTATTGTTTTCATATACCTAGATATGTGGACATACAGATTATATACCTGGAATTTAAATTTTAATTTCACACAATCAGTCTTTTAACTTTTTAAAATATTTTTTTTAGAAATAGAAACTTTATTTCAGTGGGGGAAATATGTTTTTGCATTCTATTTTTCTTTGACATCACCATAGAACTCTCATTCTTTATTTTGAATTTTTAGTCATAAAAAATATTTTTTTTCTCATGGCATTTCAAACTATTAATTATTTCTTTCATTTGTCAGTCATGGTATGCAAAAATATCAAAAAGGAGTGTCCATGATGAATGAGGTATGGACACAGGCAATTTTGCTTCACTACTCCATGTCTGGACCATCCACAGATCATCAAAAGTGTCTGTGATCTCCTAAGGTTTTTAATAAGGAAACAGAAATGTTCACCTTTTGTAAATCCAAAATACAGAAAATACTTATCTTTGCTCTCTAAAACCATGTATCTGGCAATTAGTTGTGTTTGCATATGGCAGCATCCATCTATTTTTCATATCTAATTTTCTGTTAATACTCAGGTTTGTCATTGTAAAAGGTCTTGCTTATTAGCATAGGTTAGACACTGTGATTTGAGAAAAAGGAATGATTTCAGACTTACAAGTGTAACACTAAAAATAACTCCCTTGTCTGTCCTTCAAACTATCATTGCTATCCCTCAGATTTTCCAGTCTTAGATTTGACTGAGCTGCTGCAGTCATGTGCACTTCTATTAACACCTTATTTCTACAAGTTATTTAGTCAGTACTGACCTTTGTAATAAAATTCTTAAGATGAGAAATATAGCACATATTGAAACAGCAGAGCTGTTTTTTGTAACACTTCAGTTACCTTATTCAGAGATTTGTAAGGAGCATGACAGCCCTTAGATGGTCCAGCATGATTAAATAACACACAAGATTCAGAAATATGAAAAAAAAAAGAAAAGAAAATAATTTTCTTTGAAGGTGACAAAATAATATTTTACTTTCATTTGAATGCAGAGGTAAAAGTCTTGAACTTTATGATCATTATAAATAGGACAAGAATCAATGTAAATGTCAAGGAATTGAAATACAAAAAAGTGTCAATATAAAGGTAACTATGAAAAGCTTTAAGGTTGACTTTTCATAGTTTTTTTTGTCATTCCATAGTTAAAATATTGGCAATTACATGGTAGAAGTAAACTGATTAATTTAGCATAGTTGGTAATTCAAAATGTTGATTAATAACCTACTCTAAGCTTCATTAAAATTCTTTTAATGAGGGGGAAATAGTTGCAGATCCATCTACAGTTTAAAGTACTTCATTATAATGCCTTGCATGCTATGTAATTTACTTGCCTTTTTTTTTAAATCCCTATAAAAATAATTTCAATAAAACCATTTATATGTCAATATTCTATATTCTGAGTTTTCTTAATCAGTAACCTGTCCTGAAAAATCCATGAGAGTAACATGAGACCAGAACAGAATGCAAAATTATGAAAATATTTCTGAATCAGCATGAGACTAGACAGCAGATAAAACACATGAAGATCCTTGCTTTTGAACTCAGCAGTACTGATGAGATTTAATCTGTGCCTTCTACACGACTTAAGCATTCCTCATAGGCCCTCTTTCAAGTGGGAATACATGCCCAGAATAAGCACAAATCATACCAATAGCTGTCTATACAACACAGACACTGGAGAAGAATAATACAATTTAAAAGCAGAAAATTGGTTTAAGATTCAAGCTATATATTAATGTTTCTCTATTAATTTATTTTATAGACTTAGCAAGATCTATTTTGCTAATATTGCAAAAGCAGGGGGACCAACACTGTGACAAAAGAATTCATGTCTTTTACATTTACTTCTTCAGCTGAAATTGACTGAAAATTTGAAGAATTATGACCAAGACATGTAGATTATTTTCATTTTGAAACTGTTTGATTTTTAATTTCCTGTATATATATGAAAACACTAATTTAAAGTTTTACATTTTAAATTTGTTTATCACATAATAGGCAAAATCAAAACACAGAAGTGAAAAATGGGCAATTTTCAGGGCTTACTCACACACATTCTGGGTAAGAGAGGAATTTTGTCTAGAGTTCGGCTTATAGCTACTCAGATATTTTATGTATTCGGTTTTGGTTTCTGGATGTGATTTAAAATTGTTGTCATTAACATTGTCTATATAAAATAGGGAGAAAGTTTGAAATTGCTTCAAGATACAGACAAATTGATGACTTTGAGCTCAGCATGGGATGAGGAGATAAGAGCATGCTGATTTCAAAGTTACCTACTGTTTGCGCTTAACTTACAGAATTAGTTTTCTGTTTGATAGTTAGAAGACAGAAAGGGATAGGAAATTCACAGCGATTTTGTTTACTTTTTTAGATCTCTCAGGTATTTTCCAGTTTAATTAGCAGACAAATTCTACCAACAACTGACATTTAAGACTCAGAGCAGAATAAATTGTCTAGTTTAATCTGTAGTTTAGCTAGTTTAAGAGAAAAAGCCTAGAAATTCAAGAGAAAATTTAAAGCTTCCAGATTACTCTGCATGCCTTTAGTTGTTGGATCAGGTTTTTTTTTGTTGGGCTTGGTTTTCTGGCTGGTTTTTTTCTCCTCCCTGGCATCAGGATTACTGTATACTGTCATTACTCACTTGTCAATGCAAGAAGTTCTGGTTTTGACTTGACACAAAATGTCAATAATGGAGACGTGTGACAAATGAGCCTTTCACTTTTTAATGTACTTGGCTATTTTTTTCCACCATAAAAACTATTTTTTTTTGCCAGAGATTTTTACTGCCTGAAAATTTCTTGCTGTGTAACTAGTACCACTCTTTGGTCACTGAGGATGGATGCTTGGTTGCTTTACCCATGCAGTAAGCATGTAGCAGGAGAACATATGCTGTATGGTGGCTTATGCAGGAATTACGCAGCACTAAGGAACCTGACAGATCTTAGCTCCATTCAGTTCCTGCTCAGCAGAAAAGGTGCTAGCACTTAGTTTGATACCAGGAATTACAATAAGCTACATGCAAATAAGGTATAATACCTTACTGATACCTGTGTAAATGCTATGAATGTAGCATTCCTAAAAATATGAATATATGTATATGTATATGTGCTATTTAAACAACAAAATATTCAGAAAAGAAGTCATTTAAACAGATGTACCAGGGTATAAACCTCCAAAGTTTCCATGAGAATAAAGGAAGCCATCCTATTTCAGAAAATCTTCTAGGCAGTGTGCTAAAAGGAAGCGTGATGAATGCTCTAAGAAGATAGATGTTTGTCACTGCTAACAACATAACAAGGTATAACAGGAGACTTCCACTTTTATTTATATTTATTTATCATATTATTTAAATGAAGAGAACAGGTTAAGACAGATAAAATTATGCCAGCAACCAAAATGTCCCAACCAGCTCTGAGAAAAGACATTTTTACAGCTAAGATTTGTTGCAGCATATTCTCTTGTTCAGCAGACCATACAGGGCTGTAAATATGGAAAGAGAGAACACAGCAAAGGAAGAAAAGCTGCTAGCAGTTTGTGACTTGATGAAAAAAATAAACACGTGGTTTGATTTTTGGTTAAAAACCCCTACAATCTTAACGTCAGCTTTCTGGTTTCTGAGATCTGTGACCTATGAAAGGGGTTTCCAAGTGGTATCACAGACTCAAAGCAAAAATGTAATTCAGATGAACATCACAGAATCCAAACCTAATCCAGCAGACAACTGCATAATATCAGGGATCCATAGGCATGGTGTAGCAGAAAATTTCAAGATTCTGGCAAGAACTTCTTAATGGCACTTTTCTGTAGCTCCCTTCTTTGTAAGAAATAATATTAATAACAGCAACAGTATTAAAAGAGTGATTAATTTAATCTTCTAAGAATCTTACTGTCAGTGTTTCAGCCTGTCTGATAGTGTTACATAAACCAACCATGATTCACAGAAATGCTGCAGCGCTGACACTTGATGGCAGCTGGACCATTCACCCTGACTTGTGCCATGCCCTGGAGTTTTATTTGACTGCCATGGTTGTTTCCTCACAGTTTCCAGGTGATGCAGCCTGCCAGGAGTGAGAGGAGACATCTGTAGCTGGAGGACTGCATTAGATTTCAAAGAGCAGCACAAGTCTCTGCTCACATACCCTCTGGTCTGTACTGTGGTCAGATTTCTGACTCTGGCACGAAGCTGTAGGGCTTTGTGGAGATGACTTTGGCTGGAATAACCTCTTGGTTTAATTGGTCTGAGGTCATCATAATTTCTGATCTCCTGTGTCTGCAAAGTGGGAAGACCTAATTTCATAAGTGCCAATGTCTTGGCTTATAATGTTAGTGTATGTCATAAGTTTTCACAAAGTGCATGCCATCATTATTCTTTCCAGATTTTGTAAATGTGTCTTTTGTAAATGTGTTTTTCCAGGTTGTGGCTCAGTATTGTGTTTTTATTTCTTTTGTTTTTTAATGTTATTTTCCTTTTCTTTTATCTTATTTCCTCTTTTCTTTTATTCTCTGGACTGTCTTATTTCTTTAATTTTTTTTCCTTTGCTTTTTCCTTTTATTTTTTTCTTTGGGGTGGGGAGTGGGAAATGGTATTAAACCTAACATGGCATTTTGGTGTATGTTGTGTCCTATTGAATGTGACATAGGGAGTATAGTTTTAGTTTGGTAACAGGAAAGATGACCTTTTCCTGATTGCATGGAATTTACAATGAAATGTAAAAACCCCCCATTCTGATGTACCATAAAAATTCTCAAACCGTGTATTGCAGGGTAGACCAAAACTCAGTCTCCTAAGTATGTATTAACATGACAAATTTAATAGAAGCATAGGAATAATGGCTAATAGTCCAATTTGTTACTTGTGAATTCTAAATTATTACAATATAATGGAACATTTTTAATACATTTATATAGATAAGTGTGTGCACATGTATATGCATACATATATATCCATAATATATATAATTAACACAATTTCAACTCACTTCACTTTCTTCAAGGAGAGAACATTTCTGAAAAGGACAAATCAACAGAGATGAACCCTTGGAAATAAACAGATTTTGAAAATTACATTGTAAAATATCTTTTAACAATTATTTCCTCTCTTTATGAGAATAAGGGTCTTCAAACCTACAGTTGCATTTATTACTTTCCTTGTCATATTTTCTCCTGTAGATCGTTTTAATTTTTATTTACCAGGAGAAGAGTCAAAGCTTTTTTTGAAATCAGATGATTATATTACTCAACTTTTTGCTCTATGCTGGTTTAATTCTTCAAAGTTCTGCGTTTCCATATTGTGTGACAAAGGAGAAAGAAACTCTGGTCTTTTGAAAGCTTTATCTTAGAAGGATTTAAATCCTTACTTTATGTTTTGCATGAGATTAGCACACACTATAAAAGCTGTATCTCTGCCTCTACTATTGTCCCTTTGGGCTTTTGCATGTGGACACAGAAATTTTGTGACTTACAAAGAATCATTTATCAGATCTAAGCACATAGTAGCTTCCAAATGTTATTATAAAAAGAAATAGGGTCACTTCTGTAAACTCTAAGGCCTTATTTGATTTTTCAATAGCTTTATATTTAATTTAATTGTTGAAAATTTCTTGGTCATGCTTTCTGATTAAAGATAAATGCTTGCCCTCTTGAGGTTCTATTTTTGATTTTCTATCGTGCCAATTTTCCTTTTCTCTAGCGTGGTCATCTGAGAATTTAAATCAATGAACAGAGAACAACATTTTCAAGTCCTTTTTCCCCACCGACCTGAATCCTTTTTTCCCTGCAGTTAAGGAGAACTGCAGATTATCTACTGGCACTTAAAACCTCCAAAAAGCTCCCAATACTTTTATTCTCATTAACAGTTACCTCTATATTCTCTGTATTAGAGATGGCCCACTAGTTAATCCTTTCTTTTGACTGGCAAGTTCAGTGAGAAAAAGCATCAGTTTCATCATTTTTTATTCTGAACTCCACTCATTTTATTTATGAAAAGTTCCCACAGAAGTCATTTACAAATGGTATTGCCTATAGGACATGTATCCCGCTGCTGTTTTTGAGGACTCATGAATGACTTAAAAGGATCCTATTTTTACTGCTTTTCCCAGCAATTTTCATATCAAACATTCTCAAACTACAGACAAAAATCTGCTTAAACTGTTTGTCTCCTGCCAGCTCTACTTCAGCTCTGAGGGTTGAGCTTCCTCTCTATTTAGAAGTACTCACTAGTAATAAAATGTTAACAGTTTTACACCACAATCTATTCGCAAAATTTAGTTGTTCTGTTCAAATTTATGGATTTCAAATTAAAATTTCTAATTTATACTAGCTCACATTGGAACTATTTTTAATCCAAGGTACTTGTATACTTGTGTCTACATCTTTAATAGATTTTTTCTACTTCCTGAACTTGACACTATGAGGTAATTTAACAAACAGAAGGAAAAAAAAGAATAAGGAAAGGTAAGTAAAAGATCCCAGAAGCATTTATAGAAATTCCCAGTTTCAGAGAAAGAAAATGCACTGGCTGGGATGTTCAAGGGCCCACAGCTGATGATGCGTTTCAGCACATAAGAAGGAACACAGCCACAGACACACAGCCAACAACAAGTGAAAGAACATAAAGATCTCTTCTTCTCTCTGAAATTAGGCTTCATTAATTCAGTTCAGACACCAGGAATACAGAATACAGAGTTCAAATATTACTGAAGTGTCAGAATGGGAGGGGGCAGGCAGCCTATGTTGACTATGTTACTGCATAGGTCTTATTTTTATCCAAAGCCAGGTTCTTGAAATGGTAAAAGTATGTGTTGATACAGTGAAGATAAATAAGAATAAGACAACCCTCTCGAAAAGATGAATTCACTTGAATTGAAGAAAATAGTGGTACCCGACTGCACAAAGACAGCAAAGAGAAGAAAACAATTCTCATGCTTGCTTGAGAAATATGGCTTATTCTCAGTCTGCCACAAGCATATTTTATCGCTTGAATACCTCTTAGTAGTCTAGTGCTCTGTAGAAAGAAAGTAAAATTCCTACCACTCTTTTTCAAAATCTGTAGTGATGGAGCTCTTTGGAAAGATTGTGGTACTTTTTGAAAATAGAGGAAATGGTTCAAAACAGTCTTTTCTAAACCAAGGATATACAGCATAGTATCATAAACTTTGTTTCCATAAGGCTTTCTCTCATGTTTCATTAAATCAGAAATTCTTGTCTTCTTAGAACCTTGTTTGAACCTTTCTAGACAAGGATATTTTTTGTTTCACTTAAATTAAGTCCTCACCTTCCTTGTAGAGCTGCTAAGTCTATCTAGTTTCTGTTGCAGCAGATTACCTCCTGACAGCAGAATTTCATTGAGCTGGCTCTGAAAGCCCCTCAGAGATATAACAGAAAACATCAGTTTGACTAACAGAGATCTCTTCTCATGTTATCAGCTGGGGAAGGGAATACCTCATGGCTTCACAGAGCTTTACAGGGGCCACTGAATGTTCAGTAAAACCCGAAACACTCTTCTGCCCTGGAGAATTAACAGTTGGAAAACGAACTTGAAATTCAACATCAAATTTAAGCTTGTGAGTTTAAGTGTCTACGCATAAGTTCCCACATATACTAGGCATCTAAGTTCCTGTTACAGTTGTTGTAGATCTATTTTCCAATGTTTTGAGCTTGGTTTGTACAATGGAAATAGGGATTTTATTAGTGAGACTACAGCATAAGTACCCTTCAGAGCCATTACACAAAGGATATAACTTCTTATAGCCCCTGGAAACAACATGTTGACTGTTTTGCTAGTAATTTAATAGCTTTTGCTTTCAGTTCTGGAGTTCAATGGCTCAATTCCTACTATTTCAGCCAAATGAGCAGCTGCCATATCTGCGTTTAATATGGTTCACGAATATTTGACACAAGCTAAAATTCAGCAAGATTACTGATAGAATCCTGTATAACCAAATCTAACAGACACTCATGGTTTATTGAAAAATCAATTATCAGACTTTCTGATTAACTGTTAGTTTAGGTATCCTAAAATTTCTAGTTTTGATATAGAAGGGGAATATATTATTTTAAATTCTTAATTATAGCATTCATTAAATGGGAGGAGAGCAATATAGCACGATTAGGATGCAGATTCAATCTCTATGAAAACTCAAGGCAAACTTTTAATGTAGTTTTTACTTTGATTTTCTCTCAATATTTGTATTTCCTGGATGAACAAAGAAATAAAGATTTGTAATCAGGTTCCTAACTGGGACTAAAAAATATTATGAAGGTCAGGTTTCCAGTCACTATGTTCACTGTTGGACTATTCTCTGCTAAGTGCAGGCAACTGTTAACATTTTGGGAAGTTATTCAATCTCTGTTAACTCGGTCTTGATATTGTGAGATTCATCCAGCCTTAAATCAAAGAAGCCTTTACACTATGCATGAGGATAATCTAGTATAAAAATTGAGGCAGGGTACTTGTTAAGGGGGAATACAGAGATTATGATTACCTCAAGTATTTACAGAAACAAGTTATCTTAGTGGAGCTAATAAAGTCTATGATATAGTCAGAAAAAGAATACCAAACATTTATCAGGACTTATGAAATTAAAGCAACCTGTAAATACGCTTTATAATTATAAAATGTATATTATTTGCACATATCTTTACAATGTTTAGCCTATAAATGTTATATCAATGGATGTGTTTAATATTATTTTACAATCAGCAATTAAACAAAACAATCACTTCTTAATAACAGTCTACAATATTTCACACTGAACTGTAATTATGCAGTTAGAATACCATTGCACTATTTTATGAGACTGTAATTTTGTTCCAGAATGGATAAACTGTAAGACCAAGGGATAAATAGGACCTTGTGATGAAGGGATAAAAATTGTTTCCTTATAAAACAGCATGGAGGAATTGGTGTCTCTACTACACTCACTGTTTGTGTTCTTTAAAAAAGTATGTCCCTGACAATGCTTGGTCCTTTGTTTATTGTTCCATAATAAGATGCCCTACATATGTCCTGTCACAGGTTTGGTGGAAATGTTGGGCATTTACCAGGACACTGTGTTCTGTATTCCTGGTGTCTGAAAAAGAAAGCCTAAGAGCCTGAACACTTGATTGACTTCTTTCCTCAGTATTATCAATTAGTTTAATAAGAGATATCATTCCTTTCGAACTTGAAAAAAAATAGCACTACAGTTCAGGCACACTTAAGTCACAGATTTGGTTTCCTTTAGTCTAGATAATAAAAAAACCTAATGCAAAACTAACCACCTAGGCAATTATTGTAAAACATTTAGGTCATTTATAAAACCTGTGTTTTGCTGCTGCAATTTGGAAAGGAAAAAAAATAAAAAAATTGAGAACTAAAAAAAAAAATGGGTGGGGGTTGGGGGAGGAGAAAAATCTAATCTTCCAATGCTGGTGTTTGCACTCTGAAGAACTGTGGGATTCAGCACATACCTCTCTCTGTATTTCCTTCTTTGATTGTTTTTGTACATTTTTATCAATGTTATGAAATAGATTGTCTTATTTTGAAATATCTTTAGCCTCTCATTATGTCTTAGAAAGCACTGAAATATAAGTTTTTGGTTCCATTCTGGCTTCTCTTCAACACAAAAGCATTACAAGATGCTGTATAGTTGAATTAAAGATACAGGGGAAAAAATGCTTTGACTTCTGAGCTGGCTGTGATCATTCTGAATGATTAGACAGTTGAGATGTTCAAACAAGCAGAAATGTTTATTAGATGTAAGGCTGTTTTCTAGCAGCAGTAAGTGAATGGATTTTTCAGGAAAATCTATGAACAAAAGTTCTGATCACTAAAAATGTTTTGAGAACTCCACTCCCATTAGCTGTATACTAAAAGTGTCTGGAGTAAAATTCACATAAATAAGAAAGAGCTGGAGCTGTACTTGCAATCATAAGTTCACATTTTCTGAGCTTCACTCACAATAAATACTTTTGCATGCTATTTGACCTTTTTGTTTTCTGTATTTAAAGTAGAAAATCATAGGTAAAGTTAGTTCTTCTAACTAGCTGAAAACCTCAAACTTCAGAAAACTACCAATTTAGAGTATGTAGGGTTCATATTAGGTGCACCTTGCTCTGTGTTTGTTGGTGGTTTTTATCTTTAAAAATCTGCAGAATTCTTTGATCAGGTATTTGAGTGTATCTGTAGACAGGTAACTCTTCAACAGGGTTCTTAATTCTGCTGTAAAGTATACAGAGATCATCTCTCTTCACAACTCTCCAGATTCTCCTACCCTTACTGCACTTCTCAAGTTTCACACGGGTTGAGTGAAAAATCAATGGGTTTTTATAACTAAATTCAAAACAATGAAAGGCCCCCAGGAAATTCATTCTGGTGTAATTACAGCAGTGAACTGTAATTTTTAATCAACATGATTAAAGGCAAAACAGATAAAACAAAGCACTGTTCATTCTATGGCAATTTTCAGTTTGGAAATGGATGAGCTACTAGAAATATATTTCATTGCATTTATACATTACTGTCATTAATGAGAAAATGATTATCCTGAATAAAATCATGTGTAGACTGTTTGTAACTAAGGAAGACAGAAGGACTGTCTTTTAGAATATTGCCCAGAAATGCAAGTTTGCTTGTTCGTGTAGGATATAAGAGGAGAGAACTTTAAACAGGGTCAATCTTTCTAGTTTGAACTAGCTTAAATATATCTCAAAATTCTCAGATACTCAGAATACCACTGGAGTATAACCCATATTTCTAAGGCGGGTAAGGAGGTAGCTTACATGTAATCAGCTACTGAAGGTTGAGTCTTTCCATATAATTTTACTTACATAAATAAAGGACTTGTATTTTTTAGACTGCAACAAGTTACCATTTACATTCAACGTCAAAAAATTCTTCCATTAATTTATGATTTTCATATGTATTCAGAAATTATTGTATTTATTGCATAAATGTTTTTCTGACAACAGCGTGTGGGTTTTATTGTTATGGCTTTGTTTTGTTTGGAGTTTTTATTGTAGAGTTACTTGAAAACCAGGATGTGTGAAATCTAAGGAAAATTTGCTACATCTGAGACAATGCAGCAGATGAAAGAGAAACAAGAATATTTTCATCTTCTCTGATTCCTTTTTTTTCAGATGAAATTCCAAGAGATCACTCCTTTAAAATATGTTTTATAAATTGAAGATCAAATCCATAAAGCACTGGTATCCCTCCAACCTTATTTCTGTTTGTACATGATTAGAAATCTGAGCTGGCAAATCACAGTTTCACAAAATGTCAATAGCGCCTTGTTTCGAGAATTAGCTGAGCACTGAACAAAATTCCCTTATTGCTCAAAAATCATGGGAAAGAATGGAGCAGTAGAGAAATATAAAATGAAATTCTGACATCTGAATACTGACCTTAACACTGTCAAATAAAACATTATGATAATTACCTTCACTTAAGTACTTGTTTCATGGTCCACCTTCAGCTGCCAAACTTCACATATTTCTGTGTTAACTCATAGGGGAAGTTGTTTCCTAAAAAAAAAAAAATAAAGGCTGAGGAAAACAATAAAAAAATAAATCCAGGTTTGCGTTTTTAATATCAAATGTTACAAAAATATAAAAAATGCTTCCTTTATAATTGTTACTCAAAATGTTGATTTCATTCAGGCTATTCCAGGTACAAGAAATGCAGATACACTATGGGTCGATACTCTAAATATTATATCTCTAGAAGATATGCACTCTTCAAGAAACAAATACAGATTGGAAAATTCAGATTGGAAAATAGCTTGTGATATTTATATACTACCTTCCAGAATTTTGGAAAAATAGTAATTTTTTAAAGGCACATTACATTAATAATTAAATGGCTACTAGAGAACTTAAAACCCCCTCAATTATAATGAGGCTATATCAGTACACCTAATTTGAGGTTATTTAAGATCAACATTCATCATACTGAATTAAGAATTGAACTTTAAATTAAAAAATAATGATTCTTGGGTATATACGTTCATAGTTTAATTATGTTTCCAGTATGAAACTGGGATACAAAATAGGAATCCAAGCGGAAGTCATTATAATATTTTCCAGAAAACCTTTATAAGATAATTCTAATTGAGTCACATGTAGCCCTGGCTAAAAAAGGGAAGTTGAACCACAATTATTATTAGATATACAGTCTGAATGATGATTCTTACTTTATTTAAAGTCTGTATTTCTGCTCTACAGTCTTAAGGACAAGAAATTAAAAACATTACCAAATAAACCAAAACAACAATAAAGGAAGTAAAACAGCAAGCAAACTTAAAAACCACAGAATTTACTATACATTTAAGAAGACAAGTTAAAAAATTAAACTTTTGAATTGTTTTTGGTTTGAAGCAACTTCCTACTAAGTGGCAGAACTGTTCCTATGGCTGGAAAGTGAAAAGGGTGCAAAACTCAGTCTGAAACAGTTTCATATACACAAGAATATCTTGGTTTCATCCTTACATCATTCAACCTATTTTATTTCTTTCTGGCTATGGGCTGCAGACCGTATTATAATCTTTAATATATTTTATATAATATAAATATATTGCATTCATGATACATTAAAAAAATAAAATATATTTACAGCACTTAGGTATCAATAGAAATTTTATTGCAGAAATATTGGAATTGCTGTGCTTGTACTGCTTATTGCGCAATATTTTGTGTCATGGCCTTCTAGTCAAAACTTACTATTTCCATTTATAAATATATATGGTAAGCAAAGCTAGATATAGGCTTTTGTGTTCTGCAGTTTTATGGGTCTCAATGACATTTGACATGCTACATTGTATCAGTCTTAAGATTTAAAGTGTACCTATGTTTTCTGAGCAATTAATTTAAAGTGAATAATAATGAAATTACAGTTCTCATGGTTTCTCTAGTGTTTCAGTTTTTCACTGATTTTGCAATAATTATGAGCTAAACACACATATTTTTTTTAACTTGGATGTCTAAGTCCAAAGATTTTCTTTAGATGTTTAATACTGCCAAACTCCTATTTTCAATTCCCTAAAAAAAAAAAGTGAGAGTTTTAATAAAAAACTATAGGCATGCTAAGAGAAGCAATATTAGGTAATTTTGTTTCATTTAATTTTCAGCATATATTTTCCAACACTGTTTTATTCTAAAGTACCATCCCAGCTGAAGTACAGATGTCCTCACTAGGATGTCTTCAATTCTTACATAAACCAAGAAATTAATTTAAAAAATAACTCACTTATAATCACAGGCCATCCTAGTTCAGATTTTATCAGTTGGGCCAAAAGAAGTACATTTGGTCTAATTTCGGATAAATCCTTGTCAGCTCTGTCCCCTGCCTTTCTGCAGAGGTACTGTCTTCTAATTCATGGTAGGTGATACATTCCTTCTCCTTTCCAGTCAAATAAGTTCTTTATCTCTTTCCTTCAGTTTGTGATACACTGTTTTCTGTCTATCAGTGAGGCCTCTATTGTTTTTCCCTCCATATCATATGTTCGAATTTTGATTGTTCTTTCTAACTTACAGGATAAGGACTCTGTCCAGTATGCTAACTCTTGATAAGTTTGCAATTCTCTGATATGTTGGAAACCCACTAGAAGGCTACAGGAAGTTAAAGATCAATTTGATGTGGTAGAATTTATGGAAAAGGCTGTTTCATCTCCATATACAAAATAAATAAATTGATTTGGATTCCAGCGGTGACTAATTAGAAAAATAGAGAACTGGAAACATTCTTGATCAAAAAAGAGGAAGGGAAGGATTGTGACACAGTCATTTAGAATTTTTTATTAAAATTATTTGGATTTAGATTCACAGTGAAGGAGTAATAGCAAAGTTTTAGTAATGGAATTTTGTGTGTTTAAGTATCCCCTGATTTTGAACTAAGCAAGTGCAAAGTTGAATATTGCATATTAAAATGCCTATCCCTATCGGATTCGATCTCAAGATTGATTAGGAAAATTTATGTGCAATTATACGTAGATAACACACAATCAAATATACGTACCTGAGGTTGCTTCAGTGGAAGAAAAAAAAATTAAATAATTAAATCCTGAAAAATGCATGATATGTTAACACACAGAGAAAACACAGGAAAGAACATATTCTCACTGAAAATTCTGAACATATTATCTTACTTGACAAGGCATCATCAACTTGAAATGTAGCTATTTTATAAAAATATATATAAATTTATTTTCAGGTGTTGTATATGGTAGTAATCTCCCCTTCACCTCTTGTTATTTTAGAGTGATGATTTCCAACTAAAATAATATTCCTGCTTATACCAAAGAAACAGGGGAGTCTGTCTAGCAGACATTACACAAGAAACTGAAACTGACTGTAAAGTGCTGTGAAATGCATATAGTAAACACACTGAAAGAAATTAGATTATCATCCCATCACCTTTCTTTATAGAAATATGGTCTGTTTCTTGTAAATTATAACAAGAGCAAGCACAACGTTTTCAAACTGAAGTAATTTTTGAGATGATAGTATTCCTTAAGACACTGATCTATTTGATTATATTATCTAACCCAGAAAAGCAATCTGCCACTGCTTCAGAACTGCAGATGAAAAATAGCAACACTAGAAAATAAGAATGGACTCAAGAATAATAATAATAATAAAAATCAAAACCAAAACACAACCTATTTTTCTATGTAGAGAAATCCACAGGAGGCCACAAAAAACTGCTTTGCAGCACAGAAAACACATGTATACTTAACTTCTTTCTCCTAATAACAGAAATCTAATACAATTGAAGAAGAAATCAACCTGTTCTCTTTTCACGAAGAAAGTCAGCAGGAACTATATAAAAAAATATTTTAAAGCATTTTTACTACTTGAAAAAGTTTTACATTATTTTTTTAAAAGGTAGTGCAGATGGAAAAAGTACAATTAGACAAATGATTCTAAAAATCAAAAACAATGCTTGCTTTCAAGCCTTTAATTTCCAGAACCAGATTCTATCTGCCTTTGTAACTACAATTACTTGTACAGAAAATCAGAATTGTAAGTTCTTTTACTGGAAGTGATGTCAGCCTCGTTTGGTGTCACGAAACAGAATGACCAGAAAATAAGGTCATCCAGAACTGAAAACAAGTTTGTTTTCTTCTCTACTTTGCTTTTGACTCTTAAGTGTTGAACCAATGTGTGAGCAATGCTAGAAAAATGAGGCATTTGTCATTTAATAAGCAAAGACCCAAAGTTTAAGAAACTGAGAGAAAGGAAGAAACTTTGGAATATGTGCGGGAAAAAAAAGTGGTGTGAAAATCTTCCTGGAAATATGGGAAAATATTAATAGTACAAGATAGAAAACTGACTGTGAGACTATTACACTTAGTGACTTCTGAGACATGGAACTAGTGTGGGGGGTGTAGATACATAAAGTGATAACATTTGTGAACTTCAAGAAAATAAAATTAGAGTAAATAGAATACTATTTTTGCAAGATAATCTATACTCTAAGAGCTTGAGAATTATGGTCAAAAACCTTATTCTCAAACAGCGCACATATCTTTGACTATGCACACAGCCTCATTTTCTATAATTTACAATAGAGTAAAAAACAAAAGTGAAGAAAAATTGTTATACCACACTTCTGGTTTATGACCATGTTTTTAAACACATAGGCAGTTCTGTGGAATCCATATAAATGGCTGGGATGTCTAGGCAGTCTGACAGCATTATTTATAGATAACAGCAACAGCTGGGGACCAAGCTATCTTGCTTGATATGACTCTGTCTTCTACTGCTCTGAGTGGTGACTAATAACTAGGGTTAGTGAAGTTGCAAATGCACTGACATTAAACAAGAGAAATGACAAAAGGAAGGGGAAAGGCATACAAGAAACCAAAACAAAAGAAAATGAAATGTGTTCTGTAGGAAAACCAGAGCACAGCACAATACATTGTAGCTACTCTCTCTGAACATTCCGAGTATTGCATTTTCCATGCAAAGTGTTTACAGCCTCAGAATCATCCTGCTTTCACCTTAACTAGGAAACTCTGCAAAAGTTTACTGTACATGAGCATTTAATTTATTTTCGGTTTGTAGCAAGACAGGTCCTTCTGGGATTTTCATCATAGTAGCTTTGTATCATTTCCTGAAAGAATGTGTCTGTTGTCAAATTTCTGTTGCAAAATGAGGAAGCCTAAACGTAAGAAGCAGTGAAATTCCAAAGAAGTATGAAACACGTTGCTTAGTGCTGTCAATGGTTTATCACTGGTTTCCTCCATTTGAATTTATAGGGAACAAGATAATCTAATACAAAATAAACTTCCATCAGACAAAAATCCTCCAATACAGAAATCAGGGACAAAAATTGCTGTATGAAAACTTTAGGTAGGAATTAATATTTTACAATGATCATATCTTTAGCTCTTTCAGAAAATTTTCAAATTTGTAAAATACTGTTATTTTGTGAAGAACACATTAATACATGTAGTCCAGTGGAATAGAAAGCCTCAGGGATTTTTTAAAAGTATTATTAGTCTCAAGGATTAACATGAGCAGACCTAGCAAAATCACAGCAAAAAGATCAGAATTGCAGAGTGACTGACAGCTGTCTGGATCAGTATGAAGTTTGAATCTTAATATCTGCTTTTTCTAGCAGCTTTACCACAGTTAGTGCGCAAACAAGAAATCTGCTGCCCTTTGAATATGACATTAAATATCACAGGAAGCAAGTTGGTATTTTGCTAGTTCTCTTCTTATCCCTCCTGGATGTTTGCAAATGGACTGAAATCCTCATGACAACAGCAGTAGAAGAAGCTACTGTTCTCCAGATCTCAATCCAGAGACTTTTGAGATTATTTAAGGAGAGTTTGAAACACTCAGCGTGCACAGTCTGTGGAAGATATTAGGAAAAAGGGATGTCTTCTGAGAACTTCAGGCATTGAACAGTGATCTGTATGCTGAAGGCAAGTTAAAAAAAAAGTAGAAGTTGAGTTAAGGCATGTAAGTTGAACTGTTAAATAGAATGGCATGGCATTTTATAGAATGAAGGTAAGAAGATTTTTCTTAATTTTTTTTTCATCTAAAACTTTCCTTAGGCAGTAAAGTATCTTACTCAAGCTGCAGATTTTAGGGCAATAAAAAGCTATATTCTCCCTTCTGAAAGCAGACATATTAAATTGTTTTGGAAGACCAGTCTTGAAGAATATTTTTACTAAGATCCTTACATCTGTCTATGCCAGAGTAATACATCTACCTTGATATATCCTGATATGCTGGTGGAGAAGAGCAATACATTTTCCTTCTAAATAATAAAAAGGGTAGAGATTCACGTGGTTTTATATATACATGTGTGTGTCTGTGTGTTTTGATCAGTATATCTTGAAATTTAACTGAGTGTTGAAGTGTCAGTTATTGAGCATAGAAGACTCACACCTGAAAAGGTTGGAGCAAAGAATTTTAAGAGACATCCAGGAAGTAAGTCACAGTCCTTCCTGTCCTGACTGCTAATTCTATTATCATTACTGTGAAATGCAGTAAAATTTTCTGTGTTCAGAAATCAGTATTATTTGCTTTTTTTAATGTGCACAAATCAGAATTTTAGGCCCTCACAGTGAAATTTCTGTGACTTTTTTCTGAAGGAAAAATTTGCATGCTTAGTCTGAAAATGTTACTCTGTAAAATAACTCTGCATGGTAAATATATGCTCAGAAAATTAAATATTATGAATTTAACAAATCAGACTAAATGAATTTTTCCTTATCTTTTTATTTCAGTATTGGCTGCAGAGTAGTCAAAGCTTAAACAGTCTGTCGGTGATTGAAATTCAGGTTGAATCTGAGTCTGGTTCTGGTTCCTGGATCTCCGATCTGAATCTCAATCTGAACCGTTTATTCAAAGGAAACGAGCTGCTTTTATACACTACCCCAGGACACAGCATTTCATTACATGGCAATTCTCACTACACAACCAATCCCATGTTGCCACATCAGCAATGCATCTTTTTAATGTCCTTCTATGGGGTGATCATGCACTGTTCACTCGTCTGTCAGCTTCTGGCAGGCTCCTCTCTGTAGGGGTCTGCCATGTGACACCTCCTCCCCCCAGGGTCTGTGCTGCCATGTGCTCCTTTGTGCTGCCATGTGCTTATCTTTCCCCATAACAGTCTTTGTATGCTTGGGAGATAAATTAGGAAGAAGGAAAAATATGAAGAACTTGGTGAACATGCTTGCTGTGTAAGATGCACTGCAGTAATACTTGCTTTGAATTTTAAGCATATTGGTAAACTTGTCTACAGTGGTCATTATAACCATTAAATGATTATAAAATAGCATATCCCATTAATCACTATAAAAAGAGGAAGAAATACCTTTAAAATTTTCTTTTCATATGCAAGTGTTGGGAAAATGTAGATGTTGAGGAGGATTAACTATTTTATCCTATTTTCTACTTCATACATACATTCATACATAACTACCATTAATTTCTAAAATTATTTTTGGGGTTAAAAATAAATATCATCACTTTGATAGGACTTGGGAAGATTTCTATCGGTTTCCATGAATTTGAAGAACCATCAGAGTGGTCCCTTGGTGAGAAAGGTGTAAAAGAGCAAGTCAGAAGCAATGGGCCATGAGAAACGTAAGGTAGGAGTTTCCAAGAAGCCCTTGTTTCGCATTAGCGTAATGTAGCAGCAGCACCTGAGTACCCTGGGATCTCTGAAGGAGAGATCAAATAGAGGGGAAAAAGGATCTGTGGGCTATTAAATCCAGAGAAAAGTCAGAAAGACTAGAGCCAAACTGCTCAGAATAAAATCATAATTACTCTCAAGGCATTGTATCTATGTCCAGAGCAGCGTTATCTATGATAACGCTTGGCTGCTCCTTAGTTTATCACATTTAAAGTGTCTGTAGGTGCAGGTCTCATGTACAATATGTTATAGAAGATGGAAGACTGTGATAATTTTTCATATACAGTATAATAAACTAGATGGGACTGAAAAAGAATTAGGAGTGAGAAGCTTATAAATGGCACAGGAAAACAAATATTCTAAGTTCACTGTGCCTTTAAGCACAGCATGTTCCCTGCTGAAACAGCTCCAATTTAATGTTTCAGTTGGGAAGCAGCATATCACAATTCCTCTTTTGCTGTTTTCTTGTTTGTTAGTTTTCCTCAGTCTAGAATACAAGTAAATCAGTCAGAATAAAAAAGAGGTTTTCTCTATATGTATAGCAAGAAAACCATGACAAGAGAGATTGATGTGTCTATTAAAGAAATAAGTGAGGGAAATCGTATCTTAGTTTTGCTAAGGCTGTGCTTGCTGTTCTTTTTCTAAATGCTTCAGAGTATAGTTTTGTGTTTGAAAAAAGAAAAAAAGTTAAGTCATTCATCCAGCAAAATCAGGCAAATAATAATTTAGCTTCCAGAATAATACTGAAAATAGTATTCATGTCAACACTCAGATTCCCAACAGACTATAGGTTCAATGATCAGAAACTTTCCATGTAATTACCTGACAGCTTCTTTGAGACATAGCAGAGCGTAAAATAGGCTTGTGGGGTTTGTTTGTTTTGGGTTGTATTTTTTTTTTATGTGAAGAAGACCAACAAGCCACTATCTTGTAAGGATTGCCACACAGAAAGCTTCAGCATCTGGTATAATAAACAAGTGGAAGAGTCTAGGTATCAAAATTTTTTAAAACTAATGTATGTTTTAAACATTAGGAAACGTCATGGTGCAGTTTAGATGGTTGGTTACAGATACTCCTCTTCCTTTTCTCACTGGTTCAGTTTTGCAACAGTCACTTGTTTACTGACAATCCTCATCAAGTCAGAAAAGGTTTTTTACTGTGCAAAAATCAGTGTCTATGAAGCAGTGTTAGGGCCACACAGGATTAACGGAAGCTGATGAATGCCAATCAAACTTAGAAATAATACAGACAGGTGAAATTCTATAGATGTTTTTTCAGTTTTCATTTTCACAGTGTTTAATTCTACATTTTAATTATACTACTGGTCACCAAAATCTATTTCTGTGCAATGGGTTTGGAATGTTGCAAATGGGAATCACTTCTTAATGTCCATGATGATGGTGTGATTTTAAGCATCTTATTTAAGAAGTATTTCCTCCTATCCCTGAATAAATGTCTATCTGCCTGTTATTTATCTCACCCGATCATATAAATGATAATCACAGGGCTTCCCACTGCACTTAGTATTAATAAACCACTTGACAGTGCCTGAAATAAATCAAATTTCAGATGAACCTGAAACCTTAACTAACCTGCCAAAACTTAAGACAAAGCATGTAGCTCAGAAGTGGAGGACATGGAAACGTCACTGGATTGCAGAACTTGGTATTACTTCTCAGTTGCGCCCTGGCAACACCTCAGGGAAAAGCTAAAGTGACCACTGACTTGTCCTTTCATCCTTGTGCATGGAAAGAAAATAAAAGGGGACAATCCAGATCTAGCAGCAAACCAGCATATGACAGATGACTGATGTACCTATGTCTCAGCAAATATACAGAGATACAGTGCAAGAATGACAAATAGCCTGTAGTTAAGCAGAAAATCAGTTCTCCTTGACAACCTCTATTTTTGTGATTGCAGAATAGCTATTCAAGTCTGAGGCAATGACAAAATCAACTCATAAGAAAAAATTTGTAGCAAGTATTTTGATGGCATAATAAAATTGGAAAGAGAATTAAAGAAAAAAGGACTAATTTCCTTGGACTTGCGACCATTGGTATTGTCTTCTCACTGACTTTCAAACTTTCTAATTAATAGAAAGAGTAAAGACCTGGTTTTGGACAGATTCTTCTACAGTGGAAATGTCTTTGAGCAACTGTGAAGCCAACCAGTGCATCAGGTCCCCATCATCTCATCTATGAACAAAACAAGTCAGAGTGTAAGCCCTTAAATTAGATGCTCCAGCACAATTTTTGTGATACCATCCTAGCTTGATTTTCATTATAATACTTTAGTCTTATTATCCAAATCATTCATGTAAGCATGTATATTTGAGGAGTCATGGGATCCCACTACTGGCTGTTGGTCTCTGTCCTCCACAACTGCAACTGTAAAGGTAAAGGTGAACAACACTTCTGTGACTATGTGTGCCAAAATGTACATTTGTAATTTCCCATCTGGAGGATACCTGCAGAAACTCCCCATGTCAAGGTTAGAATGGAAACTGAGAAATTATTCCATCTTCTTAGCTTTGGATGCCTGTGACTTCCAACCAGGGAACACAGAGATCCTGAGGCAGTGTCCTTCTTACAGATCTCAGCTGTTTTTCTTGCTATCACAGCAGCCACAGGCAGCTTGCTTGGACACCATGGTGAGAGATGAGTCAGACCTCTCTATGCATCAGGAAGTTCTCTCATGCCCAATGCTTCTGAAGACTGGACTGAATGATGCAGATAGGGTGGTTTGTACCAGAGGAGCTATCATATTGTGACACAAAGCTATGTAGATATTTTTGAAGGAAGAAATTGCTTCTACCAAAGTGTAGCGTGGATGGAACTGCTGTCAGACATTTATCTAAAATGTGAGAGCCTCCAGGGTCTGAGATTTCAAGTCTGAATTCAATATCTTGAATGAGAAATGCCTCTTTTCATTGACTAAAAATCATAGGACAATAATGGTTTTTCCTTATAAATCTTCTGACAATTAAGAAAGTAGGCTCCTAATTAAGACACTCATAAAAATTTTAAAACCTACTTCGTTACTCACAGTTTAAAATACCATTCATGCAAAACGTATATATAGCATGTTTGCTGTCTGCCTAATATTTATTCAAAACCCTTTCCCACTGCAGCTGGGAATGCTGTTTCTAACCACCGAAGACAAGTGCAGAACACTGGGGATGTAGAACAATTGGCATTGTTAAAGGCAACAGGGAGAGCTTTCATCCAAAACATACTACGCATCTCACAGATGCTGGTTATCTCCCAGAGCTGGTACTGATAAATGATGTACAACACGAGTGAATGCTGAGACACAGCCAAGCAGAGAAAAGGGTATCTAGGAGGAATTCCTTCACAGAAGGAGGCAACTCATTAAATGAAGAGAGCAGGTACAGCATTTATTTTTCCTTTGCACATCTGTCTTCCTTCTCTCTTAAACTTGGGACTTGTTTGCCTGTGTGCTCTGTTTCAAGACAGAATCTTGGTCATGACAGCAGAAAAACCTTTATTTCTTTGTGCCTAGGGTGGGTTTATATAGGTATAGATGGTGTTCAAGGGCATGTAAAGGTGGTCTTGAAAAGGTGTTCCACTCTTCTGAGAAAGGAGGTGCACACTTAAAAGGGGGTCTGTGATTCAATATGCCTTACTGTTATTCCCTCATAATGGATAGCAGATTCCTAGTTTTCCTCCTTTCACTTTAATTTTTCGTGTTTTTTCCCAATTTCAAAACATCTAAGTTGTCCTAAAGATCATCTCTACTGTTCGAAAGGTTGTACAGTTTTTCTAGATATCCTGGTTTTGGCTGAAATAGAGTTAATTTTCTTCACAGTGGCTGGTATGGATCTGTCTTTTGGATTTGTGCTGAGCACGGGGTTGATAATACAGAGGTATTTTTGTTATTGCTGAGAAGGGTTTACACAGAGCTGGAGCCCTTTCTGCTTTTTGTATGGCTATGCTGGTGAGGAAGTTGGGGGTGTGTAGGAGGCTGGGAGGAGACACAAGTCACCCTGGGACAAGTGACCCCAGCTGACCAAAGGGCTATTCCAGACCATATGACAACATGCTCAGTACATAAAATGTGAGAATAAGGAGGAAGGAGGTGAGGTGTCATCACTTGGAATGATGGTGTTTGTTCCCAAATCACCGCCATGTGTGATGGGGCCATGCTCTCCTGGAGATGGCTGAACACTTGCCTGTCCATGGGAAGCAGTGAATTGATTCCTTGTTTTATTTCGCTTGTGTGCTTGGCTTTTGCTTTTCCTATTAAACTGTCTTCATTGAAACCCATGAGTTTTCCAGCTTTCCCCCTTCCAATTCTCTCCCTGATCCTGCTGGTGGGGGAGTGAGTGAGTGACTGCATGGGGCTTTGTTCCTAGGGGTTAAACCATGACACCAGTCCAACCTGTCTCACATATTAAACTGTGTAAAGAACATTTGCAACTAATTGAAAACATGCATACACTTCACAGATGAATGCCTCAGTCATTATCTTTCAATTATGAATCTTGGCTCTATCTATTCTTCCATATCTGGTTTTGAAACCACCTTCAAATCCTGACCTATAAGCTCAGTAGCTTGTGTAAGATCTGGAAGATAAAGAACACTTTGAGGTTTAGCTCTGCATTATGTCAGATCCTATTTATGGGGAAATATAAAAATTACAGTCTATGGTGACTACAGTGTGGCACATATTTAATAGAATAGGCATAATTTTCTCAGAAACACTGGCATTTGAAAGCAGAAATCAAAGAATTTGCGATATGTTATACCAGGCTCTGATCTACTTCCAGCAATAATAGGAGAGTTTTTAAAAGAAATCATAGACTTTTATCCACTCTGCTCTTAACTTCAGAACCAAACAGTGCTGAGTATTAAAGTGTGACTCACTGACACTGATTCAGGAGTCACTGAGGACATTTTAAACTCACCCCAGTGCAGATGATTATGATCCAGCAACCATACAGATACAGAGAACACACAGATTTCAAAACCTTCAAAAATTGCTTGTTTTAATTTGCTCTTGATGCTAAAATATTTTCTTTAAAAACTGTTTCTCTTTAGGCAATTGGCAACAGATATGGGGGAATGTTCTAATGAAATTTTAATTTTTAAAAAAAAAATTGTTAAAAGCATTATGAATAAGTGAAGAAATGTACGTATTCACAAATTGTTTTTTCTTACACAGGAAGAGAAAAAATACTTTTAATTTATTAAAGTATTATGCTTTGACATTTTTATGTTTGAGTTGCTTGTCCAAGTTTCAGTTATTTGATTGAAATAACCTTCCATTTTGGAATTTATTTCATTTTAGGAAAAAAAGTATACAAATTTTAAAATTAATTATTATTGATGAGATAAAAAATGCTGGAGATTAACAAGTTGTTACTTTTTATGCTTCATTTTATTTTCATTGAATTCAGAAGTCTTATGGGCCGGGGAAACAATATATATCTATTTCTAATGGTTTACAGCTAGGAGTAGAAAAGTGAATAAATTAAGCAAGATTTTTCCCATTTATTTTCATAGACTTTATTTCTCAGTTCAACTTCATAACATAAACACAGAAAATGTTACAAGTCATGTCAGGCCTCCCTTGATCATCATCACTATATTCGGTTCAAAATAAGATTAAATAGGTACAAACTGGTCAGAAAGTAATTTGGCTGGTCACTGGAAGAACAATATTAATCATCAGAAGATAATATATTCTTTTAGCCCTATTCATTCTCTCAGAATTAGTTCTAGATCTTAAAATTATTCCATGGCCAAAGTAGTTCAGCTTTAAGCAACAAAATCAATTAACCCGATTAGTCATAGATCCATTTGATCAATGGAAGGCGTGATATAACAGCAGACCGTGGTACTGAATGATTAATGAATTTTCTTTCAGTTCTGAAAAGCCACAAATAGGAGTGTGATTTTTCTGTTCCATTTCTAACAATAATTATAGGCCTCTATGCAAAATGTCACACTAGTTTTATAATAATTGACACTTTTTGATCTTCTAATGCATGCTGAGATTGAGAAGAGACTCAGGTATTTGCCCATTCCCTTCTTTCCCTTCAGTAGCAGTAAGGCTGACAAAACAAAGGGGCTCTGCATTCTGGTTTGGATCATGACATTGTAGACGGCTGTGTCCAATTACCTCTCCTAAGCTGGTCTGCTTCAAGAAGGGTCATGTTTTAAAATGTAAAAGACAGGAGTAAAAACTCCTCTTTTCCCCAGGAAAAGAGCATGAAGGAAGCACAGAAGAGTAATCAGTATCCATGTCTGGTCTTTCTCTTCTTTACAGTGGAATCATGTTTTTATCCTTGCATCCCACAGAGCATAGAGGTTTGCAGACTTTTTGAAGTCTGGGATACATTTAACTCTTTTTCTTCCACAATGGTGGTACAAAGTCCACCTCACCACAGTAATTATGATATCCTAAAGAAAAACAAAAAGTGGGTGAAAGTTTTATGGCTGCTGTGAAGGATGAATATTTGTATGCAGACAGCATGGGGTGGGGAAGGTTGTTTTCATATTTTCCTACGGACTACACTATGAAACTGCAAATCGAACAGAATAAGCAACAAAAACTTATGTTTCACAGTCTAATAGTTCTCTTCTGTAGTCTGAACCCAGAGTTATCCCTCCAGTGGAAGCAAACTGAGTTGTGTTTTCCTTTGAAAAAGTGGTTTTCTTCACACTACCTGCCTAGCCATGCTTAGTGTTCGGTTGGATGATTCAATTTACTTGTTTATGAGATACATACTAGCCACAAATATTCATTCCTTGTGCCTCTTCAAGAATGTAAAGAAATACCCACATTCCCTTTATCAATTTGTTAAAGAACAAGATGGCTTAGTTGCCCCACCGTAAAGCTTATTTGTCTAGAAGCTTTAGTATATTATAGTATATAGAAAATTGTACAACTGATCCTACCAGTGCATTTATGAACAACACATCCAGCAACAGTGGATGGGATATAATCCCACTCTTCCTAGAGAAGACAAACACAGCCATTAGCAGAGTTCAGTCTGATGCCGGTGCACGCAAATCTGAATGCTTTGTCTATTTTCCTTGCAATAGACTAATGTAAGTCACCAAAAGAAATAGAAGTAATTGCCTTTTCAGTCTGTCAGGTCAATGATCCATGAATAAAGAAGCCTTCATGCCAAGAATTAGAATAGATTGGAGATCTGTTACTTTTGTCTTCAGTGTACCTGAAAAATTAAGCCCATTATGAAGATTTGTGTATGCACTGGTTTTCTTGTGTTTTGCTTTTTTTGTGACTATAAATCCATTTTTTCAAGACTTTCTTATATGCAAACACAGAATTAATACACCAGTGAAGCTGTAAACGAGATACTGAAGTATGCCAAATGTACACGATAATTTAAATATTAAATGCATTTTTACGAACTTTATAGGTAAAGTTTTACAGTTATTTCAATGATTTATTAAAAATGAGATCTTATACTTGCACAACATATTTATTTGAGTATAACTAAGGATAACCAAGTGAGATGAGAGAGTAGGAATACTCTCAGCTAAGTCTGTCTTTCATTAAGTTTGGCTGTGGTTGTTATTCTGGTGTGCAGTAACCTATCCGGGACACTGAAGATCACTTCCTGATAGTATAAGTCAGTAAAGTGAAGTCTGGTATTTCTTTAGTATAATTGGCTACATTTACAAAAGTTCATGAGTACATCCATATCAGAGGAGGATAACAAGAAGCCCAAAGAAGTTCTTGCTGATTTTGATTAAAGCATTAATGACAGCTCTCTTAAGTAAAGTTATATATGTAAAAAAGAAATACTCAAACAGAAAAACAAAGCAAAACAAAACTATTCAGGACTTTTCTTCAAGTCCACCAAAATATTTCCAGTGCAATATTTCCCTTCTTCAATTCTTCCACAGCTATAACCCTGCTTGTGTGCTGCAACAGGGAAATGACAAAGTTGTTTAAACAAACATTGACAATAGGCCTTATGTGATTATATCTTTCCACATTTAAACAAAATAACAAATGATGATTTACCTTTTAGACAATGACAACAAATCTTAACTGAGGCAGTTTACTGTATTTAACTCTGTTTACTTTCAGTCATCGTTTGAAGATTACTGTAAAATCATATTTCTGTATTAGAAGTAGTTTTCTTCTTGGAAAGCAAGTTTATGTATTCCATTTCCTGGTATGTAACTTATTCAGACCTTGCTAGTTCATTCTAAATTCATAGACTCATGGAAGGAATGTGAGAGATCCAACAAAAAAAACCACAGAAGACCTGAAAGATTTTGTTGTAATACAATTAAGTATCTTATCCCAGGTAACTAGCAGGCCAAATTGCTTGAAATATCTCCTTTATTGAAATACGTATTGCTTTATTGAAATACATACAAGACTTCCATTGTGTTCTATGAAATAACATTTAGGGAACATACTTTTTGGGTTTTTGTTCCTAAACACAGTCTATTTATGTGTGTGTATGTGGAGGTAGGTGCATATATTCTTTAATTTTATATGTCTTACACACAAAAATAATATTTGGACTTGTGATGTTGTAGGAGAAAGAAAGGTACATCTACCCCTCCCAACTTATTTAATTCTTTTAAATTTTAATTTTTGGAGCTAACAATGTTATTTAAGCATATCTGTCATTAGGCTACAAGCAAAATAGATATAATCAACATAGGATTTGGGGGTTTTTTCCATAAAATTGATGAAGTTTGTCAGAAAACACAAAAGCAAAATCTCTAGGTTAAAAAAAAAGGTGAGTTGTCAAGGTTTGGAATACCCAGGACAGACAAGGTGATAATGAATAAAGCAGACTCTGACTGGGACCTTTTTTAGATTCTGGATTCCAAAGGAGCTCTTGGTTTGTGTGGTCTCTGTTACATTGGATGGACAACTTGTCTCATTATGATTTAATTTGTCATGTGCCACTTACTTACCAAATCCAGGGAAAATAATAGTCTTGAGGATACTTATATATGACTGTTTCAGTAAGGAAGAGAGGTTCTTTATACACTCAGTGTCCTCTCCTTTTAATTTGCACATATGAAATGAGTAACCAAAAGGGGTGACAGATGGAGTCCAACCACTCATGATTAATAAAGTTGTTCAAAATCCAACTATAATTTCCTGTGAATATAAAAAAAAAGGTTTTTTTTCTTTTTGAGCTCAAGGCTTTGAAAATTTTACCACTTCTTTTAAAGAAGTAACACCGAGGAATCATAGAATATTCAATTGAAGGCAAGGAGTACTACAGAAGGAAAAAAAGGTGAAGCAAAAATTTGATACATGTAAGATTGATAGTCAACACAGCTTTATGTGTGTGAAACTCAATAATCTTTATGGCAAAAAGCATCAAGCTGCAGTAAAACAATGTTGATGACTTGGCTTGGCTGTTGTAGGACATTTATTATCTGATTCCCATGAATGTTTTGGTAGACTCACTGGGATCTTAAATTTAATTACTCCTATTTCAAATAAAATTGAGAGAAAAAAGGGGGCAGGAAATAAGAAAAATATGTTTGAGGACCACATGTGAAATAAACAATTGTGAGGCTGATATTAATCTTTAAATTGTACAACGTATTTTAAGTTAATTGTATTTAATAGATTTTATCATGCTTTGAATTTTTCAGAATGTTTCTGGGTGAAATTTATACTAAAGATAACAAATATTATTTCATATGTATATGCATCTATAAACATACAAAACAATAAAATATGCTTTATGAATTTGGGCTGCTGACCGTAAGTAGAAGTTAATAAACTGGACTGACAACTGTAAATGGAAGATATGTCAGGTCAAAGGTATAAATACAGTGCTTAAGTTAGTATACAACTTCTAAAATGATGGATTAATTCCACTGTTTAGAAAATATTTTTCATATAATTTTATAGAGATAGATATTAAAGCAAAATTATGCATCAGTCTGTTAACCCTTCAGTATTTATTATTTGATATTTATAACTGTATGAAAAATAGAGTGTAAACATCACAACTAAGATGTAAAAAGCTCAAAGTCAATATAGTTCTACTTTAAATTTTTTTTGGGTTACCTATATTCACTATTTATTCCTCTGATTGCTGTGATCTTAATTCTTGAAGAAAATCCCAAACTGTGCTGAACTTAGAAATCAGATCTTCACACTAGTCTCTAAGTGGTTCATTGAAGTGGTTGAAAAAATCCAAATTTGAAACTTCTATCTCCATGTTAGATTCATATATTTTAGTGTAGTTGATAATGTGATGTCTGTAAGAATTTTTCTGTTGGCAGGCACTGGTTACATAAAAATAACCTTATTTTCACTTTTATGAAGAGAGCACTGCATCACTGAGCCACAGACTCTCCAATGGCGAATGTTTTCGTCAAAAATCTATAACATTTCTTACAGATGGTGATGTGTGCATGCTTAGTATCCGGAAAAAAAGAAGAAAATTATCTATCACACCAATGCTTTAAATGTAATGGATGAAGTACTCTTGATTTCTCTATGATTAGCACTTGAAAAAGCAGAAGAGAAATATTTGCTTCGTTGAAAACTGTGTGCAAATTTTGAATTAAGACATTGTTATGGAAAGTGAAACAAAATAACTGTGATGCAGAGTTAATATAATGTAATTTTACTTATTTGTTCTGCATTTTTTCTTTCTATGTTTAGAATGCAAACTCCTGAGATGCCAGTATATTAAACAGTATGGATGTGTACACCTATGTCATGCAAATGAAAGAAACAAGATAATTTCTATAGCTAATATTCATAAGCTTCCCATAGCACAATTTCAGTTACATAAAAGGGAGATTTTGTTTACTAAGTTTTCTTTGACATTTGAGTTCAGTTACTGCCATGGCAGAAGACAAGTTGATTAGGTCATTTGCATCATCTAAATGGAATTCTGAGTAATGTCATCATTCAGTGGATCTTTGAGAACAGAAAAGGGATTGTATCCCATCAAACCAGGCTTTATAATCAAGCGAACAATACTTGGAATGCATCATTATTCTGTACAGATACAAAGTCTGATTGGCTGATATTCAGATAAGGAATATGGACTTTGAATTGTAAAAGGGTGCTTAAGAGGCGGAAAAAAAGAAAACATTAGGAAAGAGGAGAAGAAAAACACCTTTCAAGTGAATCCATGTTTGCATCCAAACTTATTCACATTAGTTAGATTTGATATCACCTTTAAATATTCTGTGATTCAGCCAATAAAAAAAAGTATTTACAGTAACAACATAATTTTATTTATAGGCATTATAGTTGGTTTAATCTGATGGAGACTGTTTCTACAGTGGATTGCATATTTTCTGATGTATAAATATTCAAGACATCCCCACATTTCATGCGGAACAGTAGGTCTTACTATCCAAACCGGCCTTAATCAAACTTGTATAGAAACATTTAACTTCAGTTGCCTGAAGCACTTGACATCCAATCAGCCCCAAATGGCTCAAGTTAGTCCAAACTGTAAAAAGCACTTTCATTTAAAACCCATACCACCACCGGAGAGGTGTTGAATCTGTTGCGTATTAAATTAGCCTTTGTCAGCAGAACATTGCAGGGATTTAAACGTGTGTTAACAAATTACCTTCATTCAGAACACCAACTTGACCTGAATCTCCTGAGCTATAAAATTCAGCAAGATCAAAAAAAAGAAAGGAAAGTGACAGTCTAGGTTAGACTCTTTTGGAATTGTAATGTTTTCACTTTCAATACAACTGGAAAGAGTTTTAAGAAACTGGAGAATATCTTCTATTGAATGGAATATGAAAGAATCTGAGAATAATGCTGTGTTTAACCTCTATACTATAAGGAACATATATTCACATATTTCTATATATCTTGCCTTAGGCCAGTGTCAAAGAAAAGAGAGTGTTCAATCCTGTAAGGTACTGAGTTCTCTGGCTGTGATCCAGCAAAGCACTCAACTATGTGTTTAAATTTAAGTACATGGATCATGGCACTAACTTCAATGGGATTATGCTTAAAGATAAACTAACCTTAAATGCTTTGCTGGATCACAGCCACAGTGCTCAGCACGGGGTGAATACAAATCCAATCTGAGAGGAGCGTTTTCTTCTCTGTTTCCAGTGAGAGCTCTTTTCAGAAAAAGTTCTTTTCAGAAAAGGAAGTTCATATGATAACCAGATTGAATAGCTTCAGAAGGGTGGGATGATTAATAAATCTTGGGATGCTTGTGTTCAAACAAATAAGCAAAGCAACAAACAAAAACCAAGCTTTGACTTTCCCAGGTTCAGATACTAATTTTTTTTGTGTAACATAATGACAGGGCATGGGCAGGGATATAGATAAAGCAGAAGAAATCAATTGAAAGAGTAGAGATAGAGGCAAACAATGTTCCCTTTTATCCTTTGCCAAATTTCTCTCCTGATTTTAGCTGTGGCCTCTCTTAATTCTGTAATTGAAAAGAACAAGAAGTCTCTAAGTTTAAGCATGTATGAATACCCTCACAGAATACACATCAACTGAAATCGGACAATACAGTCTATATAATTAGAGACAAGTGACATTCTTATGGGTCTGATGCTGGTCCAGATGAACACAACAGGAAAGTAAGCTTAGGAAACAAAGAATATTTCAAAGAGCAAAAGAAAATCTGTGCTTTTCAGCATTATATATAAAGACTATTAACTTTGTAATTTGCTACACACGTTTTGAACTTCCATTGGCTCCAGTGTAAAGAGGACCTGGTTAGAACACTGGAGCCTACTGAAAGAAGTCAGATGAGCCATACTTGTCTCCAAAAAGCGAAGCAAGTGAGAAGAGAAAGAAGCTATCATGTGTACACTTCCACCACTCACCTATTCTTGATGGGCAGCAAGAAAGGTTTGTCACCAATTTTTCTTTTATTATTATCAGGCCAGGTCACCACATCTTTGGTCAAACCTGCAAGTTTATCTTCAAACAGTAGCTGTCACAACAACTCAGATGGTGAAAATGGACTGGGCAACACTGTTTACCAGGTTGATGATACCACTTGAACAAACATGTAACAATTGCAAAATCCTGGGCTGTCTGACTGATAAAACAACAAGCAAGTCACATTAATCTTCCTGTAAAAGAGAAAAAGAGAACATGTCCCCTAAAATAGCATACAGAAACCTAGGACTGCCTCAGCAAACTTGTCCACATGTGGCTTTCTCAAAGGCTTGAATCTTATTTAAAAATAATACACAATACATACAATAGGGCTTCATATTTCAAGAGAAATAATTAAAGACAGCATCGCACTCTCTAGCTAACAGCTCTTTCTGAAGCAATGGGCAGCTCTGGCAAAAGTCTGCCACAGTGCACCCTGAAGTACAATCAAATCAAACTGATAAAGAATTCTATCAGAGGTTAGTGAACATGAAACACTTTTGAACTACAAAGCGCCCAAGCAACTCAGCATGTGTATTTTTTTCCCCTAGGTTTATCTTATTCCCACAATTCAACTTCTCACCTTTTCATCGTATCCATCAATTTCTTCCTTGTTGAGAAACAATTATACCTTAGGAGTCTCTTGAACTCATTTATAACTCTATTTTTGAACCTTGAACCTTGTTCTATGGCTTTATTATTTTTTTACAGAAGCCCTGCTCTAATTTTCTATTTACTCCTAGATCCTTAATGCTACAAAATATTCTTCAGAATCAAAATTTGTCACCAACACCTGTCAATTTCTTTCACAAAATGAAAAGCTTTTTGATTCAACTCTTGAAATTTGAAGAAAGTTCTCTATGCAGATACATTTTATGTTTTAACCAAATATGCATAATGTTTTAAAGGAGGACATATTTTCTTAGCTATATGCCGATAGATCTACCTTTTTAATGACATAATCAAGTCAGAAAAAGACCCATAAACATTGAACTGCTTGATATCTTTTTCCTATCATACACATATTTTTATCTCTCAACTTATGAAGAGAATAGACAAGAGTTTACTACTTGTATGCAGTATAGGAACTCATTGCCTAGTCTTTTGAAATGCTTTTGCAATTTTTCACAGAAACTTATTTTTTTTTCACTGAAAATTCCACTTGGTTCCAATATGGGAAAATATTTTAATCTGTAGTTCATTGATGCTTATCTAACTCAAATCAAGAGATAAACTTTCGAAGTTCAGTATCTCTTCCATAGCACCTGTAAAAATCACTGCAATATCTGTAGCAGCTCTTTCCTGGAAGGCAAGTGTCCATGAAGAAATTTATCATCAGAACTAGAATTCTTTGGGAACATCATCAAAGAGACTGAGAATGAAAGGCATTTGGAAGGATAATTTTCTTCCAGGGTTAGACTTAGTTCTGTACTAAGGCATTTTGGTGATTCTCTACTGGTTTTTGACTATTGCAATGCCCTGCTGAGACCCTGGTAGAGTTTAGGGTGATCTCAAGGTCAGTTCTTTATCCAAGCTCTTGGTTTTTTTTCACACTGATGCTAAGTCTGTTTTTCAACACTGAGGTGAACTCCTTTGCAAAGTCACTGCTCAGTGTTCACAATATCAGCACACAACAACTGAGCTCTTGATTTTGAACCCAGAATAACACATTGGCAGGCTAGCTCAAACTTAAGGTGCTTATTAGCTCTAGGGAGAAGTCTCCTGCTTTGAATATGAATGAAGTTAAGATCTAAATGAAAGCTAAATCTTGAGTTTACACTTCAGCAGGAAAAGAGGCACTTGGAAATTCTAACAGCTAACATTTTAGATTCCCAAGGGAAATGAACAAAACGAATCTCACATAGAGAATGGAAGCATGTTTAGGCAGAGCAAAGTAGAATATTTATTTTATTTTATTGGTATATGAATATGTTTAATAAAGACTTCTCTCTGTGTCAGTCTTGTTGGGTTAGGAATCTTTTACTGCAGTGTAGTTCCTTTAACCCTAGCAGCATAACTAAAATAAAGTTCAGTTTTCAAGAAAACTAGCAAATGCCATCCATTCCAGGAGGCAGTGGAGTTATTTATATTAAATTTCTGGTTTGAATTAGTGACTAAGCACAAACACTATTCAGACTTCACTCTATTGGTAGATAAGTGCTTTGAAATTGGGAAATGGGAACATACATAGTAATTATGATGTGTTACTTATGTGGTAATTTAATCAAAATTACTGCATACTTAAAACTGAAAGTGGTAGAAAATATATGTGACATAGAATAGGATTTAATTCCTTCTTTGGATGTAGCTCAATGAGACAACATTGCTGCTTCAAGGAGTTGAGGTATCTCCCTCTTCTTCCTGCTTCAATCATTCCCCTCTCTTCTCCAGCTCCTTCTTTCCCACTTTATATTTGCATTCATCTCTGTGCAGCAACCTCACTTCTCTTGTGTCCACTTTGACACATCTGCTCTTGACGGTAAATGCACATAAGAGTCTGTGAAAGCAAGGAGTTGATAAACCAAATCTACTTGTCATAACAATACAAAAATACTCTCTTGTTTTTGCTGGGGGGATTTGTGTTTTGTGGTTTGTTTCTGGGTTTTTTTCAGCCAGATTTAGTTTATTGAATTGATTTACTGCACAGACAATGTTCTGGTCACTCAAGGTTGGAAAGGGTTGTACAGTGAGAAATGTTGAAGCAGCAGAAGTAGGGGAGTGGAATATTGCTCTTTCCCATTTGAAGGTAGAAAGCTCTTACATCATCTCAGGTTTCTACATAACTGCACCACTAAGATATGATAGTTTGGAAGGTATAACAAGGAAATTTGGTGTGGTATTGCCACATAAAAACCTAACTTATGTTCTGACTTTGTAAACCTACCTTAAAAGACTGAAAATTTAATTTTGCCTTCAAATGTGTTAAAACTTTTTTCTGAAGAATGATTCAACATTCAGCAAAGAATCTAAGAGCCTGTCAACTTCTAAATCAGATGCCCAAAGTTAAATGAGGTTAACACATGAATATTCATCCTGGCATAGCCCTGAGGGCCCAGTGCAGAAACAAGGATCTTGAAGTTTCTCCCAGAGCCCTTCTTCAGAAGAAGCTGAAGAGATTAGTTTTGACCTTGTAGAGCAAACAGCTGCAGAGGTAGGAGTCTCTTTCAGAGAACACTATGCCAGCAACCAACATGTTTTTGCTGAGAGATGAACTCTTTTGCCTCAAACAAAATGTGATGCAGCCTGCTGTCTATCTGTACTCTGTGATAGCATAGGATTTAATGGAGCTTTGCTGACACAAAACTTTGGTAATGTAGTACAAATCAGTCCTGTCCTGAAAATGAGTGTCAGCTTACACTAACACAATTTCTCATATTATACTCTACCCTCTCGTAATTAAATAAAAATTCTTAGCTTTTCTGAGCACTTATTTGCATTGAGAAACCAAGTTCGACATGCTGCCTGTGTTGACACATAGATCTTATTCCTCTTAGATTAAAACAAATCCTAAATCTATTAATTTATAGGGATTTGTTTTCCTCCCTGCTAGGTGCATTACATTGCTCTAGACTACAATGAATATAATTTCCTGTCAAGTGTCTTTATTTTTGTTTTCACATAGTCCCTCTGCTTTTCATTAACAAGAACATGGGATAAGCTCATGACAGTTTCTTTGGCTTCTACTCACCCTCCTCAAACCTCCTTATTGTTTTTCATCTCTGCTTTAATTGTATAGTTCCACAAAAAATTTCTCTCTTCTTTCCTCTGTAGTCAAAAGAGCTCCTCTTTTTGAGGTACCTTTAGCTTGTTGGTTCAATGCTGGGTAGAGCTACTTGAGTTGCCTCTCAGTAAGACCCTTTGAATTTTGTTTTGTGCACATTTGGTTTTTCTTTGTTAGGAGAAAACAAAGGAAACAATTGTGTGTATGTGTCAGAGCACAGTTTTTAGACTCTTACATCATCCTTGCACTTGCTGTCTAAGGCCCAGTAGCACTATCGGGAATGTTATACCTTGCAATTTTATCTAAAAGGCAAGTCATTCTAGTATATATTTTGACACTGCACAATCTGAAAGTATCATTGCATTAACTTCAGTTGGAAATAGACTGGCATTCAGACCACTTCTTAAGAAGTGCATGTTAACATTAATAAATGCATGTATTTCTGTGTAAGTAAAAGCTCAGATATTTATGGTTTGAGGGTACAAAGGAGTTGATCTCTAGCTTAGTCTAAAGCCTACTGAATCAATGATAACACTTCCACTGGCAGCAGCTAATTTTGTAGCAAGTCCCTTGCGCAGTATCTGTCCTCCACCACTGGCCTATGCCTTGTTCTGTGACTCACTCAGTAAAGAAAAGGAAAGAGCATCTTACTTAACAGCTGGCATAGGATACATCCCTGCTAATCAGAGACAAAAAATAGCACTTCAGTAGAAGTCGTAAATGTATTCATAAAAGCAAGAGTAAAATTACAGACCTTTACGACTAATTTATCACTGTTCACAGTTTCCAGTTCATGGCAAAAGAAATAACAATAAATATTTACCAAAGGAAAATGGATCGCATTTAGAGCATTTTAATAAATGCTTAAAAGAAAATCAGCATAGATCACTTGGCTTTGGCAATCACTTTTATCTTCTATATGTCTGTCTTTGATGGATGTTGTTCATGCTCTTTAGTTTACAGTAACAAGCAGGTTTTTAATTTTTCTATCTTCCTTCTCTCTACTGCCAGGCTATGATGGATGATGTGACAAAAAATATTCATCAGTAAATTCTAAATCACGAATACAAATTAAATCAGTAATATAAGAAACAGACTTGCATTCTCCTTTGACATTGTTGTAACTGCATCTGCTAGTCTCTTGTTTTTCCCTTCTACTTGTTTAATCTTGATAATAATACTAAATCAGCATTGGGATATCTTGTATTTTGTTTTTAGTACATGAGCGTACAGTATTGTTCTAATATACCTTGTGTCATTATTTGAGCTGAGGTGTTTGGATTTTGAATTGAAACAGCATCAGCTGAATGAGAGATAACTATCAAGGATTGGATTTCCAACCAAACACATTCCGCTCTCTAAACAGCATGGGTAAAAAACTTTACTGGGTGAAAAAACTGGCTGTCTGGCCAGGCCCAGATAGTGGTAGTGAATGGAGTTACACTCAGCTGGTGGCTGGTCATTGGTGGGTTTCCCCCAGGCTCAGTGCTGAAGCTGGTCCTGTGTAACATCTAGTACCTATAATCTGGATGAGGGGACTGAGTGCACCTTCAGTCAGTTTGCAGATGACACCAAACTGGGCAGGAGTGTTGACCTGATGGAGGGTAGGAAGGCTCTGCAGAGGGATTTGAACAGACTGGATTGATGGGTCAAGGCCAGTCCCTGCAGGCATTTAAAATACAAGTAGACCTGACACTTGGGGACATGGTTTAATGGCGGACTCAGCAGTGTTAGGCTAATGGTTGGACTCAGTGGCCTTAAATCTATGAATCTATGATTCTGTGATTCTATTCTATGTTCCAACTGTTTTTATTTTACTCTCCTGAAGGGAAATGTTCACTTTAACAATTGCTTTCCTCCAGTTTAGGGGTGTCTGAGTCCCTGAAGGTCTGCTGCTTTTAAGTGGTTGCTGGGAATCTTTCTGAGGTCCTCTATCCTCCACGTGGAGAAAACCCAATATTTCCTCATAGACAAAAAGAACAGTGATAGAAAAACTAAGGAAAATTTTGATCTTCTTTTTTAAATGTATTTTCTTTTACACACAATTTCTACTTTAGAAAGGAATTTCATTCTCAGTTACTCTTGCATGAGACCTCTGTTAGGGACAAATGAACACACACACAAAGAAGATTATGATGTTGAACTTTTCCTGAGAGAAGAAATAACTGTTCAGGAACTTAAAAAATGATACTTATGGAAGTTAGGGGAGACTAAAATAAATTTATACAACTGCAAATGTTACTAGTTAAAAGTCAATAAGTAGAAGAAAGTTGGATGAATTTAAAATGTTCCTTCTTACATATAGCATATTTTTAGTAATGTTATCTTAACATTGCAGTTATTCAATCTTGATGAAAAGCTACTTTAAGGTCAATCTCAGTAGAAGCTCAGACTGACTCCAAATAAAGGATTACTTTTATGATGTGTAGTGCATCTTCTGCAGTCTCTTTTACAGTTCTCTTCAAAGGCAAGGCTGACCAGTTTGAAAAGAGATGTCAAGGCATCCTTATTCTTTAATCAATTTCCAGCCACAGTGTTAGACTTTTTGGTCACCTAATTTAACCTTTTCAGGTGACAGATTTTATCTCATAATTCTTATATCTATCTTAAGGCTTTACGTTTTGACATAGTATTTCTGTATATGAACATAGATAACATCTGGTGGAACTGTGAAATTTATTTTAGAAAGGTTCTTAGTCTAAAGTTAAAGACTTGCAAGGCAGAGCTCAACAGCATATTGATGAAAGAATTTCAGTGTTTAGTTATTTTAAGTGTGAAAACTAAGACTGATTTCTAGCATGAACTTTCCTCCTCTGGCTAGTGGGTTTTGTGATAAGCATGAATAAATTCAAACTCCTTTAAAAACCAAAAAAATATACCTGCATAGTTTATGCTTTGGATGGCTAGAAATAAGCTAGAAATATGCCCCTGATGGCATATTTTGAGACATTGTATTCCATGCAATGCAAATATCTAAGAGAACAAAGCAGCCAGCAATCAAAACTTCAGATCACCTTCAGCTTCCCCTGCAGAGCAAATAAAACCAATATACCAGCACAGTTTATTAGTTCAGATACAGGCTATGAAGTTCCATTCATTTATGTTTTACCTGCCATATCACTGAATGTTCGAGAAAGTGTGGAAGTTCTTGTTGGCAAAGAGAAGATGAAACAAATCTTTCTGGGACCAGGAAGAAAACGATCATCATGCCTGTGTTCTCATCAGGCAGCGGTGATGCCCTTGGGAGTCAGTGTGCTCTCAAAGGGATTATTACAGTATCTGTCTCAGAGGGAATATAACGTTTGTGAGACTAGAACCTGAGCAGTGAAAACCTGTAGGACACAGAATGGCAGAAACACATTACCAGGGAAATGAGACAAAATGGTTAAAACCTACAAATTCACAGAGAATGATTTGGAAAGAAAAGAAAATTATTGATTTCTTGCATTTGGGAAATTATCCTCTTAAGGCAGAGAAGAAGTAGAATGATTATCTGGTTTAATTATAAGACCAAAGATGACAAGAGAAAAAAAGGGCAAAGAGGTGATTGAGAGCAGCTCTCTAGAGAAAGATTTGAGTGTGATTGTTGGTGAAAAACTCACCATGAGCTGGCAGCATACACTCACAACCCATAAAGCCAATAGATTCCTGGGCTGCATCCAAAGGACTGTGGCCAGCAGGTTGATGGAGGTGATTCTTCCCCTCTGCCCTGCGCTTGTGAGACCCTGCCTGGAGTGCTGTGTCCAGTTCTGGTGTCCCCAATCTAAGAAGGACCTGGAACTGTTGGAGCAAGTCAGAAGGAGGGCCACAAAATTGAGAAGAGAACTGGAGCACCTCCCCTACAAACGCGGGCTGAGAAAGCTGGGGCTGTTCAGCTTGGACAAGAGAAGGTTGCATGGAGACTTTGCCGCAACTTTACAGTATCTGAAGGGGACCATGGAAAAAAGAGAGGGGGTTTTCATCTGAAGCTGTAGTGATGGGACAAGGAGTAGTGGGTAGAAATTAAAAAGGGGTAAATTTAGGTTGGATATTAGGAAGAAATTTTTCAATGTGTGGGTGTTTAGACACTAGAACAGGTCACTCAGGGAGGTTGTGGATGCTCCAGTCCTGTCACTGTTCAAAGTCAGGCTGGATAAGGCCTGGAGCAACCTGATCTAGTGGGAGATGTCTCTGTCTGTGGTGGGGGATTGAGACTACATGATCTTTAAGGTCCATTTCAACCCCTTAACATTCTGTGGTTTTATGATTTTATGAAGTACAGAAGATATTTTATTTTAGAGAATCCTTGAAATGCAGAGGATACACAAGAGTATGCTCTCAGAAGTATCCCAGAACACTTCAGAGCAATGAGACCACTAAGTCAGGGAAGGGTGTTTTGTTGTTTATTGGTATTGTCTGATTCTTCTTATGTAGTCTGACAGCAACTTGCTTTCAAGTATGAGCAAAATGCCCATATGTGTAATACTCACACCTGTCACAAATTCTCAAAAAAATTTATTGTAAAGAAAGAATTTCATCTTCAGCCAGAGCTGCTGGAGGTGTCTGGGGAAGGCAAACCTTATTTCCAAGACCTAGTTGTTCTGGTACTTTGGTGCCAAAGGATTATCAGAGTACTAGGGGAAGCTCATATCTTATGTACCTCAGGCAGAGGCAGAGAATGTCCATATAGAGAAAACTCATGACTTACGGGATTCAAAACCCACAAAAGCTCTCACAGCAATTCTACAGTGTTCAAGCAAGGGTGCTCAGTTATTTCCATTACCTATTTTGTTTTCTTTGTGCTGAGCGAGTTTGTACGATTCATAGCTGAGAATTTAGTCTAACTTAAACAAAACTTGCAGATAATATGCATTCTAATAAAATTTATATTCTGATTGTAAATAAAACATATTCGTTCTTCATTTTTTTCACCGTATGTATCATGTGGTCATAAAGAACACCTACATATATCTCTCTTTTTTCACTTTCCTTGGAATCTTCTCTCCTCTACGATATACCACAAGTGTGATTCTACAACCTTACAAAGTGTTTCTCAGTCCACAAAGCAAATTAGCAGAGTTTTTGCCTTCCGCTCTATGTATTCATCATTGATGCCTCTTGATAGTGTGCAATGTGAGTGAAGGAAACTGGGACATCTTAGATGTTCCAGTTGGAGTGGAAAATAGACATCATTCCAAGTAGTGCTCGGAAAAAAACCCCTAAACAAAACAACCTTTTTGTTTCACAGTAATTCCAAAGCCTTAGCATCAACAGTTACTATAAATAGCAGCAGCTACTGAAAATGCTGTGGAGTGTACTACAAATGTGTTTGAATTACTGTACCAGCGCTGTGTAAAAGGCCATATGAATATGCAAAAACTATGCTGGATGATTAAAACCAGAGGAAAGCTAGTGGGATGCAAAACAAGCTATAAACACCAATTCACCCATTTCTGCCTCTTGAAGTTAAGAGCTTCTCATGGAGGTGAAGCTAAATAAATACTATAAAATGAGAAGAGAGAAACCAAGAAGCATGCTAAAATGAAAACTTCTAAAGAAAAGTTAATGTTCTATTGAAGTTTATGTTTATTCTTTCTCTAAATGAAAGATAAGGGAAAAAGGAAGGGAGAGTACACAAAACTCTTCAGCTCAGCACTACAGGTTGCTTCTACAAACCTGAGGAGATAAAACGTATCCACTTATTAAGACTAATCTCAAATCTGTATTAGAAACACATTTAAAATATCTAATCATGCTTTCAGTCGTTGTCACCAAACCAGGTAGGAAATATCTAACTGTTAAACACTGGGACAGAGTTAATTGCTAAATACCTCTTTTTTTTATAGACTTAAAGAAATTGGGAAGAAAGTACTATCTATGAAATACTATTATAAAAGTTATACCCTTATTTTGTAAAACCAGAACTATTTTGGGTGGCTGAAATTGTTTGTTGAAAGAGACACTGTCCTACTTCTGAATTTTCCAGCATTCTTGGGATAGGCAGATTTAAAACAAAAGCAAACTAAACCCACTCAAAGGAAGGAAACAACCCCCCAAAACCACAAAACTTTGATGAAAAGCTTTATTAGGTTCCCATTGGATCTGATAGCCAATATTGAAAAGGTTTGCATTGCCCTCTTCTTAGGCATTTGAAATTTTCACTTCACACCTGACAGTATAAAACATACATCACGCACTACTTCCCCCATTCTGACACATGAAATTAAAACAGAGAAATGAATTTCCAAAGGACCATGATGGGAAAGGATTCTCGTTTTTCTTTAGATGTATGAAGCTGCTGCATATGAGTGGCTCTCTGGATCCCAAAGATGTCCATGAGAAGTTTCCCCAGACCCATGACTCCAACCAGGCAGTACACAGCTCCTAGATTTAGGGCGCAGTGTAGAGCACCTCTGTGGCACATAAAAGAGGCAATTGCTAGAGTGTATCACATTAGAAGAAGAAGTGCCTGTGTCCCTGGCTAGTGCTTTAATATCTGGAAAATCCTACTTTTCATTTTACTTTTCTCAAATTGAAGAAAGACAGTCTGTTTCAGTAACAACTCCTAGTCATGTCTGAGAAGTGGGACCTGTGTGACTGACCACTGCATCCATGTACAGGTGTTGTCAGGTAAGAACTGAGTTTTCAGGAGGGTTCTTCATGGAACCCAACACCTACACTACAATCTACAGCTGAAATCCAAAGGCTAAACCTCACTTAAAAGAAGTATACTCTTGTACACAGAAAATTATTCTGAAGAAGCTACCATATTTTTATCCTACTGTACAAATTCATGGTATGTTACATTGGGTCTCAAAATTTCAATTTTTCGTACTGAGGTTTCAGCTAGATATTTAAAGGCACTGAAAATCTGTCAGTTGCAGGCAGGAGAGAACTTCATAAAAATATCAAATTTAGGCAGGATGGTTTGTGTTCTGGATGTCAATGAAAGGCAAAAGGGGGAAAGGACGGAGTGGAACAGGGAGCTTGCGTGAATGACTTTAAGCCTCTGGGTGAGCTCAGGGCAGACCCTGTGCCTATGAAATCATTTTCTATTGTTAGCCTGTACAAAATGTTTGACTGTAAGCCCAGAGGGAAACTAGGCTGGTTTTGTGCCAGACTACGGTTATGAGGACAGTGCATGACTGCTACACTGCACATACAGAACAAAGAATTACAGATTTACTTTTTCTTCTCTGTGAGAGTCAGCTTAATGACCATTATTGTGATTTTCTACAACAAATCAGTAAAAAACCCTTGTGTTCAGGCAGATGTGTTTCTCATGCATTAGAGAAGGGAAACCTTGACTCTCTGCGTACTGAGGGTGAAAGGAGAGTTATTTCTACCCTTGGAAAGGTGACCTGCCCCAGAATACCTCAGCTGAGATTTGCTGCCCTTTCTTTATATAAGCCTTTACCTTTGCACACATAATTATCCTGGTTATCCACCCTGGTGAATAAGAAAAATCTTTCTGCACATAAAAGCATATAGCTTGGGTTTTCCCTGAGAGAACCAATGCACTCAGAGTACGTAATGGGGGGGGGAAAGAGAAAAACAAAATGGAAAACACCTCTAGAACTATTTCTAGTAATAAGCAATGAGATAATTATATACCTGAAAACATCTTATGATCCCATATCTCAGTAAGCTCTGCAGTACAGTGTTCTAGTAAGCATGAATAAGAGGTTAATGTAGAAGTCAATTTAAAATAATTTCATTTTAATACATCACAAACATTCCTTTCAATCCCTGCATTTTAGCATTATCATCTGAGCGTGATTCATCTGTTGAGTTCTATTTCTGGTTTACTGGCTGTAATAACTACCCAGGTTGGGAATCTTAGTTTTGGATGTTGATGGACAGGCCATTTCATTTTAGACCCAGGTTATACTTTCTGCTCATTGTCTTCAGATATGAAGGTGTAAGGCTATAAAAATAGAAAGTACTTTTCACAGGTCATTTGATTCAGTTTGGAGAATAGAGTGTTATGATATCGATCATGTCAGGATCTCATCCTCTGCTTTAACTAAACCAGCTTAACATTAATTACAGAGCATTTAAAAGTCATCTGTTTAAAGGGGAATAGCTGGGAGGAAGTCTAGATGGAAGAACTTAATAAAGTTCTATTTTGGTTGGCATGTATTTTGAACAGCAAAGTGTGTTATCAACCTTGAGTCTGATTCACATTCTGTCACCATGCTCAGGAAGTGTAGGTTCCTTTGCAGCAAAAGTAGAATGAATGTCATTTGGAATGTGAAACAAATACGTAAAACAAGTATCCTAAAACATAATTTCTCTAAGGAAGTTGTCACTGTCAAAAGTCATGAAGTGATTTAGTGTAGAGGAGACTCTAGATAGTTTTGCTTCTTTCCTCAGGGCTCACTGATATTAATTATTTGCAGGAATCTGTATATTCCTGTGAAACAATAAAGACAAGGAATATTGACTCTGAAATAAATAGTTTAATTAAATAAATGCCTCTAGGTAAAAATATGCTCTGTGAAATGCAACTCTCTCAAAATCCTATATACGCTTGTGCTGCCACTGATCCTAAACTGTGTTTACCTGAGTACTTCCAAGGAGGTAAGGTATACACCAGTAAATAAGCAATATAGCATATCTACTATGTTAAGATGGTTTTTACTTAGATTAAGCTGAGCATAGGACATAGGGTTTTCTTTTAGATGTCACCTGAAACCAAAACTTTTGGATGCTATAAACAAGTTGTGGTACAGCTTGTACCAAATAAAATGCAAACGTCTCAAATTTGTGGCTGTTTCACTCAGCTCAAGTCCCTTTTAGTGCGACAGTGCCCTTTTAAAATCCATTAGCTGTTAGCCAAATTCTAGATAAAGAATACTCATAAACTCTTTTTGATAATTCCGGTGGGTCATCATAGTAATCCCGTGTGTTGGATTAATTAATTTTAGCAACATGGTAACATAGTAACATCCGTTGCATAGGATGAATGGATAAACCAATCATATCTGGGTAAACTCAGTTTTGGTTTCTGTATTTGCGAGTGTATGGTCAGCTTGACTTATTCTGGCAAGTGATATTAGATTATACTTAATGGTGAAACTCTTGGTTTGTCTTTTCTGCTATTATTTTTGTGAGAAAAGAAATGCTGCCCTTCTTGTTAACTAGGTCTCAAATATCAGCTCTGGTAGGTTTTTTTTATGGATTAGCATGTCAAATAGTGGATTTATAATAAAATTCCACCAGAACAGGCTTGAATTCATCATTCTAGAGGTTATGTCCAGCTCTATTAAAAATGAACAAACAAAAAGATAGTTACAGTGATTCAACTTGCAAGTTATGCAAAGTATAATATCTTCCTAGAATCATAGTGTATCTCAAACTGGAAAGGACCCATAAGGAACATTCCATAAGGACTCCCATAAGGAGTCCAACTACCTGCTCCTCAGAAGAGTAGCTTACCTCTTATAGAGAAAAACTTTGTTTTATCCAGTGCTACTTTCATACTTAGGGGTCCTACTGAACACCAGACACTCCATAAACAAGACAGACACCCCGTTCTGATGGTAGATAACTGCGGACCATCTCTGTGTAAAGAGGTCTTCATCTTAAAGGGATGTTTGAAGTCTTCTGGATAACCAGTAACGAAAAATTTGTTGGGTTTTTTTTCTTCTATCAAACTAGATGATAAGGAAGCATTTACCAGTTTCCCAACAGTTTTTCAAAATGCTTTTGATCTGTTTGATGACTGATGTCCTTCAGTATCAAGGGTTCTGTTGAGAAAACAGCATGTCTTCTTGAAGGTGATGTAATGAGAAAACACTGGCAGATAAAAATTAATACACAGCAGGGTGAAAACTTTGCACCATGCCCCTATGAACTAAGACAGTAACACATGTTATTTTCATGAGATCACAATTCTGGAAAATTAAAAATTGTAAGTAAGGATATAAAAGGCAGGGAAAAAAAGTTGCTATTATTGGTAGAGTTAGAAGATTTACTCTGTGATTAATTTTAGTGTCAGTGGGACTCAACTTTTAGATCCTTCAATCCTACTCAATCTGCACTGAGAGCAGTTCTTCCTAATAACAAAGCATGAACAAATGGATTCTCTCTATTTAGACGGTGCCTGTGATGTTTTAAAAGATGTACTTTCAATTGCTTACTTTTTACATTATGTATCTATTCAGGAACCATCTATAAATACAGTAGTTGGTTAAATAATCTGCAGTTTGAGAGAAACGGTACATTGAAGATGAGGGCCATGAAGATGATCAGAGGGCTGGAATACTTCTTCTGTGAAGACAGGCTGAGAGAGTTGGGGTAGTTCAGCCTGGAGAAGAGAAGCCACCAGAGAGACCTGATTATAGCCTTCCAGTACCTGAAGAGGTCCTATGAGAACAGTGGAGAGGAGGTTTTTATCGGAGTATGTAGTGATAGAACAAGGGAGAATGGCATCTAAATGGAAGAGGGTAGGTTTGGATTAGATATTAGGAAGAAATGTTTTACTGTGGGGGTGATGAGACACTGGAACAGGTTTCCCAGAGAAACTGTGGTTGCACCATCCCTGGAAGTGTTCAAGGCCAGGCTGAATGAGGCTCTGAGAAACACGGTCTGTTGGAAGCGGTCTCTGCCCAGGGCAGGGGAGTTGGAACGAGATTATCTTTAAGGTCCTTTCAAAACCAAACCATTCTGTGTGTCTATAGTCTGAGTCCCCCACGTCCCCTCAGCACTACAAGTAAAAGGCATTATCTGCTGGCCATCAGCCCAATATCAAGACATCAGAGACATGTCAGAACAGGCTCTCAGCCTGAAGGTGAGATTGGTGCCTGAAGGGAACATTTTTACAAATGCTGAGTTAACAGAGGGCAGCATATCTTTGCTATTCAGATATTTCCTATTAATAGAGCAGGGACCTTGGTATTGCACATACAATTCTGCTCAGCCTCATCAAGATGCATTTTTTTCTGCTTGAATCACAGCAAGGTATATTTTGTAAAAAAAAGCTTATACAACCAAAACGAAAACTGAATTATTACGGGGAAAAGATTTTAACAATAAAAGCTGTGAAAGTCTCCTGAAAGTGAGATTCAGTCCAATTTGACACAATAAATTGTTTTACTGTTGAACAGAGTCCCACTAACAAGTATAGATTACATGCGTAAGACCTGGTTTTGCCTGCAGCTAATGTACCCAGAAGATGTATTAACTGTGCAGCTCTCCTGTTTGCAGGCAGTAGAAAGAATTTGTTCCTGTTTAAGTATAGGGTGAAATGGAAAAGAATATGAACACTAAAGCTTAAAGTCAGCCAAATATTCAAAATATTTAGCACCAGTAACCGACTTAATGTTCTAAATAGTCTAAGGAGTCTACATCCATACCAACAAGTAAAGTACGCATTATTATTTACTGGAATATGTAATTAAAAAAATTGCATTAGTCATTGATATTAAAATGCCAGATGGAAATAGGAGGTGTGCTCTGTATTCTGCTGCACACCTCCTTGGAGCTATCAGTACTTCATGCTGTAACAGGCTGAAAATGAAGTGCAAACTCATCAGTGTAATTATTTCTTCTCTTCCTTTTGTAGAGGCTGTGCTGAAGGGTGGACATCTTTAGCTGAATCACTGATTACATTTGTTGCCACATGAATCTGTAAAGCAAGTGTAGCAAATCTATTGCTATGCTGAGTTGTTGTTGGGAGCCCCAGTTCCTGTTCTCAAATTTGTAGCTCTGCTGTATGAAAAACAGAAAACCCACTTTTTCCTGCTGGTGCTTTAAATTGCTCTAATTTGTTCTGGTAATGGCTCCAGATGTCACAGTATAAAAGGAAGCCCGGCCCCGCAAAAGAGATTGCCATTCTGACCTTCTATTGAATTCTAGAGCTCTTGCCCTTTTTTGTTTTCTGAACAAACCCAGCACTCACAAACGTGCTGAATGGAGTGGAAAAAGCAGCTTGACTCTTGTGAAAGAAGTTACAAGCAGAGCTGAGATGGCCGCTTGCCACTTTCCCTGTCAGGGTGACATCTGCCACAGTTTGCTGAGCTGCTTTTTTGGGGGGAAAATAAACCTTCACCTCAGCAGGGCTGATCCTCTCCCCCCGCCCCCGTACCTTTGTTCTGTTTCTTTTTTTCAGAAATATTTGTGGTTTTCCTTCTGTTTCTGGAGTCCATCTTTTAGGAGAGATGAAAGCTCTGTCTTATGGGGTTTTTACATTTTCAGCAAGCTCCTGATACTATTTCTCCTCATACAATAAAAATTTAGTTTATTACATTTACCACTCTATTTGTCTTGGCAAAAAAAGGCCAGCAGAGTAATTCAAAATGAATACAGACAGGTGTCTGCTCACACTGATAACATTCCACTTACATAATACAGGAAGACAACATGATTTGTGCATCTTTGCCTTTAATCCATATTTTTGGTTAACTGATCTTTGCCAGGATCAAGACAAAATGTGTGAAATTCTATTTTCCTGTTTCCAGGAAGAAGTAATAAATCTTAGCAATACTGATTTTGGATGCAAATATGTGTACATATGTGTATGCACATGGGTGTGCATCTGTGTGTGTCTATATATATGTCCAAGGCCTTGTCACTTACTTTATTTCCATAACTGTTTTTAAAATAAGCCTAAACATGGCTCTGCCACAAAACTAAATACAGAGCAGGATATAGTTGCAGCTTTCACAAGCAGAGAAAAGGTCATTAAAAGAAAAATAAGAAAACATATTCAAAATCCTCATCTGCTTGGTGAGGGCATAAGTACCCTTGGCAACCCAACAAGAGCATAGATTTTGATCTGTCCTCCTAACTGTCTCAGATGTACTATTCAACATCCTCCAGGGCAGAGACATGCTGCTTGGCAGAGGGCATTATCTCCCAGTGCTACATGAGGCTGTCTCTATTTAATGAGTGCAGAAAAAGAGGGAATAAACACCAAAGACAAGACAAAGCAACAGTCAAAGATATAATGTGTAAATCACCCATACAAACATTTTAGAAGAAGACTATAGCCCTTGCTCATGCTAATTCATATTTTCTCAATTAGAGAAATCCAACAAGCACATACAGTACTTCAGGATTGTATTCAGGAAGCAGAATTACATGGATATGTATTTTCTTCAATATAAAGCATTCAAGTGAGAAACATTTCTTTATGCTAAAATAAAAAATTCTTTTTGAGCATCATGTTCAAGAGAGTGGAAAACAACGGAGAATTAGAGACTAATGTGAAAGCAGGCTGAAAATATAAGAGATTTTAGAATATTAACATTAGAACCTGTCTTGGACCTTTAAATAGAGTTGAGGGTCTTCCCCATGAGATTTCTCATAGGATACACATGGAAGACGAAAACTGTCTTCTATAGAAGAAGTGTGTCTATTTTTAAATTTATCTTTATAACTTTACATCTATCTTCATATCTTTATTTTTATGTCTTTATCACTGTCTTCATCAATATTAACATATTTTTATTAAATTTTATCATCACTGTATGCTTCATTAGGCTAGATCACTCCTTTTGTAGTTACTTTCAATTTACACACAAGAAGCAATTAAATATTCACATACTGAGCTGTTCCTTGGTTTCTGTTCTTGCTTTACGATGGAATTCATGTAAAAAGTATGTTAATTATGAGGTTTCTGTTTTGGATCAAGCCCACAATGGACAGATTAGACAATGTAGAAAATTCGGACAAGTTTACTATTCACTTATCTGCCAGATGATGCTGGAGTTCAAAAAGACCCACAGTCTACTGAAACCCAGAATAAGAGTTTCACTATTTCATCTTGTATCTGATACAATCTTTAGTCAATTTGAAAAGCAAGTTTCGTTTTCTTTGCAGAGTATTGCAGTGCATTGCTAAGCTATTCCTCTGTTTGACTTTTGTGTTAGCGATACGTAAGTGCTGAATTCAATTATTCTTTCATCAGAATAATTCTTATTTTTACAATTCAGAAAGCATAGTAGGCTGTACATAAATGTGAAATATGCTTATTGTCAGAAAAAAACAAAGCCTCATGAAATTACACAAAAAAATTTTAAAAGAAAGAGAAAGAAAAAGAAAGGGAGGAAAGGAGGAAGGGAGGAAGGAAGGGAGGAAGGAAGNAGAAAGAAAGAAAGAAAGAAAGAAAGAAAGAAAGAAAGAAAGAAAGAAAGGAAGAAAGGAAGAAAGGAAGAAAGAGAACCTCAGCAAATATGACATTTACTGGGCCAACCACCCTTCTCCAAGGATTCATGTTGTCTGGAGATTTCTATCCAACTGTTTTCTTTTTTCTCCATCCATTCTCTGCTATTTATCATCAGTCCACCTCTTCTTTTTGTTTTTTGCAGTAGTAACTGACTCCCACTAGCACTAGCAAGTTGAGGTCTCTAAGGCAAGTGCCTGTGTCCTGCTAGAACTGATCATTGATCTGGGAGTATGACACACATATGACAGAGCAAGGTCAGTCAACTTCTTTTCCTCCATTTTTCATTTCTATTTAGGTAGCTATCACTTCAAGGTTCTTCCTCCCAGCCTGTCATGTTTTTCTTATTTTACTACCACATGAAAAATAGAGAGTACTCCAACCTTTATGAGATATTATCTCCTAAGTATTGCTCTGCTAACAGCTCAGAAACACACTCTTCACTAAAAATATATATATCACTGAGGTGTACTATTTTAAAAATACTGTTTTTTTCTAGTAACAAGTTTTACTCCAGGGAAAAAGCTGCAAAGAAAGAAAGAAGCCAACTCATTAGGAATAACCTATTAAATCTTAATGAAAATACATCGTAGAGGAGTCATATATCTGCAGGGATGACATAAATAATAATTCAATGTGAAGTTAAAATTCACTCAAATACCTATGATAGTAACTTTTGTTGATGTAAAGCACTTTAGGATATTCCACAAGTGACATCAGGCTATTTATCTTCGAGCAAAAAAAGCATTTGGGAGTAGTGCAAGGTCTTTTGTTTAAAATGGATAAATTTACTTGCATATTAAAAATCAGCCTCATGCTCTGACATCACTACTCCACTCAAATATTTAGTGATGTAAAAATAGACGTATTTTTGCAAATATGTGAAGCAAATTGCCCAGCTTTTTCTTTCGTTTGGTTGACTTGACATAGTTACTTAATTCTGTTTAGGAGTGAATGGCACATGCAATGACAGTTTCCTAAAACTGTAATTTCTATCTGACAGCCAGCGTCTGAAGCCTCAGGAATGTTTTTACATTAATCTTAATCCAGAACTGAATTAAATTCTCAGAAGGAAGAAAAATTATTGATTGTTCTATTTCACTGATTTTCAGAAACAAAGATTGGATGTAAAGATAAAACTTGAGGTTAGCCCTTGCTAGACAGTCTTCATCATCTAGCAAGAATTGAAAGTGTTATGTTTTTACAGATTTTATAATCAAGTCAGAATGGGAACAGAGTTTCATTTGAGGTCCAGCTGCTGTAGTCACTAGCGCAAATCAAAATCACGTCTTTATACCAGATCTGGTGCCAGGCTATCTGATGTTGATGAGAGCTTACAAAGGCACAAGAACATGGAAAAAAAAGACACATTCTGAGGCCAGTGACATAAGAAGATTTAAAAGATTTCAGAGAAGTACAGAGAAATAAAATTTGAAAGAAAAGACCCTTCCACGTTTCATTCAATGGGTTTAAAAACTACTGAAGACTGAAAATATGTTCATCTACGCAGTATAAATCAATCTCTAACTTTTGAATAATAGGTAGAAAGATTCGCTAAGGACAATTATTACATTGTTAAAAACTGACTTTTAGAACAAATTGTTGCAGCAGCCTTTTGACTTTTAAAGACATGATGTTAAGATAACCTCATATCTCAGGCCCCTGGTGTCATAGAAAATAAAACTGGGATGGACCTTAAGTCATCATTAGGTCATTCCTTTACCAAAAGGCCGAATCATCTGAACTTAAAACATTGCTGACAAATGTTTCAATAGTTTGGCCTAAAAGCCAAATGTTATTAAGTATCTTCCCTCCTACATCTAGACCTCCATCACCCTCAAACTTTTTTTTTCTTACATCACATGGTAAACTCCTGTATAAATCACCCCTAACTCAATGCCTACCAGTTTATAACCAAGAAACAACACTTACCTATACCTATTCTCACTGCTAGATTCATTTCCCTGATATCTATCCTCATGCTGTCTCATAAAGAATGGCATTCACTATTTTTTTTGTCCTGCCTATGAAGATCACAGTGCATATTTTATTCTATTCCTTCATATATTGCTTCTCCTTTTTTCCTGTGTTCTTAGCAGATTTCAATATTTCAAAAAAGTCATATATTGTAGTAGACTGCCCTTTCATGATTAGGCTCTTCTTTATTAAACAGCACAATAACTGGTAGGCTTTTCAAAACATTCTGCATGGTGAGAGGTTCCTCAGTTCTGTGGATCTATAGCCTTATCCATAGCATAATCTTATTGCCTGGGTGGTTCAAAAACATTCAGATGTAATGATCTGTATCCAGTTCTCTATCAATTTGCTTGAAATCTTACCCTCATTTTGATCTTTAAATTTCTGTAAAAAAACTTGCATTTTCTCTCCATTCAAGAGTCTGATTCCAATATTTGATCTCAATCATGTTTTGCTACTCTTCCATCTTATATCTAAATCATTGCATTGTTTATCCCTGGGATTGTGTAAATGACCAAAATTAATACTGATATTAGTTAGTTTGATGAAGCTCCCAAAACAAATAGAAAAATGCATGTTTGATTTATATGTGAAATTATTAAAGTGTAACCAAAGCAAAATGATGAAACTAAACTGGCTACAATAAACTGCAGATAAAAAGGTTCAGGTCTATGCATGTGTGCAGAAAGCAAATAAACATATGTGACCTCATCTTTCCTCAGCAGAGATATCTATAGCTCATAGAAAGTGGATGTATACATGAACACCTCCATATGCCCATGTGTTCATAGGCTTATCCTGAGCGTTTAATTTTTGACAGTTCTGTCTCCAGATGATAAAATATCCAAGCATGTGATCACATACTTATAATTTGTCATGCTTCTCTCTAAATTTGTAAACTTGCTCCAGTATCACCACAAAAATACTTCCCTCCATCCCTCCCTCACCCAACATTCCTTGTGTTCAATACCAAAGACACCATCATTTTAAAACACCAGCAATGCCCACTGCAAGCTGAATGGCTTACAAGATGACTAGCAATTATGTGAATGTTTCAGCTCAATAAATTTTAGTGAAAAGATCAGTTTGTCAAATCTGATATGCTTTGAAGACAGATTATTAATGTATATTGTCATTTGAAGTTACTGAAGGCCATGGCCCACCTTTCCTCTCCAAGGTAGCTTCCTCTATCATTTGCCAAGTTTCAGACTAAGGATCCTTTGGATCACAAATAGTACTCTGAAAGTTGGGCAAATTATGTCAGGTTTACTTCTATTGATACAATTTCTGTTTTCTGCTGCCCCTCTTTGAAATATCAGAAAGATGACCAGTTCCAACAGTGTGCAAAAGAGAACTGGAAAAAGAATTAATGGGGAAAATTATAATTATTTAAAGACACAAACAAGCTAGACAATAAGTGAGAGCATTCTAGCAACCTAGCAACCTCAGAAAGAGTGTTATAGTAAATTACATATAAATTAATAATCGAAAGTACCATGTGTACAATAATTATGAAGAAGGAAAAAAAATGAAAAAAAAATCCCCAGAACTGTAGTTATGACAGACACCAGATAAATTAAGTAAAAATAGACAAAACTTCATTGGAGTCTAGGGCACTGCTAAGAGTCGTAGAACATGCTTGGCTAGGTTATCTTAAAAGCAATTAAAAATACTGTAACAAGAAGAACTCTTCATAAAAGTAGATCAAAGAGCAGAAATCATCTTAATAGTTTGCATTATTCATATTTGTCTAATAAAAAAAAAAGAAAATAATTGCTGTTCTTTGAGGAGGTAAATGGCAGCTCACTAATCAAAGATGACATGATAACTATCACATGTACCTTTTGTAAAGCAGAACTATACATCGGTTTTGAATGTCAGTGTTAAAGTCACCATCCCCAGCAGTAATATAAATAATCTCAACACCTCATCAGTTTTTCCTCTGTGAGCATGAAATAAAATTGCTGAAGCCTGAAATGAATAATTTATCTCAGAAGATGGCAATAGCGGTAACATCAACAGTTACAGGAAAGGAAATAAAAACTTCTGTTGTCTTAATCATTTTGCGGCGAAACACACAGTGCTGTGTCCTGCTGCCTTGTTCCCCTCCTCCCTGGAAGGAAGTGACACAGCAGTGCCAGTGGATGAGGCAGGGACCTGCCCCTTGCCCACCTCTCTCTGCCTTTCCTTGTTCTCGCAGGGCTGCCTGCTGTGCCATTGCTCCGCCATCCATCTGCAGGTCAGCTCCTCTTGCAAGAGCAGCAGCCTGGGAGGCAGGCAGGCCCTGCTTAGAGCAGAGACCAGAAGCCATCCTCTCACCCGGAGGATCCATGCTGATAGATGCCTCTTTTTTGCTTCAGAAGCAGGGAGCCACGTGTGAACACATGGGGCTTGGAAGGATTAACCTTTTTTTGTACCTGTAGTCCTGTATCTGTAGTCCTCTGTGTTGGCAATTTAAGAGACTTTCAGTAATCCTCATCAGAGTGTTCACTCATGCAGCTTCAATAAGTAAAATAACTGGGCCTAAGCATGTTTTTTTCTGATGGATGTTGTGGTTAAGAGGACATGACAGTGAGCTGCAAGAGTCATTATCTATTAATTTTGCTGGTTTATTTTAGTAAGCAATTTATAGCTTTTCCAGAATGTCTTTTACATTTTCCGCTCATTAATTGAGTCCCATTTATACTATTTCTTTTGCATTAAAAGATGTATTGCACTATTTAAAGTCTTAATTTAGCCCATATGTCAAAACTATATCTAAATGAGCCACTTAGAGCACTTTTGTATGAATTACATTATGTATGTCTTTCCCTCTCTGTCTTTTTTATCCTTGCAGTTTCAGTTTCCTTATTAGATGATAGGAAAGGAGCAAATAAAATATAAGTATAATAAGCAGCAACATTAAAACACAACTTGGGACTACCAAGTCAAGTTCAAGCTGTAGAAGATATTTTTAGTGCCTGAAAATCCCTGGCTTTTCATTTATCTGTGTTCCTAATCTGTGTACTGAAGTTATTGCAGCTATCCTTAACAAAAAGAAGGTGCATGCTTTCTCAAGATAATCTTTTCTTTGTAAACCCATGTTAGGGAGATAAAAAAGGAAAAACAGAGGGGAGGATCGAGGTGGACCATTATCAGAATGTCATTGTCAAAGCTCATCTAGTCTTCCATCTTTTGGCAGTCCTTTTACTCCAGAAAAAAAAAAAAGACCAACACAAAACAAAACCAACTCTCTCTACCCTACAGTCTATTTACTCAGGCTAGGACACATTCTATGTTTAAACAGGGTTTTTTGGTTTTTTTCTGGAAACTCTTCTTGAGGTTTTGTATGCATATTTGATTTCTGGCAAGTAATTTCTTCCTGTTTCATATATTAGCTATGAGCTAGATAGTTTACTGGTTTAAACTTTTATATCTTTCCTTTAAGGTCTCCATTGAATGTCCCATGGACTCCAAAACACTATATTTACAACAGGGTACAGGAAACATCGTTCTTTTCCATGGTTGGCAGCAGGCAGTGACATCTCCCGTTGGGAGTAGCACCTTTGCACTGTTAAATGTGCGTGTAACATAGATGCTGATATGGATGTTCACAGCAATGATGTTTGTCATCTGCTCCATTGCAGATTGAGAAGCTCTTTTCCACTTATCACTATATAAGATGTCACTGTTCTTTATGCTTCTTTCTTTATTCAGAGAGTTTGGTGAACTTTTTTCCTACTTTTGTCTTTTTATAAACAAAGTATGACTCTTTTAAATTACTTAAGGCATGTATTATATTTTTAGGATCTTGATTAATACTAATCAAGACAGTTTTTTTGCCCATAAAACTGTGAGTATTTTAACAGAGGTTTACTTTTCCTTCTATGCTATTTTGTGCTAGCATATTGTATATTATAAGATACAATATTGCCAGTGGTTATAATAATGATCTTTAACATCTGTTCTTTGCAAATACCAACTGTTTCTTATTTTGGTGCCATAGTTAAAAATAATTACCAGCTTTCAGCCTTCCTATTTCATGTCAACTCATATTTCATTTCAATGTATTTTACTACGTGGCTGATTTTGTTTCCTTTATTATATAGTTGGTTTTTAGCTTATAACAAATTGCTATTTCTCTCACCTTAGATATGACATGGATAGCACTCTTCATTATCTTGTTCCATTGGCTACTTTCTTTCAAGCTTGGTAAAAAAACCCCAAAAAACAACCACAGCCATTTTATCAATTTCCCCATTTTATCCTGAGCAAGAATTTGAATGTACTACAATTCGGAGATATCTGTACTTATATGTAGTACCTAGCAGTGTTGGTTTTTTCTAGTAACTACTTTCCACACTGATCTGAGTGTTGTCTTTTGTTTTTTTGGGGTTTTTTTTGCTATACTTTGGAACACTTTGTGTTTTGGGCCAAACGCCTTTGTGATACTTTTATGGGTAATCACTTCAGCCCCTGGACAGCTAATGCACCTTCTCCAAAAACAAGAAATAGGACAATTCTGAACCCAAATCTTCAGTATTACAGGTCAGATAGTAAATTTTTAATTATCAGCATTTACATATTAGAACTTTATTGGGGTTATTTGCTTAGATCCTAACTTGCTCTTCATTTCTCCAAGAAATGCACCCTAATCAGTCCTTGTGCCTTATGCAGAGTCCTTTTCCCACTGTAGTGGAGGGAATTATGATACATGTTCTCAATTTACTCACTCTGTGGAAAGGCTTCAGTTATTTGGGCCATTCTGAACTATTATCACCTTTACAAAAGCCTGTTCTCTCTTCCAGATCTACTCTGCTCTGTTGGAAATATTTTTTACCTTTCTTTGTCTTCAGGATAATGTTGGAGAAACCTGAAACCACCTAAGGATTTGATCAGGCTATTGATAAGAATGGTTCAGAAAAAGAAGTGAGAATCATGTTACTCCATAATGCCTTGCTACCTCATTTTGATAACTTTCCGGATCAATTAACATTAAAAACTGTTGAAAATTGTCTCCTATTCTAGCTAGACCTTAGTCTCATCCAATGTGGCTATTCCAATGCTTCTACAATTACTTTTGTCCTGGTACTGCATCTATTCCAAATTTCTGCTGAACATATTTTAAGTACCCTTGAAATTCATGGTCATAAATATTCTCAGAAGAAAGCAGGTCTGCAAAGCAAAAATATTTTTAAATATTGTTGTAAGTAGTTATCCCTGTTATGTTTATTACAGTTTAGATAAAGAAGGATGGATATTGCATTAAGTGAATATGAAGAACACACCTTGTAAATACTGGTGTAATAGGTTTGTGCAAAATATCAGTACGAAATTGGCCTAAGTGCCCAGTATAGTTAGACACAGTCAAAATGTATTTTATGTGTATAAAACACTGGGAATACCTTTTTCCCCTTAAGACAAGAAAGTATTTTGAATTAATCAAGAGCTGAGCACAAAGCAAGCAAAGATACACAAGTTTTTACTTTTAAAAATATCTGTTTTCATTTGTACTTTTAGCTGTACTTCCTGAATGGCAATACACAGAAGCTGAGGTCTCAGAACATTTTCTACCTCTTTCTGATCTGCTAGAGTCACTGAACAGAATATTCAAATTCTTATGCAAACATAAGCTGTTAAAAAATCTCCAGCTTTTCAGACCCACTGACACTAGTCGATTCAAAGATGATAATTTCTTTGCACTGGAAGTGCTCTGGTATGAACATACACATTTTTTCAAGCTTTTATTTTGCTGTTGAAAGAAAAATCCATATTCTGATATTTTCTTGGTTATACTTAAAACAAACAGATCAAATACAGATGATGAATTACTGTTTTTAATTTCAGAATATCAGACCTAAACCTTTAAAAACAGCATCAGAACCTCTGATTTTTAATTTAAATATTTAAGATATATATATTTTTGGATGAAGGAACTTTATTCTCTGTATGTACAGTACCTAACACAATGAAAATACTACTTGTTAAAGTCTCCTAGACATTACTGTGCATAATATGAAAAGCTAATAATATTATTGACCTACTGGGGTAACGCTTCAGAATAAATTTATTTCTTGAGGAGTGCCCTTATTTTTTTACAGAACTACAGTCCTGGTAGTTTGAAGGTTTTATGAAATAAAATCAAATGGTAAAGACGTAATATGAAAGAATGAATTAGTTTGTGACAATGTATTTGCATTTGAAGCAAAAAGGGCAGAAAGTTAAATACAACTAAAAATGAAATATCTTATCATTGACCTCTAGAGAATGAATATTATTCCTTGTAATATTCCTGTGTTAATTTTATTAGCTACAAATTACATTTTGAACAGCTCTACATTCCCTTTCTATATTTTTTAAGAATGATTGTAAAAGTTTATATAAAAAAAGTACTAAACTATAATTCGTAAATATTATATTATATGACATTAGGAAACGAAGATGAGAAAAATTATTACCTTGATTGATGAATCTTAGGATATCATTCTGTACATTGTTTCTACTTTTGTTGAAGATGGTCTTTTGGAAATAATCCTTAAGTCATATAATGCTTTATAAATCCATTGTATCTGGTAGTCAGATAAATTAATTGAGAAAAATTAACCTGTGATGTGTGATCAACTAACTTCCTCTAGAAAAATTGTTACTACTCTACAAACTGAATTTATTTATTGTGTTGAAGAAGAAATATTTGAATGTTCATGTTCTCAGAAATTTAGGTTCCAGAAAGTTTTATGATCCAGGAGAAACTGTCACATCAGCCAATTGATGTGATACGTTGTTTGCACACCATTGTTTTGACAACTTAGTTTATTGCTTATAGGAATAAAGTTATTAAATTAATAAAAATTACTTTTTTTATTCCAATAATTGAACATGCAGAATATGTGCTTTGACTTAGGAAGAGATTGCAAAACTGAAGTTATAAACATCATCTTAAATCTTCCTCTAGAATCTCTTAACTGAAATGAGAAGGCAACACTGTCTTTTTCATTTATTATCTGTATTGTGTTTTTCTGCGTGTGAACTAAATAATTTTTTACTATGTTCAGAATGCTGAGCAAAGACATATAAATACTACTCATAAGCCTTTCCATTTTTTGCTTGAATACCCCAAAAAATTCATGCTATAGGGCAAATATTAACTTGTCTGATGAAAAAAGAATCTCAAATTCCAAAACACTGTGGTAAATGCATACTTGTGTTACCAGTTTTGTGCATCTGATTTGTAGAATGGGTTGCTTAAATTCCTTTCGAATTAATAGCTCTCAAATCATGTTATAAACAAGGGGCGACAAACACATTTATCTTCAAAATCAAGAAGTTTTTATTCAAATTATAGTCTCAAGAGTCAAATGAAAAAATAACTAATATTATCACAATTACCGTATTAATAAGTCGTAGTTCAAATAATGGACAATTAAAATTAATATGCTCAAATTTCCCAGTATGCTCCCTTTATTTTTCTGGCGAAGTGTTCATCCTTTCTAGTGCCCTGCTGTGTGCTGAGGTCAGTGAGGATTGAAGGAAATTTTACATTGAAGCATCAGCATCTGTAGCTCTTCACTGGAAATAGCTAACTCTTGCTAAGGATAACATCTTCCCCCTCACTGCCTGAGGACTTTTTTTTGTTTCTCATTTGTAGTACCTTGATCTTTCTTCACTGTTCTGCAGGACCATGTCAGATCCAAATGCACTATGTATGGCATGTTTTACATGTTTACCCAGGTTTTACCAGGTTACATTCTTCTCATAAACATTGGCACGTCATCTCTGGTACCATCCCATGCCCATAATTTTAAGGCCTCTACTCTTATCCTGTGCCTCCTCTCTGCTATGCAGGATTTCACTCCAGGGTCATAGAGAGTTCATTCTGAACCAAACACAGCTGCTGAATGTGGATATCAAGCAGGTATCAAAGCACATATAACTATACACACAAATGCATGTGTATACACAGTTACACAATTTTACAAAGCTAAACAGAGAAAACAAAATCAGATCATTATTAAATTGATCATTGGATAACCTCTTTTATTCTTAAACAGGCTAAAAAAGAGATTTTCAGACATGAATCCAGGCAAAGCCTGGTAAGTCCTAGAGCATGCGCTGTTTCCTCAACATAAAACCTGCAAAGCCTGTAGCCCACAACAAGCAATGACCCCATTCTGCAGAGCTATAAGGCCGAGCTTGCTTTCTTGGAAAAGGTGGTCCTAAGATGTAGTCCATTTATAAGACATTTATAGCATCACTGACTGACTGAGCATTCTAAAGTCAGGCACGAAGTCATTGGCAATGGAAATCTGATAAACCTGATAAACTGATTGTCTTGTTAGACATAGGCATAGTAGATTTTTTTTCTTTTTTCAGTTATTATAGAGCCATGTGAGAGACTATGCAGAGGTTATTCTCTGCAGGTCAGGCCTGGAGCATACTTTTAATACAGAATTTGCAATGGTATATGCCATTTCATTTTGTTTTCTGTAACATTGTTTAAACTAACAAGCTGTAAATCTTGAAACTGCTACTTTCTTCATACAGTCCAGAGTGATGGTAGCAAAGACCTGAAGCACTCTTTGGATTTAAGAGTTTACTTCATTGGGAAACTACAATTCTAAAGAGGTAGTAAAATGGAGATAGCAATGGCTGAAGGAAAAAATTGTCAAGTCCGTATAACGTAGTGCAGAACTAGACAGCTATGGCTACACTCTTTATTAAATTTAGTTCTGATATTCTTTTTAATACCAGTTTGGGTGATCTTCCATAGTCTGACCAGGTAGCTGCCATCACTAGAGAATCCTCCACAGCATATAGGGCCCTGAATACCAGGACATGTTTAGCTTTCTAGCATATACAGCACTCATCACTGAAATTAAGATGAGAGATAAGATAAAGAGCTATACTAATCACTACTCCAGTGAGTGTCATTTTATTGCAAAGCATATCAATTTTATGAGGTTACATACAATCACAGAAGATCAGAAGTGCAACCAAGCAGATAAACCCTGCTTTTTGGTACCTTTAGTTTACTGGTGCCTGTGAAAGAAGCTACATACGTATCATCTGTGTATCTTAACTTCTAGATTATTAACTCAGTCACATGCATTTTTCCACAGTTTTATGGTGCAAACTCTGAGATTTCAAATCTGCATTTGGATACAGGCATGAAATTTTGTTAAGGAGAAAGGAAAAATTAACCTTTACAACTTAGAAAACACTCACATATAAAAAATATGAGACAGAGGAAACTTTTGCCAAAATGGTCAAATTTGAGACTGGGCTTAAAATAAATGTTACTGTTGATCTTGAAAACACTGGGAAATTTGAATTTCCACTTCAGAAAGCAAGGTGAAAAATAAAAAGTAGATCTTCAGTGTTTTGCACGAAACAACAGGATCCAAGTGCCTCATTTCATCCTTGAGAGATTTAGCTTCCTGATTCTCTAAACCTCTAAAGAGTAGAATCATCCAGTGACAAAAATAGCTGTTTCTCTTATCAACATCCTTCCCCATGTGAAACCCCACAGCCTTGCCATTGACACGGGAGGTGGGTTGGCTCCTGAAGGCAGCAGCCTGACCGCTGCACAAGCTGTTCTCCATCTTGCTGTGGGAGAGCTGGCCAGAACCCAAGGCAGGGCTGACCTTGCTCCTGGGCTACTCACATCTTCATCTGTCTGGGACCTTGCTGTGCTTCTCATAGGTTGCTCTCCCCTTTCTCCTGGCTGCCAGAATAACTGGTCCTCCATCTGGCTAGTGTCCAAACCAATCCAGTCACAGTTTCTCCATCTGGTTTATTCTTGGAAAGATGAACTGGATGTGTTAATTTAGAATAGTCGATCTCTTCCTACCCTCTCTCCGCAGCCTAACTTCATCTACACATGTTTGATTTTGATTAGACTTCTGCATAACAGTAGAGAGGAGATGTGGCTGCCCCCCCCTGCACTACCCCCCAATTTTTTTTCCTTTGATTCTTTTGTGTCCTCCAGTAGCAGAAAGTTTCCTAAATACTGTGAAATTGTCACTCACAAGATTGCTTCAGCATCATTACACAACTTTCCTGCTTATTCTCTGCTGTTTTGTAAAAAGAAACCCCCCTTCCAAAAAACTGAACATCTTAAAATCTCTGTTTTATATTTTTACTATATTTTAATTGTCCTTTTAATACACCACTATCAACTATATACATATATCCACTCCTCTGTCTCCAGTGGGTAAAGATATTTACAACACAAATTCATAGAAATAATTCCGTATTAACATCTTACGTCTTTGGTACCAAAGAGTAAAACACATAAAGAGATGATGTTTTTAAAAGGAAGAGGTTTTGTGAATATTTTCAGTTTACTATGAAATATCTCATTAAACAGGCTGATTTTTCTCCTCAGATTTTGTCACACAAGGTCTTGTTTGTTGCTCGACTCTGACTCTTCGAGGTCAATGCATTTCCATGCTGTTACTCATGTAGGATTCAAGTCAGGGCATCAGCTGGTCTAATCGGCAGACTCTACACAATGGGGCCAATGAAGTGAGGTATATTTGCATTTGCCTGTCCTGCTCATAGATCAAATAGGAGCATTTTGCAAACAGCGGTTGCTCAGTGCTGTCTTTCATGTCTTTGATATTTAAATATCATAGAATCAGAGAAAAGAATGCCAGAAAGGTTTGGGTTGGAAGGGACCTTTACGGTCATCCACTTCCAACTCCCCTAACATGGGCAGGGACACCTTCCACTAAACCCCCATCCAACCTGGTCTTAAATACTTCCAGGGATGGGGCATCCACAGCTTCTCTGGGCAGCTTGTTCCAGTGTCTCAACACCTTCACAGTAAAGAATTTTATCCTAATATTTTGTCTAAATCCACCCTCTTTCAGTTTAAAGCTATTACCCCTCCTTAAAGCCATTACCCCTCCTTGCTGCCAATACCTATCCCAGGAGAAAGATCTTGGCACTTTCTGCAGTCTGAGGTCTGCACTGGAGACTCCCCCTTCAACAGCTCCATTTGGCTGGAAGCATTGCCCCACCACACGGGGCAGATGGTGGAGACCCAGTCACAGGTTCCTCTAGGTAAAAGTGAAAGAAAACAAGTTAGTGTAATTGTCCTTTAATTTATATTTATTATTAATTTATAATAAACCTTATCACAGTTTAGGTTAAATAGTTGTGCCCAGAATGCAACTGTAAAAAAATAAAAGGAGGGGAATTCTTAAAAAAAACCCCAAGAAACCAAAGCCAGACAAAATGGGAGGTGGTACTGGTATTGAACAAAGCAAGGTTCTTCTCCTTTCATTTTTGCTGTCTGAAAAACTTTTTCTCAGGGTGTAATACAAAAGCCCATTTTTTTCATTCTAGGAAATCAGAGAAATTAAAAAAATTGCTCTGCTCCTTTACTCTATTCCCTACCTAGAAACCAAAACAAGGTAGAGGTTTAGGGTGGTACATTAAGCATAGATTGAGAGTACCTCGTCCTGTGTAATCTTTTTAGCACCCATTAACAAAAGTAAAAAAAAATTTGGCATTCTGTTTTCATCTCCCTCGTGGCAAAAGTGATGAGAGTTGGATCCTTACCCAGCAGCTCATCTCAAAGGATTTTAACTTTCCACAATTGTCTTCCAAGCTATCATTTATGCTTTGAAGGTGAGACATGGGATGAAGCGTTGACATTACGGAATTCTTCAGATGAGAATCCTTCATTTTATTTTGTTCTATTTGATTTCATTCATTTTTCGGAATTGAAATGTCATGAGGATTAATTAAAACAAAACAAAACAAAACAAACAAACCAAAACACATTGACATTTCAGAAATTGGAATATTGAATTTAGTTTTGCTGAACTAATCCAACACGGTTACTTTCATGCCACTGAAATTTGTACATAAGTGTCTGTTCTATAAATGTCCCAGACTTGTAGTCCCTATTCCAGTTCTTGTACTAATTTCTGCACTTATTTTCAAACTAGGACATTATAATGCAGCAGGATACTGGGCTCATCAGACACAGTAATAGTTACATATTTTCTTCACAAACATACATTTGATATTTCTAATATTTCTTCTGTCTTCATGCTTCACTTTTTTCTACATGCAAATGGGTGTGCTAAGACTTATACTGCTACTTACATAGAAGTAGAAAAGCTCTAACATTTGTAGGTGACTGGTCATGTACATGAAAAAGTGTATGAGGGTTACGTAAACAAATGGAAAAAATATTTTTCTTGTTATTCTTCAACATATTTTATTATTCACAGCTGAATTCTGATTTGCACTACATATGATCTGTACCTCGTGACAGGCACTGTCCTCTCTGCAGGAGACAGGTGGGAGAATATGAACTAGTTACTTACAAATACCAGCCCAATTCAGGCTCTTAGGATCTGATCATCAGCATGACACCTCAGGCTAAAGATAGAGATGAGATGACATCTCCTATTTCATTCAATTTATATCTAAACACTGTTTAATAGTAAGACAATAAGAGAACTCCATTCCTTCAGGGGATCATCTCAAAGACTTTCCTGCTCTGAATTCATTCTTATTTGATTCTATCTTGTGATGGGAATAGAAACAGAGGGGGAAAAGACAATCAGCTGTCTGCATATTATTTGCCAAACATGGTGTAGGCTATCATAACAGTATTCACCGAGAAAAGAAAAAGGGAAAGGAAAGTAAAAGAGAAAGGACACATCTTTGCAAAGGTCTGATTATTGTGAGATATTCAGATTCTTTTAACAAATCGTTATGCACCATTTCCACAGACTTTTCACATAAGCCACTAAATACACACTTATGTAATTATATTTTGCTGCAATTCATTAAACATTTTTCCCTCTGGAAAAAAAGTCATTACATAGAAAGCAAAAAAAGCATACAAGATTATCATTAAATAATATAAAAAAGACACAAAATGATTTTTAAACTGATTCCAGATAATTCAATGAAAAAGATTCTCATTAGTATTGTAGATTATTCCATGCATTTTTATATTTACACTGACTCATGTGTAGCTTCTATCTTCTCTTCCAGAAGCTGTGACTTATGAGACATTTTAGTGGAAATGGAATTCTAGTTGCAAAATTATTAAAGATGAAAGGAAGGAAAAAAAAAGATGCATTTAAAATAAAAGACATTCTTTCATTCAGCAGTGTATATTTTTTCTGTATAGTGACAAGAGACTGCTTGGGAATGAAAAAAAATGTTATTGCATTTCAGCCTATGAAGCCCTCTAGGCCTCACTTCTCTTTTCTTTCTTGATTCCACTTGGCTCCTCTTGAAGCTATACCTCCCTTAAGCGGCTATAAGTAAGACTAGCTTTAGGAAAAAAAGCATATCAGAATCCCCATTAATGAGTCTGCCTAGAAATGGCAAAGATCCCAACAATAACAAAACAAAACAAAAGGAAGCAAAACAAACAGCACAAATCCCACAAATTCACTACTGAGTCTCCAGAGATACAGCTATTATGAATGGCTTTATTGCTGTTGTGAGCAATGAGGCTCCTTCTATTTTCACAGCACTTTCACCTTCCAGCAGTGTTGTGCTGGCTATTTACCTAGGCTGGAGAAATTCTACTTAGCTTGATGAAAATTCCAAATGCAAATTCCAAACACAAGAGCCATGATTTGTGCAGACATAATATGGGAGAATCACCCCCCTTGAAATCATGGGTTCTGTCCCTCTCTCCCCCACACTTCCTGTCCTTAACTGAGTAAATTTAACTTGCTCCGATATCAGATCACTCAGTGAACCCAAGAGAGTGAAATCTTATGAGATCAGTCCAGCTCGGCAAATGTCAAAGATTGAATCTTCTTGAATGAAAAATGAGCCCTCTAAATTTTTTTACAATGTTCTTTAATTTTTTAGAAACCAAATAATTCTCTTGAGTTTTCCCATCTTTATTTTTCATTCAGTTTCTGGAAAATGGAATATATTTTCCTTAAAAAAAGGGAAATAAAGATAATTAACCCAACTGAGTTCTTAGTGATGCCTCATCCATTAGGCTTAGAATTAAAAGCCAAACACAGTTAGAGGGAAAA